>CM050325.1:35650366-36001649 GCA_027475135.1 Bactrocera correcta | reverse complement strand
TTGATAAGCATCCCTTTTTGGAATATTTATGGTGAGAAAAATGCAACAAGTATTCAAATCAGTGCAACAAGTGGTTGTTGGTGTGTTTTTGGTTTTTGTTTTTAGAAAAAAATGTGAGTAGCCCTTAAATGCAGACACTCCATTTTCCCACGTTTTTTTTAACTATATACTTATATGTATGTAGCTGTCATCGGTTGGGCGTTACGCTACACAGAGCATTTTGGACTACAGTGTTGCAGGAATTTCTTCAATAAAATTGTGCCTGACCACAAAAACTTTTTCTCGAAACTAATCTGCTGGAATATATGATAGTAAACGATTTCTTGATTAATTCTCCATTTTGGCTTTATCAGTTTATTTTTTTTTTTGTATTTTACGATCTCTTGATTATTTTTCGATACAGTTCTTTATATCACTGGGCATGCTTTGGTTCGTCTTTCTTATATCTAATCTTTTAAAACTGTTATGAACTCAACTGTTGTCATAGATCTTTCAAAAAACTCATTTTCTTTCTTATTTCCAGTCATTTACAACTTCTTTTGTACTCAACTGTTATCATCATAGATCATCTATGTTGAGCCAGCCATCATTTTCTTTTCGTTACTGGTCCAATTTCACCTTTTAACCAAACCCAGCGTCAGAACAGCACAAATAACTAAAATATCTCCATATGAAATCTTGCGTTCAAGCCAAGTACCTAACATTTTGCTTGAGAATTTATAAAGATTTTCAGGAGCTAAAGATTATAGAAATTTTTATTTGTATATATAGGGTGGGTCATCTAACGTTTTAAATTTGAATTATCTATATTTCGACATTCGAAACGTCAAATACCATTCGGAAAGTGACTGATACTCAGTAAAAAGTCTAAAATTTACGAAATGGGTCGCTATTCACCAGAAGAAGACTGGGAAATATTAAAAATTTGTTTCCAAATTTCTTTTGACCGAGAATGGTCCATTTTACCGAAAAATCATCTTTTCGGACAAGGCTCATTTCGACCTCGCTGGTTACGTTAACAAGCAGAATTGTCGCATTTGGGACACAGAAAACCCGCACGTAATCGTCGAGAAGCCAATGCACCCAGCACGAATCACTGTATGGTGCGGATTTTGGTCTGGTGGAATCATCGGCCCATTTTTCTTCGAAAATGAAGAAAGAACCGCCGTAATCATCAATGAGCGATATCGCGCAATGTTGACCGAATTTTTCATCAAGTAAATTGAAGAGGAAGACTTGGACAACATTTAGTTCCAGCAGGACGGCGCTACGTGCCATACAGCAAACGCTACACTAATATCTTTTACGCCCTATCTTCGAATTTAAAATTTTATATGGCCTACTCGTTACTTCTAGAGCCTTAAGTCAAGTATTATTTAGTAGTAAAATCTTCCGATCCAGCTAATCTGTTAGTAAAGTAGTGTAAAATATATACATATCTTCCATCGACTCATACGCTTATAATAACCCTAAATTGTATTGAACTAAAATGGCCGTTAAGAAAAGTGTAGTGCAGCTGCTTCATACGACCAACGCAGCTTGCTTTGCCAAGAACACACACCCCTACAATGCGTATTCACACTGAAGAAAAGCCTACACATTCCTTAAGAATTTTCCGGCACATCTAACTGAAATGTCTGCCAACCTGTTAGCATTGGTATCTTATTTTCCCAAAGAAAACAAAAACTCTCACGATAATTATTGATCAGAGAGGAAGGAGGAAACTTTTTAAAGGATCGCATCATTCAACCAACAACGTCAGAATAGATTTTCCTATTTTTCCCACGGCGTTTTGGAAAGGTATCTCAAATGAAAACCTACAGCATAACTGAAAACAATAAAAATTTATTCTGGCACACAAGACAAAAAGCATAGAAATCACACGACCTCAGGCAGGTTTTAACCAACCATTTTCGTTGTTGCGCTGACTTTACAATAGAAACAACTATGCATTTTACTGCTCGCCTAGTAATGTTGGTATTCTATTTTCGAGAGATAAAGGAAAAACTCTCACGATAAATCTGGTACATCTAGTATTTTTCCCACGCTTTGATGCAATCCTAAAAGTATGTGATAATCATGAGGCGGCGTTTTATGTTTAAGAATTTCCGGTTGATAAAAAAGTCTTAAATTCACACACCACAATTTTGCAGATTCACACAAACTCTTAACGACTAACATTTGACCTGCGACAAATTTCACACGATCGAATGAGATTCTTTCATTTTCATATTAAACATGCAGTTCATGACACTTAAGGATGCCTTTTGTAAGATAACTACTTACATTTGCTGCTCACCCGTTACTAGTGGCGTCTTAATTTTCCCAAATATAAACAAAATTTCTCACGACACTTGTGCACTTACTTGGCCGGTGCTGTTGGTGGCGAATTGAACCTTTTTCATGGTGACTGGATCGTATCATTTCTGTGCCTCAGCGTAAGATTTCTTTGCCACCTTGCGTGTTTTCTGCTTGCCTTTTAAGGCTGGTATTTGCTTAGCACGAGGCATGTTGAATTTTCTCACGCGCGTGAGTGAGAAAATCATGTGATGTTCATTTTTCTACCTAACACATGAACAAAAGATTTTTACAGTTAACAAAGAACTTCTATTTAACCGCCTTAAACTATGCAATATTTTGTGGAAACCAATTAATCTGTGAGTATGCGACTCAACGAAGAATAAGTTGCTAAAAATAAAACAAGTTTTTTTTGTGCGTTCTTGTTTTCTCAGCAAGAACCTTACTATTTGCGGTACCTTTCTTTTTATTAAGTAAAGAAAAACAGTTTTTAAGCCATCAGTGAACTTTCCTTTAAAATGTAATCATCGTTTCATTTTAGGAACATTTAATGCAAGTGAGACGTTCTCTTCATCCCTAGTCATTTTCTTTTGAGTTTTCACAAATTTTTTTATGGTATCCTGTTACATTTGCTGAGGAGTCTTTTGTTTATATTTATTTCATTCAATCAGCAGGGAAAAAGTGTTTGAAACCTAGTCAAATTTACATTACACAACAAAACCTCTACTTTTCCAAACCAATAAATAATAGAAAATTGACAAGTTGTTTAGTACATGGTGTTCAGCAAGAATGAATAATAATGAATACAAGTATATCACAATGTGTCTATTTCTTTTTATTTTCTCGCTAACATTCTTTATTTTGACATACCTATTTGCGTTTTGTTTTTATTTATTATGAAAAGTGTATGGATATTGGAGCGATTGATATGAGGGATTATTATATCCTTGTGGCCAATTCGACGAATTGTCAATTAGAACGTCTGGACGATTATACTTTTTATGTGGACGTAATACCGTTCGAAACAAGCCATCTCTCAGATTTACTTCATGATAATCTGTTGGGCACGATTCCGATTACTTTGGCGGAGGGGTAAAAAAACCGAATTTCCGTATAAATGGGGTATGTACAGATAGGGGAGCTTCTCCAGAGGAGAAATATCCAAAAATAACATAAAAATAACTAATACTTTTTGAAATATTCACGTTTAAAAATTCAAAAATTGCCCTAAGAAAACATGTTATTTCTCCATGTTTCACAGAATATTTTCACGTTTTTCACTCACTATATTGAAATATGCACTCTTAATATTGAAATAAGTTCACTTTTCACTTTTATTTTGTAATTTTTCAGCCAAATTTAGTAATTTAAAATGACTTATCAAATTTATGGCTGCAAAGTTTAGAGTGTTTATATTTACGAGGAAAACCAGCGTTGCCACACCTTAAAAACCAAAAGTGAAGAATTTTTTAGCGTTTCACAGCGTTTTCTTTGTTTGTACTTTCGAGTGATTCTTCTTTCTTTATTAACTATAAAAAACTATAAAAAAGATTTTTCAAGCTAAAATTGAATATGTGAACACTTTTGCATATATGTATGTATGTATAATATGTGATTTATATTTAATAAACACAGATAAGTAAAATCGTGTGATAATATTGTAATATTACGAGCGAATACCCGGGGTGGCTGAAGTACTTTTGCATAGAACTCCTTTCTGCGTTGGCGGCCTTCGGCCGCGCTTTAAAAAAATAACCCTGGCCGAGGGAATACCCGGGGTGACTGAAGTACTTTCGCATAGTACTCCTTTCTGCGTTGGCGGCCTTCGGCCGCGCTTTAAAAAAATAACCCTGGCCGAGCGAATACCCGGGGTGACTGAAGTACTTTCGCATAGTACTACTTTCTGCGTTGGCGGCCTTCGGCCGCGCTTTAAAAAAATAACCCTGGCCGAGCGAATACCCGGGGTGACTGAAGTATTTTCGCATAGTACACCTTTCTGCGTTGGCGGCCTTCGGCCGCGCTTTAAAAAAATAACCCTGGCCGAGCGAATACCCGGGGTGACTGAAGTACTTTCGCATAGTACTCCTTTCTGCGTTGGCGGCCTTCGGCCGCGCTTTAAAAAAATAACCCTGGCCGAGCGAATACTCAAGGTGACTGAAGTACTTTCGCATAGTACCCCTTTCTGCGCTGAAAATAAAAAAAATATATTGACTTTTTGGTATAAAGTGGTTATAATTTATGGTTATCATGCACTCAAAATTTAAGTTTTCGTTATAAAATGGTAAATTTTGGTTGTTATATCTGTCAGCGATTTCCATTTATTTTTGATGATACATTGGTTTGTATTTTAGGTGACAATATATATATTATTATATTTAAAACATGAGTTTGAATTTTGTTTCAATATGACTGCATAATAACCAAAATATATAACCACTTTATATCCAATATTGAAATAAAATTTAAGTTTTCGTTATAAAATGGATAAATTTTGGTTATTATATCTGTCAGCGATTTCCATTTATTTTTGATGATACATTGGTTTGTATTTTAAGCGACAATATATATATTATTATATTTATAATATGAGTTTTGGGTATGAAGTGGTTATATTTTTCGGTTATCATGCACTCATAATGAAACAAAACTTGAGTTTTCGTACTGTACTCATGTACTGTACACTTTATTACGTAATATTATTTTATAATATTACTTATACATATGTATATATAATATTATTATATAATATTACTAATATATGTATATAATATTACTTATTTGCTTAATAAATTTAAAAAGGAAAATATCCATATGCATGAATAGAGGAATTTTTGGGAAAAAGAGGAATTTCAACGAATTGCCTTATCATCACATGGCAGCGCTCCATTTCGTCGTAATTTTTAGTAAACAAATAAGGTTGAAACAAGTGTAAAATGCAATTTTTAAAATAAAGACTTTTTAGGTAAAAAACCTGCTAAAAGAGTAAAATGTTGATTTATTTAAAAGATTATAGTGCAATTTAATTAATTTGAAGTGAAAAATGTGAAAAAAGTGTGTTTAATGTGGTGAAATAGCTCCTTGAAATGGTCCAATTTTGCGAATTTTTGAACTTTAAGGCCGAATATCTCCTAAACTAAGCGTTTGCGGACCCTATAACCCTATATGTTTTTTAATCAGGAGGACTTCCTCTTTCCAACCGTACCTTCAAATCGCGGCGCCAAAGAAATCGGAATTGTGCCATCTGTTGTATCTGTTAAATATATTAAAAAAAAATTAAATGTAAATATTGAAATAATTGATTGCTCGAAATAAATATTACCTTCAAAATAATCGGGCATTGGTCGACATTGTCCCAGGCTGAGTAAGGCGAAAATAATTAATGCGATCAATTTCATTGTTTTAAATTGCGTAATTTCACTTAGCACAAAACTGTCGAACTTCACGAAATGCATATTTTAAACCGACTGCGTGGCCTTATATACTGCTCGTAATCTCTTTTGGTTAGCGCCGATTAAAAATAATAATTATTTCATATTTATTTTTTTTGTGACTTAGCTCTCCTCCTATGGTTATCTTAAGGTGCTATAATCATGCTTAAAGTCGTGAGTTTCACTTCAAAATTGTAAGAAGGTCAAAACATTTCTAAAACTCTCAATAATTTTGCTTATCGCTTATTCAAATAAATACCAGAACTTCAAGATAGGTCTCACTTTTTTGTGTGTTAGAGTGTTCGTTAAATTTAATAAGACTTAGCAGAGAACGTAGATTATAGAGACAGCGAACAGAAAAAAAAAAAACACACGGAACCAAATCTGGTGATCACAGTGGTTGATCGATGGCATTCGTTGCGATTTTGGCTTTAAATTCGTTCGCAATCGTGGCGCGATGCGATGGTGCATTATCATCGCGTAAAATCAATAAATTGCTCTTCGATAATTCTAACTGTTTTCAACAGATGCTCTCACGCAAACGCTTCAATACGGCCAAATAGAACTCCTTATTGACCGTCTCTCTCTTCGAAACAAATTCATAATGCAACAAACCACAAATATAAAAAAAAACAATGTCCATTACCTTCATTATACCCTGAACAGGGTATATTAAGTTTGTCACGTCGGAGACCCTATAAAGTATACTACTGTGCCCAAAAAATAAGGGGACAATGTATTTATTTTGAAAATTCTTTATTTATTCTTCCAAATTAATTTCATCCCCTTCAAAGTAATCTCCTCCCGATGCAATGCACTTATGCCAACGGATTTTTCAATCTTTGAAACACTGGTGGTGACACTTTCCGGGATGGCCTTCAGTTCCGTCTTCGCTGAGGCTTGAATCTCCTCTGTCGTATAAAAACGGTGTCCCCGGAGCGGTCTTTTGAGCTTGGTGAACAGCCAGAAGTCGCACGGCGCCAGATCAGATGAATACGGTGGTTGCGGAACGATATGGGTTGAGTTTTTTGCGAAATGATCACGAATTACGAGGGCAGTATGGGATGGTTCATTATCGTGGTGTAAAAACCAAGATCTTTCCACAATTCCGGCCTTTTTAGGCGGATAGCGTTATGCAAACGACGCATAACGTTCAATAATATTCCTTGTTGACTGTTTGACCGGTTGGAAGGAATTCATAATGCACAACACCACGATAATCGAAGAAAACAGTCAACATGACCTTGATTTTTGAGCGACTTTGGCACGATTTTTTTGGTCTCGGCTCTCTTTTGGCACGATATTCGCTCGATTAATCGGTTGTTTCGGGGTCGTAAGCATAGATCCAAGTCTCATCGCCAGTTATAATGCATTTCATCACACCCTGGTAGTCGGAAAGCATCGTTTCACACACTTCAATGCGACGCCTTTTTTCCAAAAAATTCAATGTTTTCGGTACCAGTCGAGATTTGACGCGCTTGAGACCCAAAACATCCTTCAAAATGGTATTGGCTGAGCCTTTTGATATGCCAACTTCGTCAGCAAGGTGTCTAATTGTTAATCAACGTTTTTTCAACACCAAATCTTTGATTTGTTGAACGTGAGCTTCGTCGGTTGAGGTTGATTGTCGCCCTGGACGCCCTTCATCTTCGACACGTTCACGGCCGGCTTGGAACTCACTATACCACTTGTAAACATTTTTTTTAGACATAGCCTCATCAGCAAAGGCTTTCTGCACCATCCTCAATGTATCCGCAGCAGAAAATTGATTCCGTAAACAAAATTTAATGCAAATTATTTGCTCAACAAAATTTCGGCATCGCAAAAAACGAAAAACTCACTTCTAGCAGCTCACAAAACGACACGTATCTCAAACACTAATGAATATTTTGACATGAAGTTTGACATAAATGTGACTGACAGCACTACCAACCTAAAAAAAAAATAATTGTCCAAATCCTTCGACGCCCGCAGTTTACATTCAAATGTCACTTTATTTTTTGGGCACAGTATGTATATAAATGATCAGCATGTTGAGCTGAGTCGATTTAGCCATGTCCGTCTGTCTGTCCGGAAGAAATTATTCAGATCGGATAATATAGCATATAGCTTCCATATAAACTGAACACAGAGTTACTAAAAGAAGTGCACCTGTGAAGGGTATATTAGCTTCGGTGCAGCCGAAGTTAACGTTTTTTCTTGTTTTTGAGTGGTCAAAGTCACTTCCGATCCATTGCGGTGTTTTTTTGACTTCTTTGCATGCAAACTCTTAAAGCCACGTGTCATCGTCCGTTATGATGCTCTCAATGAATGTGGTATCGGAATTCCTACGATCAAAGAGACCTGTTTACGGTATTCTTTTTGAAAATAATCAGCTTTATGGGGACGAGTCGAGCAAGAACTCGTTTCATAGCCAAAATATGCACAAAAACCATTCGAACGTTTCGATTTTCACACACCATATCCTTCACTTATTTAATATTTTCATCGGTTGAGGAGCTCGAAAGTCGTCTATAGCGCGGTATGTATTGAGCTAAAATTATCGGTAAGAGAAGTGTAGTGCAGCTGTTTCATACGACCAACACTACTTGCTTTACTAAGAACACACATATCTACAATACGTACTCACACTGAAGAAAAGCCTACACATTCCTTAAGAATTTTCCGGCACATCTAACTGAAATGTCTGCCAACCTATTAGAGAGGAAGGAGGAAACTTTTTAAAGGATCGCATCATTCAACCAACAACGTCAGGATAGATTTTCCTATTTTTCCCACGGCGTTTTTGGAAAGTTATTTCAAATGAAAATCTACAGCATAACTGAAAAGAACAAAATTTATTCTGGCGCACAAGACAAAAAGCATAGAAATCATATTAGGTAGTTTTAACCGAACCATTTTCTTTGTTGCGCTGACTTTACAATAGAAACAGCTATGCATTTTACTGCTCGCCTAGTAATGCTGGTATTCGATTTTCGAGAGATAAAGGAAAAACTCTCACGATAATCTGGTACTATTGTATTTTTCCCACGCTTTAATGCAATCCTAAAAGTATGTGATAATTATGAGGCGGCATTTTACGTTTAAGAATTTCCGGTTGATAAAAAAATCTTAAATTCACTGCACTACTGACTTTTCCCACACTTTAGCAACTTCACACAAACTCTTAACATTTGACCTGCGACAAATTTCACACGATCGAATGAGATTCTTTCATTTTCATATTAAACATGCAGTTCATGACACTTAAGGATGCCTTTTCTAAGATAACTACTTACATTTGCTGTTCGCCTGTTACTAGTGGCGTCTTAATTTTTCCAAATATAAACAAAATTTCTCACGACACTTGTGCACTTGATCGCGGCTGTTGGTGGCGAATTGAACCTTTTTCATGGTGACTTGATCGTATCATTTCTGTGCCTCAGCGCAACCACCTTGCGTGTTTTCTGCTTGCCTATTAAGGCTGGTATTTGCTTAGCACGAGGCATGTTGAATTTTCTCACGCGCGTGAGAGAATCATGTGATGTTTTTTCTCTACCTAACACATGAACAAAAGATTTTTCTCAGCTTACAAAGAACTTCTATTTAACCGCCTTAAACTATGCAATATTTTGTGGAAAGCTTTATCATGCTGTGAGGATGCGACTCAACGAAGAATAAGATGCTAAAAAAAACAAGTTTTTTTTGTGTGAGTTCCGGTTTTCACAGTAAGAACCGGCTATTTTCGGCACCTTTCTTTTTATTAAGTAAAGAAAAATTGTTTTAAGCCATCAGTGATCTTTATTTCAAATGTCATCACCGTTTCGTTTTAGGAACATTTATAATCCGAAAATAATTTTTGTAGCTCAACTTCAGCATAAGGTTCTGAAACTTTACTTTTGCTTAGTATAACTTTTCTGCTTTTCCCTTAAAATGTTATCATGGCAGGGCAACAAGTTAATATCAAGTTTATTGTTAACGAAACTTCTAACTGTTTTGTTAATTTTGCTTCGGTGTTGAGTGATATTACTTCACACGTTTTTGCGCGAAAAGTCGACGGATTCGGTTTACTATAAGCCAAATACAAATCATCAACAGCGGACACATGGAGTTCTGCTAAATCTGCTATCCTTCGTCGCTTTGTTCAGAAAACTCTGAGAACTCTACCAGACTTAACATCGGACGTCCTCGATCATTGGTTCAATGCAGACGATTGTCGACTTAATAATATATATTTATATTATGCAAACCAATTCGATTTTTTGGTTAACTTTTGATTTTGTTCTGTTGCTTTTATTCCACATTTCTCCAAATCTTTTAAAAATTTAATTAAGTCTTTTCTTAGCAATATTTTCAATATATTCGCAGCCATTTTATTTAAATCTACGGTTTATGTCGTCACATACTTTTTTAACTTTATCAGAAAATTAATCATTTTCTAAACACCACAATTCAAAAATATATAACTCATTCGCAGACTGACAAGTCAAGTTTTCGCTCAAATTTATTTATTTTTGGCATAAAGATACACTGTTATGAGTAAAACATGCTAACTTATTTTCATTGAGATAACTCAGCAGGAAAAAAATATATAGTAGAATTTACATTACACATAAGCTCGACTTTTCCACACTATAGAACTTTCGTCAAGCAAAAGCTACATACTATCTATACCAGTCTTTATAAAGGTTAAGCTCTTATAAGAATTTATAGCAAGTGTAGAAAGCCTTGATTTTGATTTACATAGTATTTGCGTTTTGATTTTATTTATTATAAATTGTTAAATCAATATTGGGACCAATTGGGTATAGGATAGGGAAAATTGTTAGGTGAGGGAATATTATACTAATTTTTACTTTTCGGAATTAGAACATCTGGATGGTTATACTTTTTCTGTGGACGTGGATATGTATCCAGGACACCACGGTACAACGTTCGAGCATTATTTGTTGTATCTATCTGAACGTCTGAACGATTATACTTTTTCTGTGAAGGTACACTTGTATCCAGAATATCACGTGTCGGAGCAATGTGAAGACAATCTGTTGTATATGTCAAATATATTAAAAAATAAAAATAAATAATAAAATGATTGTTTGCTGCAAATAAATATTACCGTCATAATAACCGCGCATTTGTCGGCAGTGTCCCAGGCTGAGTAAGGCGAAAATAATTAATGCGATCAATTTCATTGCTTTTAATTGCGTAATTTGACTTAGCACCCAATTGGCGAACTTCACGAAATGCATATTTTAAACCGACTGCGTTGCCTTATATACTGTTCGTAATCTCTTTCGGTTAGCGTTGATTAAAAATAATAATTATTTCATATTTATTTCTCCGTGAATTAAATTTCACTTTAAAATTGTTGACAAATGATTTCGATAATTCTCAATAATTTTGCTTATCGCTTATGCAAATAAATACCAAAACTTCAAGATTGGTCTCACTTTTTTGTGAGTTAGAGTGTTCGTTAAGTTTAATAAGACTTAGTCTGATTTTTATACATATATCAGTTTGTTCAATAAGTTTGTCGTTTGAGAAGAGAAACACAATTTGTTTATGATTCAAAATACACTTTATTATTCAGCATACTCTCCCTGAACATTAATACACTTGCGGCAACGAACCCTCGATCTGTGGATCTGTGGATGTGGATGCAAAATACGCTGCAACAGCCATTATGACCTCTTCATTTGATGAAAAACGCTTGCCATGCATAAATTTTTTGAGTTCTGGTAACAAATGCAAGTCGCTGGGGGCCAAATCTGGTGAATACGTTGTGTGCTCCAACAATTCGAACTTTAATTCATGGATTTTAGCCTGTTCTGATGAAAAAGGATTTTTGTCTTGTGCAAACCGGGTATTTCTCACGAATTTTTTCTTCTACTTCTGGCCCAAAGGTTGCAATAATGTTCAGTATTAACTATCTTACCAGTTTGCAAGTAATCCACAAACAAAATCCCTTCGCATCCCAATGATGTCATAACCTTCTTGGCCGATTTGCGGACACGAACCACTCTTTAGCCTCTTGTTTTGTTTCAAGATCGTGGAGATAGACCCAAGTCTCATCCATAGTGATGAATTGAAGCACAAAACCTTTTTAAAACTCTCCAAATGTTGCTGAGAAAGTCGCATTTGAATGTGTTTTTGTTCCATTGTTAGCGATTGCGACACCCATTGTGCACACGTCTTTCTAAAACCCAAAATTTCACTTAAAATATGACTCACACTGCCTAACGAGATGTATAGAGCTGAAAGGTCAATTGGGTCCGATTGGATGTTGCACCACGACAACGGCCCGGCTCACACCGCCCTTCTTGTAAGCAGCTACCTAACCAAGGCCGGCATCCCAACGCTTCTGCAGCCGCCCTATAGCCTAGATGTGTATAGCCGTGGTCTTTTTGGTTTTTTTTTTTTTGTTTCCTTGTCTGAAAAGACCAATGAGAGGCAAGCATTTTGAGACGACAGAGGGGATCCAAACAGCGCGCACCTCGGTTCTCAAAGCTGTTCCGGAGAATGCCTTCTGTAACGCCTTCAATGCTTGGAAATCGTGCTTGCAGCGCTGCATCGACGCAGAAGAAGCATAATTTGAAAGTTTTTAAAAAATTGTAACGATTGGTTTAATAATTTTTTTTTTTTTTAAATCGACGCAGTCCTATTATTTTCCCGGGACAAACCCTGTGTATTAGTTATTTTAAGGGGGTATTCTTGTCTAGAAGCATGAATTTCAGGAAATTTTTTAAAAATGTCGAAAAAAAAATTAATATTTTTACTATCTATTTTTTTATTAGTTATTTATTAATTTTTGAAGAGTACAGAAAAAAATTAAAAACTAAAAAAAAATAAAAAATTTCAAAAATTATGAGCTGACGAAGGGGGGTGGGCTCTAAAAACTTCCACGTGACCATGGCCATGATTTCAAGCCTCCTAGTTTTCTGAAAAAAAAAGATTATTAATCTAGAATAATGTCGCAATGGTCGGAAGTACGGAAAAGTGGAAAACATTTTTTTTTTTCACAAAATGGCGACTGCCTAAAAAAAAAATTTTTTTTTTTATCATTTTTTCTGACTATTTCAAATTTTTTTAAAAATAATAAAAAGAAAAATTTTGGGATGGGACTAGTTCCAACCACAGACAAGCTTATAAAGAAGACTCTATAAAAATTTCAAGTAAATCGGTCCAGTAGAACCAGAGAAATCGTGGGCATCGTTCTAAAAAAGTCAGTTTTGAGAAACACGCGTTTAAAGTTTCGCGTTCCGGCCGAACCAGTTTGGATGCCGGGTCAGAAAAATGCCTATAATAATTTGAATTTTGAAAAAATCCTCTTGTACACATATTCTTCAATAGTTAAACTTTGAAAATAAAAAAAAAAAAATCGATTTTTTTTTTTTAATTTCTAAACTAGAATACCCCCTTAATAAAGTGAAGAGAGCGTGTTCTACTCATAACGATGTATCTTTGTGTCGGAAATGGATATAATTGTGCGAAAACTTGGGCGCCATATAACTAATATCCGGATTTTGGAACATCCGGCTGACTTTATTCCATGTGATTGTATGTGAGGTAGCTTGATGAAACCCAGAGAGCGTTTAATTAGTAAGTGGCATGTTAATAAGTTATAATGGTATTGGCAAAAAAACGCTGAAGGTATTTAGCTGGCTGTGTGCGTTGCAAGAGTATAAAATACGCGTTTACAATCGAACGTAACGATTGATTACCTTACTTTTTTTTATAGATAACTTTAGAATTTTGAAACACTCTCTATATCTCTCACACTAGTCTTAAAATTTTTTACACTTTCAAGGTTTCTTGAATAAATCGGTGAAGACTTGTACCCTGTCCATAAGTCAATGCATCATAAGAGTCACGACAGCAGCCACAACATTTTCGGCACTATTCGAACGCAACCCCCACTTACTTGTCTTCCTATAACTTCAACATAAAACTAATTAGTAAATTACCAGGCTGCATTTTGCTGCCAGTTCTGTGCGCCTAATGAATTCATCCAATTAGCTAACAATGCATAAAGGCTACCTAAATAAATTAAAAACCCTCCCTCCATCCCTCCTTTCTCACGTCCGCATCTTGCATTTCATTGCTGTGTATGTGTGTGTGTTTGTGTTTCCAGTCTCGTATAAAATATCCACTAAGAAATTATTTCTTCATATTGTTTTTGTAACTTGCCACGCTCGTGGAGTTGCACAGCTGTCGTGTGCGCTGTGCGCCTAGTCGAACCTTCCAATTAACATGCCGAGATGGAAGACAGCCAAACAGCGGACGGACCACACCGACGACAAGACGAACAGACAAAGCGACAAACGAAGCCAATTAGGGATGTAATTTAAATAGGACATGTGGTATTTTATACGTCCTAATTAGCTTTGGTATTCTTGTAAAATGCATAATATTTTATAAGTCACTTCTAAATGGATTGAGAATGAGAAATTCAACGTCAAACCAACACGCCAACAACAGCCGGGCGCAAATAAATTGCAATGGCTATAAATTACACAGCACGAAATTGTGTGGCTGCGACTCGAAAGTGAGAGATAAACGTATACATATACTCGTACATATATGCATACATATGTATATACATATACAGTATATGCCACTTGCTTAGGCTGCACACACAGTAGAGCGATGTGGCATTGAGACTATCGTGTTCCTTACACTAAAGTAATTTTAGACTTGCTTGTTCTTGTGGATTTCTCATTATGTATGCCTGTGCTCGTAGATCACGAGCAGTTTTCATCCCTTAACAGCAGTCACAGAAAAGGTTGCAGTGTCAAAAGATTTTTCTTTTCAGTCAATTAACCTTTCTTGCATGCCTTTGTTGTTTGTAGATCGCATAAGATCGCTTCTTTTGGGTTTAATGTGGCTTCCTTGCGATAATTTTCTGGTTTATTCCAGTTCGTCTGCTAGTTTTGCTGCGCGTCTGGTAGAATCTTCCAATTAGTGAGCTGGAATGTTGTTAATTTTGGCGGATTCGATTTTAATTGGAGTTTGAGTAGCTTGCTTGTCCAATCTATCTACTCAATTAGGGTGCTATTGGAAGCTGCTTTAAAAAATTTCGAGCTAATTTGAGGGTACGTACATATATAACTTTATAAAAACTCAATTTCGTGTCTAAACTTCGAAGTAACCCACTCTTTTTTGGTGACAATTTCCAGTCTGCAGATTGATTCTCATAAAGTAAAAAGTTTCAATCGGACTTTATTTGTGTGACCTTGACACTCTCTGGTAGTTTTTGTTACTCAACGGTGAGTGGTGAGTATAAATAATCATGATTATTGCTTTTAGTCTGTGAAATTTTCGACCAAAGTTGTATTTTAGTTGACTAGAAAGGGCGATCCCAAGTTTTGACTGAACATTTCAATTTACTTACTACAGTGTACCATATATTCCCAAATATCTCTTTGCATCTGCCCTCAATTTCCTTTATTATTGGATCTATAAGAGAACCACGGCGAATATCCCATTCGATGGAACGATGAGCTGTACGAGATATACGACGCCATTGACATGGGGCAGCGAATTAAAAGACAGCGGCTACGCTGGCTAGGTCATGTCGTTCGAATTGACCAAAACACTCCAGCTCTGGAAGTATTCGACGCAGTATCCGCCGTTGGAAGCAAAGGATGAGGAAGACCTCCACTCCCATGGACTTCGCTTGGAATCTCCAATTTGCGCCAAGCACCGAAAAGGAAGAATGACCAATGAAATTTTTGAAGTTTACGGAGATGATGCTGCATCAGTTCGTGTAGCACAACATTGGTTCGCTCGCTTCCGTTGTGAAAATTACGATGTGAAAGATGCAACTAGCTCTGGTCGACCTAACGTTGAAAAAGTCGATAAAATTATGGAAAAGATAAATCAGGATCATCACAAAAGCAGCCATGATATCGTTAATTAACTTAACATTAATCATCAAACGGTTTTGAACCATTTAAAAAAGGCTGGCTTCAAAAAGAAGCTCGATGTTTGGGTACCACATGAATTGTCTGTAAAAAATTTTGGTGGACCGAATTAACATCTGCGGTTCTTTGCTGAAATGAAATCGAACCATTTCTGAAGCGAATGGCAACTGGAGACGAAAAGTGTATCAAATACGACAATAATGCGCGAAAAAGATCATGGTCCAAGTGTGGTGAAGCTCAACAAATGGTCGCAAAGCCAGGATTGACGCCTCGAAAGGTGTTGGTGGGATTGGAAAGAAATCATCCACTATGAGATGATCCAGCCTTATCGAACGAATGATTCTACATTTTACTGTCAACAACTGATGAGATTGAAGCAAGCAATCGAAAAAACGGCCAGAACTCATCAACTCTAGACCACACACCTCTTTGACGACTCGGCAAAAACTGGTAGAGCTTAAATGGAAGGTTTTGATGCATCCACCATATAGCGCTGACCTTGCACTATTGGACTACCATTTGTTTCGGTCAATGCAGAACTCTCTTAATGGAGTAAAGTTGGCTTCAAAAGCAGCCTGTGAAGATTACTTGTTGCAGTTTTTCGCCAAGAAACCAGAAAAGTTTTACACACATGTCTCTAGCGGAAAAATGGCAAAGAGTGGTCGACCAAAATGGTACAATTTTGGTTCACTACAGTTCATTATAAAAAACAAAAAAAAAAATTGAAGTTTTATTAGAAATACGAAAAGACTTTTTCGACTACATACTTTATATTAAAGTCTAGTTCTTATAAGGAAAACTCTGTTATTTGACGAGGTATCTTCACGAAATTTTGCATAGCTTATTTTTCAAGATAACGCTACGCTTCCCAAACATATTATTCAGATGGCTCAAAATCAAGTCATAAAGTGTCTTAAAAATAAAGTTTCGAAACTACTTGTCGTTGAGTTTAACAGAGAAGAGCAAGGGAGAAAAGTCTGGTTTCATTGAACAAAATCTTTTTTTATGTAAAGAAAAATGCTTTTGTTGATCTCTTTCCATTGTTGTTGTGAATCGCTTACTCTTTTATTTTTCGTTTTCCTTAAATGCCAAATACTTTAAGAATTCCAATTGAAACTCTGTTTTCCCAGTTGCCCGCTTACCTCAGGGGTAGATTTTCAAGCGGCACATTGTATTGTATCGCCGTCCTTTCTGCTTTTATTATCTTTGTTGTCATTGAAAAGTTAACAATGAAACGCCGAAATGTGAAATCAGTGATCTTCAATAGATTTATTTTTTTTTTCAACTTTTTTTTAGTTATTTCGAAACAGTGCTTCTAATTTCGTCTCAGCGCCCTTATGCGCTGCGCTGTGCGCCTAATGCCGCGGCAGATTCTAATCCTTGCGAAAATTTGCGATTCGCAATTTTTTTGTATTTGTTTTTATTGTTGTAGTGGTTGCAAGCAGAAGCGGCGGTTACTTTCGCAAATTGCACGAAAATTCATAGACAATTTTACTGGAATTTTTGTTGTTGTACTTTCGTATGTTTTTATGCGCCGGTTTGTCAGCTTGTTGCTGGCGTCTGCTGGGCGCTGGGTAAAAATCAGGGTCAATTAAATTAATTTACGCTATCAAAAAGGATATCAAATGATTGCGCCAGCTTGTAACTTGTCGTCGTTGTTGTTTTTTTGCTTATTTTTGTTTGGCATGCAATGCTGACTGTGTTTGTGTTCAAGTGCGTGCGTTTGTGTGTGTGCATGATATATGAGTATTGTCAGTGTTTGGTGGTTTCGATAATTGGCAGCGTAGATCTTTTTACTTTCAAGATTTTTTCTATGGCAATTAAAAAGATTGCTCGCCTGTTGGAATGCGATATACTTGTGTGTATGTATATGTGCATGTATGTATGTATATTGCACTTGTATGCCTGCGCGTGTGTCTGTGTGTCGGATGCTTGCTCCCTCGCTGGTTTGTAGCGCTGTGTTCGCACAGCAATTAATTGCTCTGGGACGACTGTCGGTTCGGCTGGCTGGCTGACTGTCTGATTGTTGTACTGTTGCCACGGCTGACGTGCTGCTTGTCTGCCGCGCTCACAGCCTGTGTGCCGACCTGTCTAGCCGCCTGTTGCTGGCACTCAGTCAGTTAGCTCTTTGTTTGGCCCGATAGTTGGCCGACTTTTTGGCTGCGCGTTGACTGCCAGCAAAGATTGTTGCTGTTGATTGTCTATCCGTTAGTAGGAAATAGTCGAAAAACGCACGCTCTCATTGACATAGCTGCCACATGCAGGAATATATGCAAACATATATACAGATGCGCATACGTAGATACATATGTACATATGCATGAGGGTACTGTGTGTTTTTTGGTTACTACGCGTGCTGTCGCTTTGTGCGCTTATACATATATATGTATGTGTGAGCGCATGTACATATGTACATATGTAAATATATTCAGGTATGTGCTTGGACTCCTTGATTGTCCGAATTCTTGGCTGTTTGCACGTTTGATTGGTTGGCGCGCACCGTTAGCCAGCTACGTCAGCTACAACAGGTAAGCGTTTTAGCGGCCCTAAACACACGCACGCGCGCACAGCATTCATACATACCCACAAGCAGGTATAGCGACTCATACGCACATGTATATATGTACGTCTGTCGGCTGTGACTGAATTTTCACTAATGAACTTCCTCATACCCCATGTGACCCAGCGCGCTTGCCGCTGCTGCCAAACGCGCGCTGCATCTTCACCGCTCCCGCAACGCTTATCAGTTGGTTGGTTGTTGCTGGCACATATATATATATATGTGTGTATGTTTTGTTGTTGTTGCGCTACAGCACTGCTGCCTTATGGCCAACGGCATGAGCCAACTAAGCCAAAGAGCTAGAGCGCAGGCAGCTCGCTTGCAGGCTGTTTGCCGTCCGTTCGTCGTTAAAATATCAGCGTCGGGCAGGCAGCCAGGCAGCGTGGCAGTCGGAGAGGCAGGCAGCCAGGCAGTTAGCAGCTATCCAGGCATCGTCTGGCTGCTGATTGCTGTGCGCCTATTCGAAAATCCAACTAATTGCTTACTTTTAACCCCTTCAAATTGTACTTGTTATTATTATTTAACAAAAAAACAGCAACAACAACATACAGCAAACATCACCAGCAACAGCAGCAACAGCAACAGCAACAAGAACAATAAAAACACTAACAATGGCTGCGGCAATGGCAGCACCGCCGGCAACAGGCGGCAACATAACGAATAAACGGTACTAACGAGCTGAAAAATGGTGGCAGCATGCACCCCATCACTGTGATGAGCTGTGCGATGCCGGCGCATACATACATACATACATATGTGTGGAGTGTGGAGTAATGAGTGTGCGGTGGCACGTTGCGTTGCAGTGGCAAGCATACAAATTTAAGCTTAACAATAAAACCAATAACAATAACTAAAAGCGCCCGAATAACATTGAGCTATAGTTGTAGTTGCAACAACAGCAAAAACAATAAGAACAACAACAACAACAATAATGACAACAATACACGCTCTGACAGCAAAAGCAACAGCAAAAACATTAACAACAGCAAAAGTATTAAGAAGGACAACAACAAAAACAATGACAACAATCAGCGCAGTGACAGCAAATTCAAAAACAACAACAACATCAAAAACAACAACAACAACAACAACAACAACAACAATGACAACAATTAACACTCTGACAGCAAAAACAATAGAAAAACAACAGCAAAAACAACAATAACAACAACAATAACAACAACAAAAACAACAACAATGGCAGCAATCAGCGCAGTGAAAACAAAAACAATAACAAACAACAGCAATAACAACAAGAAATGCAACAACAACGACAATGACAACAAAAATAACAACGACAACAAACAACACAACAACATCAACCAGCAACATTCAACATTTATTCATTCATTATCCGTTTCCATACCCTAACTGTGCATACGTGTCGCGCCGTGGCGTGCTGTTCATGCCACACATCAATACGCCTGCTCTACACTCCACACCGCCCCCATTCGTCACTACTCGGCGCATGTAAGCGCCTACCCAATGTAATATACATACCAGCGTCTCCCGCCCCCTTTCGGGTATCACAGACTCCCCGGCACACTACCCATATTCATTACTAGTCGGCTAGCTGACTGGCTGGCTGACTGTTTTGCTCGTGCGCTCGCTCGTTCGTTCGTTGCGGCGTTGTCTTCCATTCATTAGTGTTCATTAGTGCAACAAAATGCTCATTTTCCTGTTGCCAATTAAATTTCCACTTATGCCAAGTTAACTCACTTCGTTAATTGTTGTGGCTTTTTAATTGGGCCCTTTTCACAAATTGAATTGAACGCAAACAACAGCAACAGCAACAACAACAAAAGCAACATTAACATGCAACATATACAATTGCAGCAGCAGCAAAACCATAAATAACCATTCATACATACATACATACAGACATACAAACGTATACTCAAGCTCACACGCGCGCCAGTCCCCGGCAGCAATGCGCCAACAACAACAATAACAGCAAATAGCATGACTGCAGCAGCAGCAATAGCGCGCCACACCGCCGTCAGGTAGGCAACGAACATTCATTTCGATTTAGTCGCCGCAGCAGCAGCAGCAGCCGCAGCAAAAAAGGTCGACCAACCAAAATCCACACACACATACATACACATACAAATGCAGTTGGTACCCGCATTGGTCTGTCAATAGCGGCACGGCTGCTCCATCTTTGTTGCCTCGTTAATGAAATGAAAACTCGCGGCGCAAGGTGGCGCTAGGCGCGCTCTCATGCCAACGTTTAGCTACCTGTCTGTTCGCACTTCACCTACATACATACATACATATACATATGTACATAAATGTGTACCCCGGTATTTACAAAAGCATGCACCGCACAGCAGCCGACCGCTACCCGCTCAATGTCATCGCCGCTCTGTTCCTCACTGCGCTGTAGTTGGCCTGCGAATGAGAGTTTATGATAGAGTTGCCAACTTGTTGCGGAGTTCGGCGAAAATTGCAATCCAATCCTATGGATCTGATGACCAGTGAACGTGTGATTTATCCGAACTCTACTGTCCTATTGATACTGTTCAAATCGTATGGAGTCGCTCAAAAGGCCTGGATCTTTTGAAAAACTTGACGTCGAGTTGCCCAAAGAGATGCTGGACAACGTAGCTGAGGCCACCACATTTATCAAAAGCATTATTATTGGTGGCCACACGAAGATTTTTGAATATAATGTCGAAACTAGCCAACAATCTAGCGATTGGCTCTCCGAAAAATGAGCCGAAACCGTAAAAATCAAAACTCGATGAAGGCACTGAAAGCCAACTCAGACGAGATTGTAAGAAGTACCATCAAGGTGGCATGCTTGTATTGCCTAAGAAAATTATATTAAAGGTGATAACGAAGATTTGTATTAAAATACATAAGAATATAAGTCCTTTTTTTAGTCCGAGTCAATTTTGATCAAATGGTATTACTGTAGCGACAGAGCTAACCAAAATTCTTCACTATATTTGTAAGAAGCCTTATTTTTGTCCGAAAGTTTCTATATACTCTTTCGGTGATAGTCTTCATGAAGTTATAAGAGCACGCTGTCTAACAAACTTAGGGTCTTATCGTGCTGAGCATCAGATTTAATGTTCTCAGCTTATGACCAACAAACCATTTGCGTTAGCTGTCGCTAAAACCGTAGCCGCTTGTTTTAAGTTTCTTAAACTTGTTTTTGACGCCTATGTGCGACTTGGAAATCAAGAACTCTTCCTCTTCTGTGCATCACGTGATCTTATGGAAGTACATGTTCACTGATACCGTCCTCTAGATCGTC
The DNA here is from genome assembly GCA_027475135.1 of Bactrocera correcta. NCBI lineage: Eukaryota > Metazoa > Arthropoda > Insecta > Diptera > Tephritidae > Bactrocera > Bactrocera correcta. The sequence goes on along the minus strand of CM050325.1, from coordinate 35,980,199 downwards.
ACATGCACCTTACTCCAACTTATGACTTTTTGTGGAGGCGACTCTTGGATTAACATCTTTATAGAGCCCTCGTTGTGCTTACCAAAACGACCACTCTTCTAAAGTTTGATAATGACTTGAGATCGTAAAATTTTGTTACATTTTCAAGAGGTTTGTATGTTGAGGTAGATTTAATCACTCCTTCACTTCACTGCTTCATAAAGTATAGTCTTGGACTCAGTTTTCAACTTATTTTGTGAAAACGCTGGAGCTCTTTATAGATGACTTCAGTGGAGACCAGTTTGCCAAAGACCGTCTTGGTCTCAGTTTTCGACTTATTTTATTAAAACGGTAGAGCTTTGTATGGACGACTTCAGTGAAGACCAGTTTCTTAAAAACCAAATACTTTGTTTTCTAAGTGGAGAAATATAATCTATAGAAACCGGAAGCCTCTTTCAGAGGAATGAAAATTTACTCTGATAGCAGAATGGCAATACTAGCGCTGAGTTCGCTATCAGTGCGCTCAAAGCTAGACAAGGAGTATCTGTCGTCACTAGAATATCTTCATTATACTCGTTTGTGAATGCTCAGTAGAAATAACATCAAGCTACTTCTGCATTATACTCGTTTGGGTGTCTGATCATAGCGGAGTAGCTGGCAACTACAAAGCTGTTAATCCCAGTTCCACTAACATTGGAATCAGACCGCGTTGAATCTCCATTTACATCTTGCAATCTAAAGCACTGGACCAATAGACCTCGTATGCGCTTAGCAGACGCTGTTTGGCGACCAACTCCTGCCAAATGCTTTCTGGTGTAGAACGCGGAAGATCTTCTGAATTACACACCCTTAGCAAAGTTCGTCTTGCCGCAATAGTAGGGGTTCTTACTGATCTTTGGTCTGTAGGCATGCATGTGGTAAGGTTAAACATTTGAACGGAAGCAAGTTATCAAAAGTGTATGGAAGAACGTGAGGTGGAAACATCTGGACACTTTATTTTTCAGACTGAGGATGAAAGATCTAGACACTTTCTTCTCCATTGTTTAGCATAAGATGAAACATCGCACAGCCTTACCTGCGGCAAACCAAGAGACATAACCGAATCTGTCATTGTCTCAACAAATTTGTGATAGGCTCGAACCGCTTTGTCGATTTGCAAGAGTCTTTATGATCTACATATCTTATATGAGTTTCGGGTGATACAACTGAGCTACGTCCTAAGCTGTCTCTGTATGACCTGAAGATAGTTATATAGATTTTGGAAACTATATTTTTATCAATCCATAAAAACCAAGGAATTCTGTTGTTTCTAACACGTCCTTTCAAAGGCAAGCAATAGCTGCTGAAATGAATTCCGTCATAACCATTTTCTGTTCGCCAAAAATGCTGCATGGCAACTCTGCGTCAACATTAGACACCGACTTCATAAAAACCCTAATTAAAATGCATTTTCATTTTGGGCTTTTGTGTAGCGGCAGCGCCAGCAGCAGCCGTAAAGATAATGGCGCTGTGAGTACGGTGCGGAACTCGGTGTTGGCCTCAGAGGGCATGGCGCATGGCGCAACTTCGTGTTCGCATGAATCATTACTGTGTGTGTCGGCATGTCTCCGACCACCACCATTAAGGCCAACAACACTGCTTTCGAGCGTTTGTGTGATGATGTGCTGTAGTAATTAAGTTTTCAAACATATCAGCGAGCGTGTGTGCGTGTGTATATGTGTGTGTAGTATGATAAGAGCCACATAGTTGCGTGTGTCTGTCGTACACTGCGCTATATGGCTGCGGGCATATTTAATTACAAAAGCTGCTAATTAGGACGCACAACGCCCACGTTAATTTGTTTGCAAACCAATTAACTCGTCGCGTAGTATCAGGCGCACAGCAATGCATAACAGGCCACTGCCAGAGCGTTCCGTGCTGGTGCTGGCGCTGTTACTGCTGCTGCCATTGCTGTTGCTGCCGATGGTGCGGCCGTGTGAAATGCGGCGCAGTGCGGGACGCCAGGCCCAGCCAAACCCAGCCGAACTAAGTTAGGCAGGCAGGCAGGCAGCCAACGAGCCAGCCAGTCAGCCAGCCAAGCACCGCACGACATGCGACGGTACAGCACAGGCACGGATGGACGCAATGAATGGTGGCGGCGGCAGGCAGCAGCAGCAGCAAGCGCAGGTTCTGGCCCTCACACGGGTTAGGTTAGCAGCAGAAGCGAAAGAGAGCGCGCGCCCGTTGGACCAACGATCAAATATCGGACGGACAAATGGTTGGCGTTTAGTACGAAACGACAGACGTCAGGTAGTAAGTTGGTGAGTTTGGCCGACCGTCCTGACTGACCAACCGACCATAATGTTGTGACGGTTGCGCTGTCGTTATGACTAGACGAAGGCGCCGACGCGCAGTCAGACCACAATAGTCAACACAACAACAACGCCGCCTAGTCACAATGACAGCAATAAAAGCGGCAGTAGCAGCGGTACCGGCAATCGCAGTGACTCGTAGCTGGTAGCTGCAGTGGATATTGGCCAACAAAACAGCGTGCGAGATAGCAATAGCCAAAGCAAACGAAAGTGAGACTTAATGAAATTAAATGCCGAGATTGCAGCCACGTCGTGCTGCTGAGAAGGTCGAAGAAGCAAGCCGTCGCGACCGTAGCGACAAAACGAAACCGAAAACCAACCAAAAAAAGAGTAGCGAAAGAAAAGAACTAAAACGCTGCGTGCTAATGAGCAATGAACTTGAATAACGCTGACGGGCGCTTAGCCGCTTAGCCGCTAAGCGAGCGCGCTGTCTGAGTATGTGAAAATAATGATAAACTGAGTGAAGTGAAGTGGTCGCCGGTGCTGGAGGCGTGCGCGATGAGCCACTTTCATAGTGGCTGGCGTTTTCTGCAGTCCATGGCGGTACTTGAAGGAAGGCGAGAGTGAGGGCGAGAGCGGAGCGCTAACCACACATCATACAAACGGTTGAGTCATCATTATGGACCGGTGCGTAGCGCATACGTAAGACTTTGTGACGCTGCAATGAATCAGCCGCGTGACGTAGCTTGCCGTCGCCGTCGCTGAGCAAACTACAGTACTCACTCACCCCCACGTCTCACTACTTTTCGGTTATGTGCGGCTGTTGGTGCCGGCTTCAGCGAATTGCGGTAATTTAAGTAGTTTTTGTTGAATAAACTACGGCATTGTTGGTTTTCGCAAGTGATTAATTAACGCAAGCGCCAATAATACACACACACATCTACATACATACATGTGACTAAAGGAAAGCAGTACCCCTCATAAACCCACAAAGCCTGCTTGGTGCACACGCAATGAGCAATAGCAAGCGAACTCAAATTAACTTAGGGTCAATGCGCTGCAAAAGGGAAGCAGACTGCGGCGCGGAGATGCAGTTGGCTAGTTAAAGTACATAGTTTTATGAAAGCGTAAGTGTGGGGTCGAACATTTACATTAAATGGCGGGAGATCTAATGGAAGTGGTCCACTGAGCGATGCTTAATTGCCCTCTGCGAATCTGTATGCATGAAAGTATGAGGAGGAAGCTGCTAGCAAGCGCTGAATAAGGGCGCTAATGAATGGACGCACGAACGACTAGTCAAGCTATAAAAGTTTCCGAATGATGGGAAGGAATGTGCGTCCTTTACCTCCTACTATTTTTTGCCTACTTCTTTGTTTTTGCGTTGAAAAGGAAGGCGCCTAATGGGATTCGCATTCCTTCGAACGCCATGGACGTTAAAAGCATTTTTAATTAGCTACAAAACCCGCATGGCGAGTGGTTGGGGAAAGCAGCTATAATAACCACAAGCCAACGGTATGCCCGGTCATAAAGAATGTATTAAATATCTTTTCCGTTCTGTAAACGAGAAATACGAGCGGTTGTATGTGCATTAGGAGTGTTCAGAAATGAAAGGAAAGTGAAAATACTGACGATCGATGCAGAATACGAGTTTTTTTTTATTGTGCCGTTGACATACAACTTAAAAACACACAGTGGTAGGAAAGCTTATTACTGGCGAAGTTTCGATGTTTGTCCAATCCCATACTTTTCTATGCTATGAATCACCCTAAATTATAAGCTAGGCTACCGTTCCCACGACAGTCGGGCTTAAGTAACCGGAACGAACCCGCATATTTATCCGATTAAGGACTGTCAACTCGGCACCCTTTCTCGAAATTACTTGAGGAATGTTTTCTGTAGCTCTAGCAACAACAAACTAGGTCTAAATGAACACAGTCCATTCGGTTGGAGATGTATAAGCTCTTGCTGATTCGGCAAAGCCTCTATTTTAGATAGATCTCATCTATGTATATGAGGAAACATAGGTTTCAGGCCGCAAGTCCGCCTCCAGCGATCCTCTTGGGGGAAAAAAATCCATTATTTTTAATTTCATCCTTAAATAGAATATAATGATATTGACACAGAATACTTCATGTCAGTTTTCCCCTGCCTAAAATTTAGAAACCTAGAGAAAAACCATCATAGAATTGGGTGGCAGCCTTCAGCTGAAGCTGTATCCAGACGTAAACTTGCGTTCATTGAAATATAAACTGATCCAAGGGCTTCAGCTCGCAGTAGACGTATTTGCAGAACGAGCTTAATGGGATATGAATGCCTGGTCTAAAGTTAAACAAATTAAGTAGAATCTAGTAATTAGACGACTAAAGACCTTTCTTTGAACTAATATACTCTATAGTTCTGTCGAGTACAAGTAACTTTCTTAATACTTACCTATTGCAGAAGATTTCCAAAGACTTCCAGTTGATTATGTCGTTTTCTTAGTATAAATTCATACAAAAATGCACCATGTTTGAGGAGAAAGAAACTAGAACGTCAAGTACTCACTGAGTCGAATTGAAAATTTCTCTGATACGGCAGAGATAATTCGAAGAAAAACGTGGTGAAATGAGCAACGAAGGCAGTGAACGAGGTGAACCTCTAAAGTAAAAGTAAAATCCAAAAAATGTCTTTTACATAATGACCGAAAAATGAAACAACGACCAAATTCTACAAGTCACTCATCATCCCCGTCCATCTATATGGTGCAGAGGCATGGAAGATGACAGCATCTGATAAGTCAACGTTACGAGTTTTCGAAAGAAAGGTTCTGTTTAAGACTAATGGTCCTTGGTGCATTGGCAACGGCGAATACCGCAGCCGATGGAACGATGAGCTCTGCGAGATATACGACGACATTGTCATACTTGTAGTTCAGCGAATCAAGAGACAGCGGCTGGGTCATGTTGTTCAAACGGGTGAAAACACTCCAACTCTGAGAGTATTGGACGCAGTTCCCACCGAAGGAAGCTAAGGAAGAGAAAGAGCTCCACTCCGTTGGAAAGACCAGGTGGAGGAACGATCTGCGTAAGGAGCGCGCCGGGCGAGCGCACTTTTGATCAAACAAAAGGAGAGTTGATGATTTGGAGCAGAGTTTGGAGACGTTGAGGCATATTAACCGGGTTTCTACGTCGATATGTGAAAATGAATAAAACATGGCTCCATCCGAAGTTCAATCGACAGTCATCCGAGTGGACTGCACAATATGAGCCCGTTTCAAAGGTAGCAAGAACTCAGCAGTCGGCTGGCAAGTATATGGCGTCTGTATTTTGAGATGGGATTACGTTATTGGATCGTTTGAAGGACGAAATCTCATAAAAACGGTCGCATTTGAAGAAAAATTCAGCGTTGATTTCACCCTGTCACAAATCAGAGAAAACGATAGCAAAAATCCATAAATTGGTCTACAAATTGCTTCCGCATCCAACCTATTCTCCGGATCTGGAGCCCAGCGACTATTTTCTGTTCTCAGATCTCAAAAGAATACTCGTTGGCAAGAAATTTTCGTCGAAAGAATGAAGATGAGACTTATTTTGAAGCAAAGGACAAATCCACTACAAAAATTGTATCGAAAAGTTGGACGGACGCTATAATCAGTGTATCACTTTTTAAAGGAACTACGTTAAATAAAAATTTTGTCAAAAAATACTTCTTACAATGGTGGGCCAGGGGCTTTTCAACATTCATTGTCACCTGTCTTTCAGTGATCTTGAACTCGCGTGTTATTCCAGAGCATACCCTAACCTCAAATGCTCATCACAGGCTTGGATTAGCACAACTTTTCCGAAATACACATACGTATTTACTACTATATGTACATACATATGTTTAAATCTACAAATATATTATATCTTTGCTCGTATGTTCTACTACATTATAGCTTTTATATTCTTCTTTATTCAGCTTCTAGTGTTCGTACTATTAATGGCTTTCAGCGCAGACTTGGTTAGTTGGTGGTTGCATGGGCCAACTTCGGCGTCCCCTTTAGACATTGCCCATTATTTCTTTTAGTTTATCTCAAGTTTAATTAGCTCATGTCACCGCTGCTGCTTTGTGCTCAAGCGGTTTGGTGCGCCGCCACGCTCGCTTGTTTGCTTATCTGCTGAGCCGACACAACTTGGCGTGGCGCTTAATTAAGAGTGAAGCGGACGCTTCTTGCATTAAGTTCAATTCGTAAGGCTCTGCTACTGTTTGCTATTTACCGTTTATGCCCTCCAAAACTTTGCCTGTTTACGGTCGATGGTTGTGGCGGACGACTTTGAGGGCGAAGCCGTGCATGGCGAAAGCATGAGTTCCCTTTCAGCCTCTGCTTCTTCTGCCAGATGGTCATCATCTTAATAACGTGCACAAAGATAATAAAAGAGGCAATTAAGACAGTAATCTACTCAGTAGATGGGCGCGCATAAGTCATATGGGTTGCTTTGATGTACAGGATAAGTTCATTGAGTATGCTAGGCTTGGATGTAGGAAGGCGGAGTGAGAAATATAATATATCACACAGAAGCCTTTGCGAGATGTTGGACGGAATTGTGTAACCTTTTCGTAAATTGTGCGCCTGCTTGCTTTCAAGTTTTTGAAATTCATATATATTGAGATACGCTTTCTATATTGATTCTCAGCGGAACTAAGGCTTAAAACTATTTTTAGTGGAAGCTATGCCTGGCACTTTATGGTTGTTGTAGCAGAAAAAAACATTCGTGAAGTAATATGGTGGGATGCGGACGAGTTGATAGTACTCGGTCGATTAAAAACCCGGTCCGTTCCGATTATATGAAACCGAGTGCGTTGAGAACGGTGCTACCACTCGTCGATGACCGTCTACATCAGATACTGAGACACAATAGAATGTCTTTCCCTTCGAATTTATCAGCATAGACAACGCTTACGCGGTTATAGCCGAGTTTACAACGACGCGCTAATCGTTCTTTCTTTTCGCTGTTTGGTGACAATCCAAGTGTAGCTAGGTCCTTCCCCACCTGGTCTTTCGAACGGAGTGGAGGTCTTCCTCTACCTCAGCTTCCACTGGCGGGCAGCTAACTCAGATCCAGTGCCTGGTTTGTCGAATTCCATATTAAACTTGTACTAGCTGACTGACTACAGTGGAATCTTTGGAAGTTGTAAAGCCGATGAACTTGCAAGAAAAGATCCACGTACCCAAATTCCATCAGAATGGCAGAATGGGAACGATCCGGAGTTTCCCTGTTTTTGTACACTCGAACGCTGGATCTCTGGACTTAGCGCGAGCTTAGCAAGCGTTGGTTAGCAATCAGCATTTGTGGAGTTTCAAAAACCTTCCGGCCTTCTGGCCCAGAGTGGAACGTGAACATTGTATTGAACTGCTGTATCTTAGCAAGGCTCACTTCGCTGCAATGAAAGGCATCCTAACTGGATACTGTGCCATTCGCACTAACGCAGTGTGGCTAAAGATTTTGGAGGACGCGACTTGTCAAAGTTGAAATGAGGATGAAGAGATGGAAATATCTAGCTACTTCTTCTTCATTGTGAACCCGGCGAATTAGCTGGAAGTGATATTAAAACCTCAATAAAGTTGTTGGAAGACTCTAGGCGTTTTGTCGATTTGCGACAGTATTTTTGATCCATACCTTGGAGTTCTGGGCATCACAAGGGACAACCGTTCTTGCTGTCCAAGTCGGCTTACTCGTGACCTTACAAGATATCAGCCGACTTAGATTAGATTAGATAAGTAACTGAGGATTGCATGGCGATCTAGGGCCTATTGTGCCCTCTTCTAACTCACAATGTCTCAACTAGCCCCAGCAAATTGATAAGTTCCAATATACTGCTGGGTGCTATTGAGGCGATGTGATCTCTATTTGAAAACATGGATCCAAGGACCTTAATCCTGCGCTAAGGACTGCGCGTCCATTAGCAGGTGTTCTGATGTTTCAGACTCCAAGTCCCAGAATCGGGAATTTGCACAAGAAGCTAGGCATCTGCCGATTTACTCAACTTAATAAAACTTATGGAAACTCTCCAACCTGAAGTAAACGTATTTTCTTTTTTTACTTATCGGTCGAAAAATTAGTGTGTGTGATTATCAACTTAACCCACAAATAAGTACCTATTGGACCACCCTCGTAAAAACTCCTTGCTGTTATTTGAGTATTAAACGAGCATAATCACCTGTGTATTTATAAGTGCCGATCTAAGGCTTTTCACCGTTGATTTATGACAATATTTGTAGTTATTAGGGTGGTCCAAAAGTGTCTACAGTAACAGAAAAGTTAAAACTTCAACTTCGTCTGAAAGAAACATACAATGCTTCGCAAGTAAAACGTTTTTGTTGTATGTTTGTGGTTTTTACTTTCAACTACCTATCGAACCACCCTAGTGACCTACTCAAAATAAGCAGGTAGCACTGAACAAAAGCTTTTGTTATTACAATTTTTCACTACTGAATGTTTTATATAAATATTTATTAGACCGTTTTATGGCAAATCCATAGAGCGTGTCGTCGTCCCCAATCAGTCATATGATATGACATTATTCCAACCGACTTTTTTCCGCAAAACACCAGGCGCACAAATCAACGCAGGCAGCGCACAAATGTTTGCGGTCTCAGCACTGCAGCGCTGCATACACGTTCGTTCGCCACACACACACACTTCGTCTTCTGTCTATTCAAATGTGAGTAAATATTTGTTTGTTTGTTTGTTTTGTGGAGCGGAAGAGCCAAAGGCACTGAGCAGGCAGCGCCTACCAAACGGTTCATTGACGTTACGCAGCTTATCAGCGCGAAAAGGCGATAAGAAAGCCGAATCTATCGCTGGGGGAAATCACACTGAGCCAGCGAAACGCACGTGCAGTAGCCACACAAACAACCAGACCGACGGACAGCTACAAAGCAAATAAATGCAGTGGATTACAGAAATATTAAACATGCGTGTATACATACGATGTATGTGCATTTGTGTGTACGTGTGCGTTTGACAAAAGCGACAATAGAAATGCTTTGACGAAAAAGTTTGTAGTTCCATTGGAGAAATGGGGGAAAAACAACATGACAGCGAATGCAACAGTTCAACGTTGAAGATGGTTGTGTTATGTGGGGGAAAAGACATGATAACATAAAGGTAAACATAAAAGCTATGCTCACGCAACAACAACAGCAATGTGACTTTCAGTGGCAAGTGGCGGAAAGCACACACGGTCGGCTGAACGCGTGGCCTGTCGCATAGGCGCTGGTAGCACACCGTGTATGTGTGCCAAATAAGTTCGAAATGCATACATACATATATACATACATGCCTACAGTAATAAGTATATACATACAAACACATACAGCAGTCCCTTTGCACATAAAATGCGCAGGAATGCAAGCCGGCACTTGAGTTCTGTTGGCTTGCTTTTGGAATGCTCCGCGTTGCGCACGGCCATTGCGCTCGACCAAATTACCACTGCCGAGCCAAATATGCACGTATGCGTGTGTATGTGTGCGTGAAGTTACAGCTTGTTCGGGTCTAGCTGTTGTTGCTTTCTGTGCGCCTAATCAAATGACAAATAATCGATCGAAATAATTTATTGATTTCTGATTGATGAGCGCACAAAGCAAATAATAACGGTAATAAAAAAACAATAATAATAAAAATACAAGAAAAAAGATTACTTCGGCTGCAGCGAAGCTTTAATACCCTGCACAAGTGCAATTCTTACAGCATAAAAGGGTATAAAATGGTCTGTATCTTGATTTTGTGCGTTCAGTTTGTATGGCAGCTATATGTTATAGTGAACCGATCTGTATAATTTTCACGGAGATTGTAGCATTGTCTTCGATAATAATCTATGCAAAATTTCGTGCAGATATCTTGTCAAACAAAAAAGTTTTTCATACAAGAACTTGGTTTTGTGCGATCAGTTCGTATGGCAGCTATATGTTATAGTGCTCCGATCTGAAAAATTTCTGCAGAGATTATAGCTTTGCTTAGCACAATAAACCGTGCCAACTTTCGTGAAGTTATCTCCTCAAATAAAAAACTTTTTCATACAAGATCTTAATTTTGATGGAACAGTTTATATGGCAGCTATATGCTATAGTGGTCCGATCTGAACAATTTTTTCGGAGATTGTTGCAATTTTTTGGAAAATAATCTGTGCCAAATTTCATGTGGCTATCTCGTCAAATAAAAGAGTTTTCCATACAAGATCTCAATTTTGATGGATCAGTTTGTATGGCAGCTATATTCTACAGTGGTCCGATCTGAACAATTTTTTCGGAGATTGTAGCACTTTTTTGGAAAATAATCTGTCCAAATTTCATGTGGCTATCTCGTCAAATAAAAGAATTTTTCATACAAGGTCTTAATTTTGATGGTTCAGTTTGTATGGCAGCTATATGCTATAGTGGTCCGATCTGAATAATTTCTTCGGAGATTGTAGAATTTTCTTGGAAAATGATCTGTGCCAAATTTCATGTGGATAACTCGCCAAATAAAGGAGTTTTCCATACAATTATGTACATGTATGTATGTATGATAAGTTTGAATGCACATATGTCAGTGTGCTTCTACTTCTCGATCGATTCTCCAACATGCTTTTCGCCTCTTGTTGTTGCCTAGCTATGCATGTGTGTTTAAAAATATGTCTGCTTTCAAATGCAAATCAATCGAAAACTTTACTTTGTTAGCTTTTGGCTTAAAATATCATGCCTTCACACATTTAGCTATACATGTTTGTTTGTATATTTCCTCTACCTACTTTTCACATAATTTTTTTTTTTTTAATTTATATTATAACACTTTTTTTGATGTAGCGGATTAGTTAGCTTTAACTGCGCGGCTCGCAGTATGCTTAGCAGGTGGCGTAGCTGAAAAAAGAACTCCAAACTATTATTAAAATATTCAAAACCATAAAATTTGGTTAACAAACAAGCGGCTGAAGAAACGAAACAACAACAAAAACTAATACAATCAAAGTCATAGTGCATTTGCTTGCCGGTTTGGGTTTATGCTGCGGTCATTCCCCCCGCCGCTTGGTAAGTGCTCATAAATTCACTTCTAAGCACTTTACATAGCTACACATATACAAACATACGTTTATATACCTGCATGTGTTGTTGTAGACCGCTTGCGTGGAGCCCTTTTTGGCTCAGCGCTTAGATTTCATATTAAATTTTTGAATGCTCCAAACCGTAGGCCATACATACAGACAAACGTATGTGTAAATGCAGTGGAGCACGTAGTGGCGTTCACTTTACACACATTCATACATACATATGTATATTATGTATATACATACATACATATGTACATCCACATACTTCGTTTGGGACTTCAGGCAATAATTTTTCATTTCAACTCCTTCCTCTTTTGCTTTTGAAGTAATTTCGAAGCATTTAAACTTAATTTTTGGTGTTGAAGATATATGTTTATATTTATACCGATTTACTCTTATGATTACGTATGCTATGTATGTTCCAGCGAAAGCTGAAAAGTTCTATGGTTACCTTAATAATAATTTTTCTTGCATTGAATCTTATTTTCTAACATAAAATGCTAAGGCAAGCTATCTTTAATAGTATACTTTCAATATCTTAATAAAATATGGCATTTTCAGTACGATTTTTTTAGGTTATGATAAATATCTCGTAAAATATAAAAGTTTTCCATACAAGAACTAGATTTTGATGGGTCAGTTTGTATGGCAGCTATAACATATAGAGGTCCGATCTGGAAAAAATTTTCGGTGATTGTAGCGTTGCTCTGGATAATAATCTATACCGATTTTCGTCCAGATATTTTGTCATATAAAAAAGTTTTCCATACAAGAACTAGATTTTGATGGATCAGTTTGTACGACAGCTATATGTTATAGTGATCCGATCTGAACAATTTCTGCGGAGAGTGTAGCGTTGCCTTCGATAATATTCTGTGCCAAATTTCGTGTAGTGATCTCATCAAAGAAAAAAGTTTTCCATACAGGGACTTGATTCTGATCGATTGCATTGTATGGCAGGTATGCATATCCTTTAGTGGTCCGAACGCTTCAATACTACAGGACCAGCAAATATTTTACTGTTTTCCTTCACTGTTCAACAAATGGTTTTGAACTATAAATTCACTTCTACTTCAAAAAATAAAAAATCATTGAAAGAACAGATCTAATAAATCAATTAAAGTGTGTACAATTTATATTCCCTCAAAAGACCAGAACGTTTACTAGTATTAAATTATTTTGTATGAAACCTGTAGTTATTATGCATCTAATATATAATTATACCTAAACTGAGTTATTTGCTTTGTTACACACACAGCATACCCATATTGCACCGCTTTTGCCCCTTTGTGTATGCTTCGATTTTTACTTTTTATGCTGCTGTTATGCTAGAACTTGCCTTTGCACGTATTTTTCGAACTTATTTTTTATGAACACTACAGCACTACTTTTTCTGCCACTATAACTAATTTTTATTATTTAATATAATATAAAGTTTTCAAGCGCTTGGATTTAAAAAAAAATATATATATTTTTATATTCATTATAATTTCAAGCAAACCTTGCCAGCACTTGAAAATGGTCCAGCATACTTATTTCTAAACAAACAAAACAACGCTCATAATAGATATTTGTCTTTTTATTTTGAAAAAATATGTTCGTTGTAAATAAAAAATACATTTGTAACTCACAATAAAACGGTTAACATTTTCTTAAAACATGTTTGAGTAAAATAAGCAAACTTAAAGTTATAAATATGCTAAGTACAAGCTTATATAAGCATACATGTAAATAAAAGAAGACACTTAAAAAAATTAATGCTTAAAACGCATATAAAACACGCAAAAAATCCGAAAATATGTTTTATTATACATAATTTTTAAAAATGTTTACAAAAAAATTATAATATTGTACCTAAAATTTTTTTTGAGCTTTAAATAAATTTTAATTTTCAAAAAAATGTTGAAATTAAAAAACAAAATTTAACTTTAAAAAATTTTGAAATTAAAAAAAAAAAAATTGAACTTAAAAAAATGTTGAATTAAAAAAAAAATCCACTTAAAATTTTATTAAAAAAAATTTTGAACTTAAAAAAATTTAATTTTTAAAAGCATATTAAAAAATTAGAAAAGTTAAATTTTTTTTGTTTTAACTAAAATATTTGTTGCCTACTATGTAATTTTCCTCTCCCTTTGATTTATTTTTTTTTGGTACGAAATAAAGAACTTTAGAAAAACAAAACTCAGTTACATTAAAGTATATATATTTCTTACATACTGTATACATATGTTTCTTTACATACAAAAACAAGCAAATACATATTTTACATACAAATACATTATATAACTTGCAAGTGTGGTCATACGCTCTGTTCTCACGCACTAAACTTAATTACATGGCATGAACTTTATACAGTTAAGCTTAATACAAATATCAAAACGCCATCGCATAATATTAAGTAAACATCGCATTCAATACGTTGGATATATATATATATTATATACTATATATGTAAATGTATGTCTATTGATTATTTCTGTGTTTTATATTAAGAAAGCCTTATGCTAGTAATCAATATATATATATATATTTATATAAATGTATGTATGTAAGTGTAGCTAATAGTTTGGTGCTTAACTTTTTAATAACATATGCTTGGTTCAAGTAATTATTTAATTTTTTCTCATAAAAAATATTATTAATTTAATTTATTATAATTTTTAGTTTTATAAAAAAATATTATTATAAACTGCATTTAAGTTAATTTGTAGCTTTTACGCGAATTTCACTTTTTTGAGTTGATTTATTTTGATTAATTAATTAATTTTTGTTTGTAATTTTTAATTAATTAATTATTTTTAATTAAATAATTATTTTTAATTAAGTAATTAATTTTTGTTTATAATTTTTAATTAATTAATTATTTTTAATTAATTAATTTTTTTTTTTAATTTGTAATTATTTTATTTATTTTTTTTAATTAATTAGTTGCGAAATCGAAAACTCATTTTCTTTATAGCCTATTTATTTGTTTGGCTTGTAAGCGCAAATATTCAGTTAAGTAATTTTTTACATGTTTTTTTTTCTTGCCCGAAAATAAATTTAATTTTTTCTTACGCGATCTATTTATTTCTATTAAGTTGGCTACAATGACTCTTTACTTTGCATTATATTTAATATTGTTTCTGCATTTTTTTTTCAATAATTACATTTAGCAGCACAATTTTTTTTCTAATATCGGTTTTAGTAAATTTCGTATATTTCTTTTCGAAGTATTTCTGTTGTAATTAAATTATTTTTAATTTGCAATTTTCCAAAAGTATTTTTGATATTAATGTTATTTTTTTTCAATTTCGATAGATATGCTTGCTAAAATTTTTCAAAAGTATTTTTATTTATAGTTAATTTTGATAAATTTTCCAAATTATTAACATTATTACATTTCCAATTACGTTCAAATTCCTCAAAGTTGAAGATTTAAAGTTGTAATTTTTTATTTTATTTTTTTAATTTTCCAAAATTATTTTTATTTATTTAACATCGTTAAGTTTTCCCAAAAAATTTTTTTTTAATAAATATATTACAACTCTTTTAATTTCCTTAAATTTTCTAATTTTTTTTTAATATTCCAAAATTATTTTTAAAAAATTAAATATCGTTTGTGTTTCCAAAGTATTTTTGACGAAAACCGAATTTTTCTAATAGTAATACTTTCACAAAGCATTTGTATTGCATTAATTTTCAGTTAAATTTATTTTACTTTTTAAAAGTTTTTGTATTTTGTTATCTAATAATTTGTCGCTCATTGTTCACTTAATTTATGTGTAGCTAGATATTTATGAAAGTATATAATGTTATAATGTATTTTAAGTGCTAATTTATAAAATGTAAATATTTACGTTTGCTCAGAGAAAAAAATGTTTTTAGATTAAAATTAAAAAAAAAAATATTTTTTTTTTAGATTAAAATTGAAAAAAAAAATATGTTTAGGCTAAAATTGAAAAAAAAACAAAAATATTTTTAGCTTTAAATTGAAAAAAAAAAATTTGTTTGAAATTGAAAAAAAAAAAAAAATTTTTAGTTTAAAATAAAAAAAAAAAAAATATTTAGAAAAAAAAATGTTTAATTTGAAATTGAAAAAAAAAAGTTATTAATTACATTTAAACAATATAAGTTTTTTAGATTAAAATTAAAAAAAAAGTCGAATCAAAAAATGTAATCTTTAAAATTAACTTTTACCACCTTAATAACTTTCACTTACATTATATATATGTATGTATATTAAAAAAAATCAACCACAATTGCGTAATATAAAAAAATGGCTTAAATTAGCGCCGTACACGCCAAAAACATATAAACAAATCTAAAAAAAATATTTTTAATCAAATCGCCATAAAAAATAAATTTAAAAGTAGTCATAATAAAGTCAAAAATTGCTTATTAAACAAAATCTTTGTATATAACTTCGTTTTTCTCTGCAGCAAACTTGAAATTTCTCTTGCGCTCTTATAAAGTGTTACAAATTGTAATCAAAATGCTTACTTCACTAACTTATTTGCTATAAAAAATGTTTTTTGTTTGCTCTCTCAGCGTTTAAGTACAAATTTTCGTTTGATAAAAATCATTGTGTGGTCATATTTTTTCACTCCTAAAGTTTTTTGCACAAATTTAAGTTTTTTAGTTTTTTCTTACGCTTATATACGAAATTTCCATATTTCAATAACTCCGTCATACATAAAATGCATGCAGCTGACACATTTAGCTAGCTGACTCACAAACAAATTGAATATCAATTCGTTCAACTAATTAAAGTCTTGCAATAAAACACCATTCCGCGCATAAATTTCCATTTCACATTGCCACATATACTTCGTGCCGCATGCGTCTTCATTTCTTGCTGCTATTGCGATGCCGAAAGTAATAACGCGATGTCACCGCTACTAAGCGCTTTTCGGCAAAGCGTTTTGGCCAATTCTAGGATTCGTAGAGCAAGCGCTGATAGTGCGGCAATACCTCATGCATGGGCACATGCAAGCTGAACTCCAATGCCACAAGCACGGCGAATTCCGAAGCGATTAGCTCCTTGCGATTGACACGAAAAACGCTCTCGGTTTTCTGTTGGTAAAGAAAACATTAAATTAAGTTAAAAACTTCAACTTATTCCGCAATTAATTGCAGCTCATACACACCTCAATTAAGCTCTTCAGCGATTCTCCTTTGACATCGTTCATTTTGGCGCTGAGTAGCAGACAAGAGCCCGCACATAGCTTGCGATTACTTTTGTTGATTAGATTGGCCAAGATCAATTTCTCAAAGTAGACATATGCTTGCGATATGGTGACCAAATCAATGCGACTGTCCAACTTGTTGATGCGACGCATTTCACGCTTGATGCTGTGTGAGTGGAACAGAAAACAAAAACAAAATATCAGTGAGCCACTTGTACAAGCTTAAAATTGTTGATTTGCGCCTACCTTCGTAATTTGCTCAGCGTCAATTGTATGTGTGGAAATTTCTCACGGAATTTATCATTCAGCTCCTTCTTCAAGTCCGATGGACGCACATAATCGATCACCGATGTCATGTATGACGTGAATGTGAGCAAAGTGCGATGCTTGCCCGCAATCAATTCGGGATCATCCAAAATATTTGCAGAATATTGGAACTGAAAGGCGGAAAAGTAGCAAAGATTGAATAGAATAATTTAAAAATTATAATAAATTAAGATTCATTAAATTTTAACTAATTTTTTTGAGTTATAATTAACGAGTATATATTAAATATTACTTAGATATTTAAATAATGTAAAAAATTAATAATAATTAAGTAGTAATTAATTGATAATTAATTAGTAAATAATTTAATAACAATAATTAATTTATTAAATTTATTATTAAATATTGGACTTAAAAAATAAAAATTAATTACAAAAAAGTAATTTTATAATAGTTAAGGAGTAATTTGTCAATACTTAATCAAAACCTATTTAGAAAATAATATAAAAATTAATTACCATTAAGTAGTAATTAATACATTTTTAATAAAAAATTATTTAGCATTTTAAGGAATGTAATAATAATTTAGTAGTAATTAATTTTTAACTAATAATTAAACAGTTAATTAAAATAAAATTATTTACTTAATAAAGTTTCAAATTAATTACTATTATAAAATAATCAAAGTGTAACTAGTAATTAACTTTTATAATTAATAATTAAATTATTTAAATTTCCAAAGCACAAATTAATAATAACTAAGTAGTAATTAATAGGCAAATTAATTAAAAACATTTACATTAAAAAAAATTAAATTAATTATACAATTTTAATAATACAATAATTCAGGAGTAATTTAGAAATTTGTAATTAAAAATTTTAAAGAATGTAATAAATAAATAAAAATTAAGTAGTAATTAATTAAAATTATTTAGATTTTTAAAAAATAAATTTTGAATAACTAAGTAATAATTAATTAGTTGATTAATTAAAAACATTTGCATTAAAGAAATTAAATTAAATATACAAATTTAATTATATGGTAATTAAAGAGTAATTTAGGAATCTATAATTATTGAAAATTAAAAAAAAATACATTAATAAAAATAATAAGTAGTAAATAATTATTTAATTAATTAAAAATATTTACATTAACATGATTTAATTAATGACAAAAATTTAATTATATAAAAATTAGGGAGTAATTTAGAAATTTGTAAATAAAAATTTTAAGGAATGTAATAAATTACTAATAATTAAGTAGTAATTAATTTATTTAAATAATATTTAAGAAGTATACATATATTGAAACTTATTAAGATTTTTAAAGAATAAATTATAATAAGAATTGATTAATTTATAAGTAACAATTAATTAGTTAATTAATTTAAAAAATATTATATTAAAAAAATTCAAATTAATTATATAATTTTAACAAAAAAATAGTTATATACTTTAAGGAATAAATTAAAAATAATTAAGTAGTAATGATTTGTAAGTAAAAATTCATTATTTAATTAATTTGAAAAAAAATTAAATTAAATTAATTACAAAAAGTTAATTATACGACAATTAAGGGATAATTTATTAAATTTTAATAAAATTATGTATATTTTTAATGACTGTAATGAATCAATAATAGTTAACCAGTAATTAATTTCTAAGTAATAATTAATTATTCAATTATTTTAAAAACAATTATTTAGAATAACTAAGCAGTCAACTAATTTAAATAAATTAGTACATTTAATTATTAATCAAAAATTTAGTCTTAAAAATTCTGAATTGAAAACTTTAATAAAAAAATTAAGATCAATCTCCACAACTCACCTGCATGCCGCGTGTACCGTCTGCATTCAACAATAAATTATCATCCAAATCCAATTTGAGGTCCGGTGTCGGACTTGCGGTACTATTACGATTGTTGTTGTCATAAGTGAAACACCTAAAGCGAAATTAAAAAAAAAATACAATTTACGTTAAAATTAAATAAGGAATTGAATACATTTAGTTTCGCAAACAAACACATGCAAATAAAGAAAATAATAATAATAATAAAAAGTAAATAAAAGTACAAAGAGTTGTTGTTTATTTTTTGTGTCGAAATGAAGATATTGTGTTATGTAATACAAAAATATAAAATGAAATTTTCCAAACTACAAATATGTTATTGTTGTTGTGTGTTATGAAATTGTATGACATTATGTTGTTAGTATTTGTTGTATGCAAATGTTAGTGATTTGATAGCTAAAAACAAAATAGAAACAAAATTCAAATGAATGAAGAAAAGTAAAAATGAACAAATCCACTGACTGCGCCTATAAGTAGACTATACTTTTAATTAATTTACATTATATTACATAATTAGGACGTCAATTAGTTTAATTATACAAAACTATGGGCGCTTCAAACAGTCTGGTTATTTTACAACTACGTAAAATTAATAATTTACTTAAAATTAATTAATCATTTGCTTTTCTGAAATTAATGGTACTTTAATTGTGCGATATTTAATTTCATTCACTGTAATATTTAAAATTTATTTAAATTACAACTAAATTTCTAATTAAATTGAATTAATTAATTTGATGCACTGAAATTAATTAATTTCATTCATTGTAATGTTTAAAATTTATTTAAATTATTAGCCTTAATTTACTGAATTTAATTAACATCATATAATTACATTTTTAATTTTAATTAAATTAAATTAATATTAAATTAATTAACAAAATATTTTATTATTAAAGCTATTTTTTTTTTAATTTAATTGCTCTAAGCCAAATTAATTTAATATTATAGATAATTAATTCCCAATTTTTGTAATTAATAAAATTTACTTTTTTATTTTGTTTTAGTAGCCAATGTTAGTTTTCAATCTAATTTTTGTATAAATTTTTTTATTACTTTTTGCATGCACTGGCAGAGCGGTTTATGTACTTAATAAATGGTTGCACAGAGTTTAAAAAATTTGGAAAACTGAGGAAAAAGAAACTAATTTTTCAAATAAAAAAAGTATTTTTTTTTAAATAATTTTTTTTTAAGAAAAAATAATTTTTTTAATAAAAAAAAAAACAAATTTAAATTTTTTTATTAACAAATGGTTGCACAGTGTCTAAAAAACTTGGAAAATTGAGAAAAAAGATACTAATTTTTCAAATAAAAAAAAAAAATATATTTTTTTAAATAAAAAAAACAATTATTAAAAAAAAAAAACAATTTTTAAATTTTTTAAATAAAAAATTAATTATTTAAACAAAAATTAAATGTAACATCATTTCAAACAAATATAAATAATTTTTAATTTACCAACAACTCTTAAATTTCGTCTTTATTTATTATTTTACACTATGCAACAATTTTTTTTAATTTTAGAAAATGTTTGTTATATAAAGTTTCTTTAAATACGAGTTTGCAATTTATGCTTAAAACCAGTTTTAAATTTTTATATACATATGTATATTTGATTATTGTTCCAAGCTAAAAAAACATCTGCAAAAATGAGAATAAAAATTAATTCTTAAATTAAAATTTAAAATTAAAAAAAAAAATGTTTATATTAATAATTTTAATTTAAAAAATTTCAACAATTTTTAAATGAAAAAATCTTTTGTTAAAAATGTTTGAGCCTAAAATTATTAAACAAAAAATTATAATTAATTAAAATAATTTTTGTTTTGTTTTAATTAAATTAAATAGAAAAAAATTAAATTAAATTATAAAAAACAATTTAATTAAATTTAATTATTAAAAAAAATTAAATTAAATTATTAAAAAAAATTAAATTAAAATTTATTAAATTAAAATTTATTTTTTTCTGTTTTTTATTAACTAAAATTAATTTTTAAATTATTATTTCTCAATCAATTTTTTTAAATTACTTAATTAATTTTTAAAATAATAATAAAAAAAACTCATATCAAATTAATTTTTAAATGTAATTATCGTATAAATATAATATTTTTTTTTTGTTCACCACATTAAAATTTTAATATTTTTTACACTATGCAACAAAAATTTAATTTTAATTTAAACATTTCTTTTATAATATTTTTTTGGTAAATTACATTTAAAAACGAATCAACAATTTATGTTTAAAAATCAATTACAGACTTTAGACTTCTTCAAATATTTTTTAATTTTTTTCCTTTCAAACACCTGACAACCAATTACTATTACAAACAACAACTTCTACTTCTAACGATTAGCGGCAGCAACTATATTTTACACTTAAATAATGTAAAAAAAAATATTTTTTTATTTTTAATTACCATTTTCCCTTTTGCCAGGTTATAACTTTTGTCCTGCAAATGTAGAGCGCAAATAAAAAAAATTCCAAATTAAAATTTTATTACATTTTATTCAGTTTGGCAGCATAATACTGTGCTTGCAAGTTTTTTGTGTGTTAAATAGTATTTATTTTGCCTGACGTGCACTTTGCAATGCTATAGCGTAGAAGAAAACTAAAATAAAATATGTACATATAGACATATTTTGCTTTGTGCGCAAATACCTAAAGAGAGGAAGAATTGACAAGCCCTACGACAACATGTGACTTACTTGGTAATTGAATATCAAAAAGTAAATAAAAAAATTGTTATTTTTGCTAAGTTGACTGAAAATTACAGAGATAAAAAGATAAGAAATAAAATAATAATAATAAAAAAATACAAATAAATAGTAAAAAAATTGAAACGATTTTTGCTTGAAAAAAAAGTGAAACAAAAAAAAAAATAAATAAAAATCACCACTTCCATTAGCATAAATATTTGTCACATGACGCCCAAAACAATGAAGGCATAATTTTACTGCCATAAAGTAATGAAAAAATTGTATAAATTCCAAAGCGAAAAAATATAAACAATGTAGAACAGTTTGCATCAGCAAAGGGATTCATATTTCTTTGCAATTAAAATTTTTTTATAGAATTTTATGCTGTAATGGCAACTGCAGAGTGAAAAAAGTACACACAAGTAAACAATAACAAAAAGCAAGGTGTCAAAATGCAATAAGTTACGGCGTAGTTAAGCGTGAAAAGTTGTAAAAAAAAAATAATTAAAAAACAACACAACAAAATAACAGTAAAGCAATAATAAACCACGCCATAAAGGGGCTCGTACAGCTGATGCAAACACTTTTTATTGAAAAATATTTACATAACAAAAAAGAAAAAATAAATAATGAAATAACAGCAAAAAGTAAAAAACTCTTTGGGTGATGCAAAATATTTCGATAATTGCAAGTATTTTATAATTAAAAGAGGTAAAAAAAACATTATCCTCGGTTGTACAGCAGCCTTCACTAATACAAAATATTTTTTACAAGAGCTATAGTAACTCGATAGGAACAATTTCTTCGGAGATTGCACCATTGTCTTAGATAATAACCCCCGCCAAATTTCGTGAAAATATCTGATCAAATGAAAATGTTTTCCTATAAGGACTTAATTTTGGTCGATCAGTTTGTATGGCAGCTATATGCTATAGTGTTCCGATCTGAAATTTTTTTTTCGGAGATTACACTATTACTTGAAATAATAACCCCTGCCAAATTTCGTGATGATATCTCGTCAAATGAAAAATCGAACGATATCTCAAAGGCTAAGGGACTAGTTTGCGTATATACAGACATACGGACATGGTAAAATCAACCCAGCTGATCATATACATATATATTTTTTTGTATTTATGTCTCCGATGTTTTCTTCGACGTGTTACAAACTTAATATACGCTCTTCAGGGTATAATTACAAAAAACAAAATAAAAATTGCTTGAAGTCAGAGCCTTGAATTCACTTGATATTTAACTGTAAATACACATACGCTTGGCTTAACACTTATAGACAGATTTGTTGGTCAAAGAAAAAGCGTAAGCAGCGAAAATTTTGCTATATAGTGACAAATCGATTGAGATCATTGTTGAAATATTTATGTATCTCTGTAGATTTCGATGTGGAACTCTGAAAAAAATTCACTATTGGGCTCAAGTAGAAGATGGACTGTTAATAATGTCTACAAAAAAACAAAATAAAAAATTAAAAAATAAAATAAATAAAAAAATAAAAAAAATATATAATTATTAAAATAATTAAAAATAAAAAAAAAATTAAATTCAAAAAAAATTAAATTAAAAAAATAAAATAAATTAAATTAAAAAAAACATTGAAAATAAAATTAAACTTTAAGAGCAAAATTAAACCAAAATTAAACGAAGTTAAATCAACTGATCAAAGATGTAAAATTCTTATATGGAAATAAATCTTCTCTTGTCTCAAAGAATTAAATTATGATTAAAAAAAAAATAATAAATTTAATTTATACATGAAAAAATAAATTTTTATTAAATATGATTTACTTTTTATTAAATGTAAAACCTTTTTTAGTTCAGTACAAATTTTAGAAAACCTTTTTTAACAAAATTAGAGCACAAACTCACTATTCTGCGCTTCACTTTCTTGCTAACACTTAGTAACTGACACAACAATACTAAGCCACTTGATGTATCCTTAAAAGCTATTGACTTGTCAGCTAAAGAAACAATATCTTTAGCTATAAAATCTCTATTGGGTGAGGTCATGCCTCGATTAGGCGAAGGCACACAGGCAGGCCAACGATTTGGGTCTATTTAAATAAGGTATAAGCACACCCACAAAAAATAAAAAGAAATTGCGTGTCTAGCTACAGAGGCTCGTAATAGAAGTTATTTAATGCAAGACGACATACATATATACATGTATATCTCATGGAAAAGCTATCTATATTTATATATCTATGCATATGTACAAGCCTTTTGGTGGCGCTAAAGCTCACACTTCGCAAAAATACCGGCTTTTGAGCGACGAGACAGAAACAAAACGCTGAAAACATGAAAATGTTTTAAATGCTGGCAATGAAATGCTTTGGACACGACGTCAATGCGGTTGCGTGGGCGCACAAACATATGTATGCGGTTGAAGGTGTGTGCTGTGTTGCCGGCGGCAAAAGCGAAGAAATCAATAACTTGTATATGCGTTGAAGCACGGCGCTTGCTATTGCGTTTCGCTTTTAATTTCTCGCTTTTAACTACGACTGAATGCAAGCAAACTGAGCTGATGGATGTTACTGCACAATTTTATGAACATTAAACTAGATGATTTGAATAGTTTTAGCAACATGAGGCTGATGGTTAGTACGGTAAGCACATTAGATGGGTGGGAAAAAAAGGCGAAAGCTGCTAAAGCGTGGAGAAATGACGAAGAGCGGCTTATGTATATGGAAAAGTGTGTTTGTGTACGTGTATATGTGAGATTTTTCTGCAGGAACGCTATATGTGTGACAGCACAGTTCAAGGTCACTGTGCATCTGCATACACACACATGTGAACA
This sequence comes from Bactrocera correcta, assembly GCA_027475135.1. Lineage (NCBI taxonomy): Eukaryota > Metazoa > Arthropoda > Insecta > Diptera > Tephritidae > Bactrocera > Bactrocera correcta. Next base: position 35,956,083 of record CM050325.1, on the reverse strand, counting down.
GACGCCCCACCACCCCCTAAAAACCCAACGACACACTCACCTGGCGATGCCGTGATTTTTAAGTGCTGCTGTACTCGTAATTTCGATTTGACTATCCAATAGCGATGTGTTGCCCGAAGTGCCACCGCCATGCTTGCTCTTGCTCTCTTTGCCATAATGTCGTGTGGGTATGAGTAGATGTCCATAGGAGATTTCCTGTAAAGCAACGGCATGAAATATGTGATAAATGTGTAATGTGCAGAATAACGGTTACCCACCTGCCCACTTTCACCCTTTTCGATGCCCAGCAAATCGAATGGATCGAAGGGTGCATCGTTGATTGCGGATAGGGGACGCGAACCGGATGGATTGCGTCGACGACCCTCCTTGCGTAATTCGGCTCTGTGCGCGGAAGAGAATTAATATTTTAATTATTGGATAAAATATAACAAATTAAATGTTTTTATTAATAAATCTAATTTTGAAGGGCATAAAATACAAAAAAAAAAAAAAATAAACAAAATTATGTAGAATATAAAAAAGAAATTAAAATAAGGAAAAAAATGGAATTTTCAAATTAAGTAAAATAAAACATATGTAAGAAAAATTAAAAAAAAAATATAAATAAAATAGAAGTTAATTTTAATTATATTGAAAACACCAAGAAAAATTAAAAATAAATAAATAAAAAATAATAAAAATAACAGTCCAAATAACAATCACAGCTCATAATAAAAATTAAAAAAAAATTATTTAAAAAACAATAAAAAAAAAATAAAAATAAAATAAAAATATAATAATTTAAAAATATGAGACATTTTAATTAAAAATTAAACATTTCATTCAATAATAAAAAATTACAATATTCAAAAATAACAATTAAGGCTCATAACACAAAATTCAAGAAATATTTTTTCAAAAAATAGTTTAACTAAAAATCATAATTAATTAAAAATTTAGTAAAAAAACCTATTTTTATAAAAGAAATAATGCTTCAATTAATATAATAAATAAAGAATAATAATTAAAAATATGCATAAGATATTTTAATTCAAAATTTCAAATAATAATAAGAAAAACAAATTATTTAAAAAATATTAATTACAAAAATAATAAAAAAAAAATATTTTTATTAATATAAAATATACAAATTAAAAATTAAATATTTTAATAAAAAATAAAATTTTTATAAACATATTTAAGTATTCGTTTACTGTAATGTTTTATTTAAAAAAAAATTACATAAGTAAAAAATATAAAAAATAAGAACATTTTAATCAAAATAATATAAAAAAATGTTAATAAAAAAATACGTTAAAATAATTTATAGCATATTTTCTATCCCATAAAAATCGCTATAAAAAAATAATTTCAATATAAAAATTTCTCCGCACTGTGCATCACAACAACTCACCTGCCATTTTTACCCTTGTAGTATGGCAATGCCGAGAATATAAAGAATGGCACTTTACGTGACGTCAACACCACACGCTCATCCTTGTACTGATGCTGTTTGTGCGCTTGTGCATTGAGTATGCGTAAGTCCTTAGCATCGTTGATCTGCACACTCTTGCTGATGCTGCCGCGTCCAGTAAAGCTGCCCGGAAAACTGCCGGGCGTCAAACTCTCCGTACTGCTGTCGTCGGTTATGTGCGTGGAACCGTGTATAATGTTGCACGGTCGCTTGCCACCAGCACTGCCGCCGACGCCGATACGCATACCCGGTGCCGTGTTGAGGCGAGCGCGACGCTCCGGCATGATATTGGCATCGTTGGCGCCATTGCTGAAAGTTCTAAAACGAAAACAAAAAAAAAATTATTATAATTATTATTATTTTTATATGAGTTATCACCTCCACATAACCTATAAAAATGCTTAAAATGTTTGTGTGCGTTTGCTTTTACTTTTTCATTAATTTTTTCATGATTTTCGTTAAACTTTATTATTTACTTAGGAAACACATGTTTTTTAACATAAATTTATATTTTTTTTAAAGAAATTAATATATTTTTCTAAATAAATTTTTCGTTTAATCCGCAAAATATGTTACACTGCTGCTTTACGCAATTTCTGCCGCGAAATCATTTTCTTTGTGTGCTAGGCACCAGTTTGCTAAGCATTAAGTTCTTATCTTGCCAACAGTTTATCGAGCTTCTAATTAGAATTTATGTAAACAGAGAGGGAGAGCAGAAAGAGCGCGCCAAACCGCATTACAGATAACAATTGTGAATAAATGGCAAATTGTTTTTATAAGAATGCACACAAGTGCCTGTAAGCCAACTATGTTAATATTTCAATTGAAATTAAAAAAAGTAATGAAATTTTTTTTATAAATATTTTGTTGTTTTATTGGAAATATGGCATTCTCAAACATAACAACCCAGAAAATATTTATTTTTTCATAAAAATCAAAAGTTTTATAAAACAGGGTTGCCATAAATATAACTGAAAGCATTGTTTAATTTCTTTATGAAAAAAAAATCACAAAAACTTAATTTCTGTAAAATAATCTTGATCGAGGTGACTAATAGTTTTCATTGGTATTACAGTTGGCAACTCTATAATTTTTTTGTACAAAAATTGATATTTTATAAAGCAAGCAATAAAATAGTTCACAAAACTTTCTTTCAGTAAAAAAAAAATAGTATAGCAGCCAACTAATTTTGTATAGATAATAAGTTGGCAACTCTTTAATTTTTTTTTTTACAAAAATTTAAATTATTTTGCAAAGAAAACAACAAAAACGGTATCTGTGAAAAAAGTGATAGATATTTTTATAGATATTACAGTTGGCAACTCTATTATTTTTCTTGTTTTACAAAAATTGATATTTTGTAAGGAAAACAATAAAATAATTCAAGAAATATAATTTTTTGTTTAAAAAAAAGATAGAGTTGCCAATTAATTTTGCATGGACATAAAGTTGGCAACTCTATTATTGTGTTTTTACAAAAATTGATATTTTATAAGGAAAGCAATAAAATAGTTCACGGAATGTCGTTCTTTGTAAAAAATTGCCAACTAATTTTGTATGGATATTAGGTTGGCAACTCTTTCATTTTCAAAGAGTTGTAGAGTTGCAAAATAATTTTTATAGCTGCCTTAATGGGCAACTTTATCCATTTTTTTTATAAAAATTTGCATTTCATCATTTAATTTATTGATTTTTTATATTTTCTTAAATATGCGTTTGGTTACTGTATACATATTAAAATATGATAGGGTTGCCACTTAAATAGCGCAGAGAAATATTTTTGAGTTCAAAATTTTGGTACAATTTCGGTGTTTTTCCAAATATTAACAAGTTTTCAGCTGAGCTTCAGCCGAAACGAAATTGAAACTAGGGTTGCCATACAAAAATTTAGAGAAAATGTGTTTAAGCTAAAATTTATTTTAACTTTTAGGGCACAAGAAGAAGAATTACAAAAGAATTACTTTAGCTGAGTTTCAAATAGAATTTAACTCGAAATTATTTCAGCGTGGCAACCCTATAGCAATGTATTTAATATAAAATTGTAATTTCTTCCAGCAGTTCGATGTTTTAATATGATTTTTATTGAAAATAATTTTTATGACCAAAAATATTAAATAAAAAAAGAGAAAATATTTTGTTCAAATATATTAAATTAAAAAAAATGTTGTTCTGGAAATAGAGCGCGCTTCAAAAAATTTTTATAATCACAGAACTGAAAAATAACAGAAAAAATGATTGTTGCTCAAAAGATTTTGGCGAGATGGCGAAGTAAATAAAAGCAAATTATAACATTTTGTAGCACAAGAAGCATGTCAGCGCTTAATGAGCTGTGAGTTATGCGCCAAAAAAGAAGAAGAAGAAGCAGAAGAACACTCAAAAAGCAGATCTTTTTGGTCAAGAAAACGTGCTAGGCGAACAAAGGTACGACAGAAGCAGTAAGCAGCCCGCCATCGAGCAACTGCAAGCGATCCTCACGCTTCTTAAGTAATACATAAACATACATACAATATTATTTGCATTGTATGTGTTGCCTTTCTTGTTAGAATCGACTTCCGTTCTGTGGCGAGAACTTTTAATCTTACGCAACAATCTAGCGGGCAGCAGGCGCCCAAAACTCAACAGCAACCAACGACAGTACTTCAAAAAATATGAGTACAATAACCATGAGTCTGGCTGTGTGTGTGTGTTTGTGTGCGCGGAGTTTATGCATAATTTCATGCGTGTTTCTTAGGGTTACTGAAATTGAAATATTTTGTTTTTTTTTTTGGTTAAACATTAAAACCAAAAATATATTCACAACCAAAACAAAGGCACACTTTATTTTATGTTATGCAGTCTTAATGTGTCTGTGTTTTTATTTTTCAAAATGCTGGGCATATAACCGAAAAGTTTTCATTTAGTGAGCGCAGCACTGAAATAATAATGCCTCGAACACACAGCGTATAGCGTGATAAAGGGCCTTGAGATTTTTTTTTTTTGTCTTTTTTTTTGTTTTGTTTTATTCATAAATATTGTGTTTGGCTTGTGTGCAGTCGCAACTCAAGTCAATAACATACAATGCGCGAATGAGGAAGCGAAGGCAATAAGTGAAACAAACAACAACAGCAAGTAATATTGGCTTAGCTGAACCCTTAGTCACCTTACTTATGTACATTTGTGTGTATACATATATGCACATTTGTATATACATAAATGGTACTATGCAGTGGCTTTATAGCAAGAGATTGCAGATCATTAGAGGATCACTTGCATGCAAGCAAACAGAAAAAAAAAAAAAAAAACAACAAGAAATATTAAGTAATTTCGGTGCAAGTATAAATACACTGAAAATAAAATTTTATATTAAATAAAAGTGTATACAAAGATATTTATTATGCTTTTGATCGGTCAGTTTATATGGCAGCTATATGTTATAGTGCTCCGATCTGATCAATATATTCGGAAACTGTACTGTTGCTTAAAACAATGATCTGTGCCAAATTTCGTGAAAATATCTCGTGTAATAAAAAAGTTTTCCATACAAGGACTTCATTTTGATCGGGTAGTTTGTATGGCAGCTATGTGCTATAGTGATCCGATTTGAACCATTTACTCGGAGCTTGTAGCGTTGCCTTCAGCAATAGTTCGTGCCAAGTTTCATCAAGATATCTCGTGAAATAAAAAAGTTTCCCATACAAGGACTTGATTTTGATCGTTCAGTTTGTATGGCAGCTATATGCTATAGTATTCCGATATCGACAATTCCAACAAATAAGTAGCTTCTTGAGCAGAAAAGGCCGTGTGCAAAATTTCAGATCGCGAGCTCAAAAACTTACAGGCTGATACGCGTATATAAAGACGAACAGATAATTTATTTAAATTTTATTATTATTTTTAAACAAAATTTTCTAAAATTTCCCACAGTGCATATTATGTTAAACACATGCTCTAACAAAAACAATTCATTTTTTTACTAAAACTGAAACAAATTTAAATTCCTAACAATAATTTTTTTCAGTGTAACATATAAGAGTGCAAGACCACTTTGAAAAAAAAAATAAAAACAATATTAAAAATATTACTAAACGACTTGTACAGACAAATTTGTATGTTCACAACTCGAAACAAATTATTTTATGCGCCATTAAATTGTCACTTAATATGCAAATGGACGATTTGGACACTAATAACAAAAACACCCCTTCCAAATCGATCGATTTTCGAACAGGCACACAGCAAGCCACAGGCAGTAGAAGTCAATACGAAAACAAAATCGAACCAACGACCAACGGAATGCACTAACAACAACAGCAAGGGAAATAATAGTGGGGGCCAAAGCAATCAAGCGATCGATCGATTGATCATGCGTACAGCTGGACACCGCAACAACAAAAGTCGCATGACCTCACGCACTTTTTACGTCAACCAACAGCTTATCTGCTGTCTAGCAGCTGAAACGAACGCCCCAAAATTGGCCCCAAGTGATCGTTTGAGAGCGCCGCGTACATCGTTTTGGGTGATCGTGGCGTATGGTGAATTTGGCAGCCGTCGAGCGAACAGCCACAACCAGGCACACAGAAGAGACGACAAGCTAACGCACCACAAACGTCGCGCTCCCTACGATTGTCGGCAATTTTCATTATCGAATTGCATGTTGTGGCCCTTTGCGCACTCGGCGGCGCGGCTATTTTCGTGTAGATCGAGGCGAGCACTTTAATAACTTGTTGTTGCAAATGTTGAATCTTGCTCATTTTGCTGTTTCGATTTCGAAAACACTTGCCGTTGATCGCAAGCAAGTGTCTCACTGCCAGCTGGTGGTTGTTGTACATTAGTTGTTGCTGCTCATTAAATAGTGTTGATTATGGGCACAGCAGTGCATTTAATTTTAGAGATTCAATGGGATAGACACACGGGCATATATTCTTATTTTTATTGCCTTTTCTTTACTGCAACGTGTCTTTCTCTTTTATTTACTTTGTCTACAGTGGCGGTGTAGATATTTAAGCAGTGAATTTTTTGGTTCTTAATGCATCTCAAGACATTTTGTAACGTTAAAATAACGGGTGATCCAAGTAGAGGTACTTTTTTCAATAAGCTTTTTTGACAAATTACACGAGACTAACGCTAAGACCGTGCAGAGTCGATTCGGCGCTGCTCGCAGCACCTTGGACTGGTGAATGGAACGAGCTGGCGCATTTTACGTCGAGATTGAAAGCGTACAAAATACAGCCTGTGCAAGAACTGAAGCCGCTTGAGCTTCGCTCGCTCTATGAGCTCTTGAACAGTTCCAAGAAGCACCGACGTTTTCGAGCCAAATTTGTTCAGCCATGAGGCCCATTTCTGGGTCAATGGGTATGTAAACCAGCAAAGTTTGGCCGAGAAGCAACCTAAAGAGATTCAAGAGCTGTCATTTCATCCAGCAAAAAACGGTATAGTGTGATCGGTCCATATTTCTTCAAAAATTATGCCGGTGAGAATGTAACCGTTATTAGCGACTATTATCGCACCATTTGATGTCTGAAATTGAAGCTCGTGATCTTGGCGACATTAGGTTTCAACAAGACGGCGGCACTTCCCACACATCGCATCAATAAATGGATTCATTGAAGAACACTTCAGCGAGCAGTTAATTTCATATTTTGGGCCGGTCGATTGACCACCAAGATCGTGTATGTAACCTATAAGAATCTCGCTTCGATTCAGACCTTGGAGCAAAACATCACGCGTGCAATTCGTCAGTTGAAATGCTCGAACGGTTCATGTAAAATCGGACTCAACGGATGAAACATAACCACGGCCGATATTTGAAAGAGATAGTCTTCAAAAAAAGAAATACCAAAGAATATTCTCTCGAATGATAACAAAAATTCCCCTTAAGATTTGAAATTTTTGTGTTTTTTCCGTAAAAATAGTAGGAAACATCGAAATGGGTGACTCTATATAAATATAATCTTTGGTTTCTTAAGTAAAATTTTTTCAAAAAATCCAGAAATTCTTTAAAAAGAGAAACTAACTAAGAAGAATGCTGGAAAGCTTGTTTCTTTTAAAGCGTTTTTGATATTTGAGATGATTTTCGAAGTGAAAAGCAGATATTTTGATGGTTTCCTGTTTGACATGAAACAGGAGAAGGTCTGAAACGAAAATACTCCAAATACTTATCAGATATAACAAACACAATGATATGAAAATATTAAAAATTGGTTTGTTTCGTTTATAACCTCAAACAAATAAGATATTTAAAGATAATTTAGACAATATTTGGAGGTTAGGTTAGATTAAGCGGTTGGTCCTGACAGAGATCGCACTTGGATAGCCGTCTGTTGTAGAAAATTTTAGAACTATGATATAAAAATGAGCAAAGTGCCATTTAAAAAGCTTCAAATAGTTATTTTCTTTTTTGTACCAAGTTTTAGGAACCTCCACTGTAGGACGCTTAAAATCACAAAATTAATTAGAAGCAGAGGAAAACACAAAAACACGCTACACACGCTGAATAGAAACATTTACAAATTGAATGAGCGGAGATAAAAGATTGGCTATTCAACAAGGGACCGCGTCCTATCTTAACCACAAACGCCAAAAGAGAGATAGAGGGAGAGAGAATTAGAGAGACGAAGCGAACGTAAATGACGTTATCAGCATTAAGAAAGAAAAGTTGTGTTTTTAATTACAAGACGAAACGAAACGCTGCCGCATGGAGTGTGCGGTGGAGCCGAGTGTTGGGCCGACCAAACGAAATAGCATAGCACGGCATGGGCAAGGCAAGGCAGACTGTAGCCGAAAAATGGTTTGCTGGCAATGAAAAACTTAGTGACGAAACAAGAAACACCACACAAAATGAAAGGAAAAAATATTTTGACGAAAAAAAAAAATGAGAAAAAACAGTGCAGCACAAAAGTCTGAGCGCCCAGCAAATCACCCTGAGTTAATTGGTCTAGGTCGAGGCTACAAAATTTAATGAATCAAATAGCGAAACTAAACTGATGGACATGCGACCAACGCATGCATGCCTTGGATGAGAGATAGTGATGTGAGTCATGGATATGCATATGTGTGTTTGTAGGTATGCTTGAAGGGCAAAGAGATAGTGTTGGACTAGTTAGTTAGACCAGCAGTTGGGTGGATGTGTAAATGTATGAGGTAAATAACGGTTAGAATAGAAGTGTGTGGATGATAAGAGTGTGTTGAGACGGAAATGCAGTGGGGTAGGGTGTCTAATGGAAAAGCTGTTTTCATAGTGAGAAAAACGATGCGATGAGCCCGCACGAATCTTCAGGCGTTATGACGAAAAGCGGGTTCAGCGAGGCGGAAAACAGCTGAGAGAAGTATTGTAGTAGCAATTAAGCGGTGAGGGAAGGGGAAGATGCATATAAAAATGGCATAAAAATACTTTGATATGGCCAATTGGAGTTTGGACTTTGTGATGTGGAAACAAAACTCGGCTAATTGGACGAACTTGTGGCGAAGGCTGGTGGAAATAGAGAGAGAGGTTTGCTTGCTTGTTGGCGATGGCAGTTCTGCCCAGTTGGCGAGTTGTGTGAGGAGGCAGCAACAACGCATGGGGCGTAGCAATTAAAAATCGCTGCTGCTGGTGTGCTACCACACATACATGCACAAACTCACACATACACAGATACACTCACCCGAAAACGCAGCCAACACAGCTAAAAGCAACTTTCGAGATTGTGAGTGGGTGTGCGTGTTGGAAAAGGCAATTAATGACTTTTACTTGCGCGCGTACGTGTGTGTGCGTGCGTTTTTCTTATACCCACCGCCGTCCAGTGCCCCACCGCTGCTGCGTTTTCGGCCATTTAACAATTAATTAAGACTCGGGTGTCAAGTGTCAACATTGGCGGCCACACAAGCGCACGCACCCGCATTGTTGGCGCGTTGGCGGTCGGCTAACGGTTTGAGGTAACAATTATAAACTGTTAATTAGTTGGAGTAAAAGAACAGGCGCCCAGCAATGCGGCACAAGTGGCACAGCGCGCGATGACTCGACTCGACGCAACGCGAAACATTTTCTTGCTGCTGTGGTCGGCAATACATATGTAGTCGTATCTATGTATATGCTTATGTGTGTGTGTGTAGGTGTATGGAAAAATGTTTTACGTGGAAAGCGGAAATGCGAGCGCACAAATGAATGGACAAACAGCAAGTCGCTTGCACGCTTAGCGAATCAAGCGAGAAATGGAAAAATGCAATGCGTTTGTGCTGGTGATGGTGGCGGGGGAGCTGCCGAGGGCCAGTGTTGCGTGCGTGTTGGTACGCAGTTTAGTTTTCGGTTGATTTTTGAGTGTAGTACGAACATACTATGTACATATATATATAACTGAGACTTCGAAGTTACAACAACAACACATAAGTAAACAAAAACAATTGTTGATAAGTAAGCGGTATGCGATTCTGTAGACCACTATTTGTTCCGTTAGGCGTATTTCCACATACTTACATATGGGAGCGTAAATGTGTGTGTGATTCTCCAATTTCAAAGAAGTGCATGTTTTCTATGTTTGAAAGAATTCTTTTATGTTATGTTTCTGTCCAAAAATACAAAACCAATTTTTTGTACATGACCAAATAGGAATTTTTAACCATGGAGACATTACTGAAATCCGAACATAAATTTTTGGACTCTATATTCGAGAAACCGACCTTTTCAAGACCTTCTACAAGCTTGAAGTACTCCCAGAGGTAATCTAGTGATTTGCATCCAGAGCATACTGAAATTCTGGAGGGAACAATTCTCCATCCTACTGAATGGCAGGTTGGATTTCTTAATCAATAACGATGGAGCAGACGTACCATTGCCAGCGATGAAGAAGTCTGAATAGCAATTACCCTTCTGAAAAATAACACAGCGGCGGAGGCCGGCGGAGAAAAGGTTCTGCGGAAGATTTATGGTCCTTTGGGCTTTGGCAACGGCGAACGGCAACGGCAGCCGATGGAGCGATGTGCTGTACGAGAACTTCGATGACATTGACATAAGTAGTTCAGCGAATTAAGAAGCAGCGGCTACACTGGCTAGGTCATCTCATCCGAATGGATGAAAGCACTCCAGTTCTGAGAGTATTCGACGCAGTACCCGCCGGGGAAAGCGGAGGAAGACCTCCATTTCTTTGGAAAGACCAGGAGGTGAAGGACTTGGTTACACCTGGAATCTCCAATTGGCGCCAGACAAGGAGCAGGAAGAACGACTGGCGCGCTGTTGTAAACTCAGCTATAATCGCGTAAGCGGCGTCTACGCCAATGAAGAAGAAAAAGATATTCCAGCAACATTCCTTAAATAGTAACCAAACCTTGAAAGCAGACATATTGACATGTTTTTTGGATATATTTATATGTGACCTGGTCTACGGAAAGTGGGCTTAGGTGTCAAAAAATCAATTTTTTTTTTTTTTTTATTTTATTTTATTTTTTTTTTTTTTAATTTTTTTTTTTTTAATTTTATTTATTTATTTTTTTTTTTTTACCACCTAAGCCCCCCCTTCGTAGACCAGGTCACATATATTTTTTAGACGTCGGGTCTTAGTGATCTGAACGGACTGGATTTTTATCCGGTCGAAGACTGTCAACCAGGCACAGTCCTCGCAATTACATACTTTTGGAATGCTTTCCGTCGCTACAATAATCACTATATATTCTTTTGGAAATCCGAATTTCAAGTGTTTCCGTCTTTGAAGGGAGTATTGCATTATTTTCGAACTAAGTATATTAGAGAGCTGTTTTTCAGCCAATTCGAGGTCTATAGTTGACAAAGGACGGAGAACCGCCAAAACTCATTCCGAAGTCTGCGCAATTTCATGAAGCAGCGAAATAAAATCTTTTTTTCGATTTTTGATAACTTTTCCCTATAGAGCTGTAAGATAGCGCGTAGGACCATTTCAGCTAAAAGAAGCGTTCATAAACCTAAGGCTTCAATGGAAGTTACGAATGTACTCTTGTTGCGGAGAAATTATTGTCTAAAAAAGAAAAAAGTCTCAAAGCCGAGACCACTAGTATCTCTTCCGAATAATTTCTCACAGGGTTACGCTTAAATTTTTCAGTAAATGCTTATACACTCTCCATACATAATATTTAATCCCAAATGCTTAGGAATTTCCAAAAGAACAGTCGACTGCAAGTGAATTGAGATTCTTCATTGTGCTAGTTTCTAATGCTATTGTTGAAAGTCTAGTGCTGTTAGCTGCTCGAATGTGCAGTACAAGTGCACATGTACTTAAATACTTACACAAATACACATATGTATACAACAAGAGCATATAAATACGCAGGCAGTGCCTTTCAGACTGATTGACTTCTCGTACATGCACACGTATGTAAGTATGTATGTGTATGTATCTATATATGTAGATATGTACGTGTATGCTTGTAGTTTGATGACCTCACAAGTGTGTTTTCGATTTTTATTTGATAACTTACACATATACAATATAAGTATGTACTTATGTATATAGTATGTAGGCGTGCATACACATAACGCACATATGCAATTCATATGGAGTCTCTTAAAGTTGAAACACTATTTTTGTTATTGTTGTTTCACTTTCAAACTCTTGAAAAAGCAAACTGTAGAAAATGCTTGTTGTATTTTCTGTTTGCCTATTGAAACTTTAAAGAAATTTAAATATATTTTATACATTTCTTACCTAAAAAGTTTGAAAGACGGAGAGAGAGAGAATTGAATATTATGGAATTTATTCAAAGAGTTTATTTATTTTCAAGCGAATGAACTTTTTTTTTCAAGAAGTACTTTATTTTCATTTAACAGAAATGTAGAAAATTCATAAAAATTTACAAAAAGTCTTAAAAATTTAAAAAATTTAAATTTTATTTAAAAAAATTATAAAAATTTAGAAAAATTCATAACAATTTAGAAAAGTTTATAAAAATGTAGAAAAAGTCCTTAAAATTTAGAAAAATGTTTTTAAAAAATTTATAATAATGTGGAAAAAATCTTAAAAATTTAGAAAAATTCATAACAATTTAGAAAACTCATAAAAATTTAGAAAAAGTCTTAAAAATTTAGAAAATTCATAAAAATTTAGAAAAAGTCTTAAAAATTTAGAAAAATTCTTAAAAATTTAGAAAAATGTACTTAAAAAATTATAAAAATTTTGAAAAACTTAGAAAAGTTTATAAAAATTTAGAAAAAATCTTGAAAATTTAGAAAAATACATAAAAAATTGGAAAAAATCGTATTGACTAAGCTGAAATTTTTTAGCGATTTTTTTTTTAGAAATTTTAACTTTAGATCAACAGAAAATGAGATCATATACCGTTATCATAACTTGCTTAGGCACTATATATTGAAGCAAAACTAAATACTCAACAACGAACCTACTACCACGTATATTTTTAGTGAGTTTTCTGGGGTAGGAGAATTTCAAATTATTTTTGAAAAATGCTTTTAAATTTAAAATAAATTAGTGTTTTCTTATATAACTTAAATTTCAATGAAAACAAGTAATTTTTGTCAATTTATCAAATCAAAAATAAATATTTTTTTTGGAATTTTATTATAGAGTAGAAGCGTTATTCTTAATTCTAAAATCACTTCAAAGCATAAAACATTTTCTATTTGGACGAACTGAGAACGGAATTCCGGGCAAAATCTTTTGGCATATTTTTGATAGTTTCGCTAGTTTAATGAAAGGAAATTTGCTTTAATTCGCCAATAGTTTTAAACGGGAAATAATTTCCGTCGAAAATTTTTATTGTCAACAAAAATTTATCGATAACTTTATCGACCATATCCGATTATTAAAAAAATTAATTATAATTTTCTAAATAAAAATAAGAAAACAATTTTAGCTGGAAATTATTTCCGTTGAAAAAATTAAATTGTCGACAAAAATTAATCGAGAACTTTCGCCAACACACGATTATTAAAAATGAAAAATTAGTTATGATTTTTAAAATAGAAAGAAATAAATCTTTCAGAAATTACATCCGCAAAAAAAAAAAAATATGTGCAATATTTTTATTTATCGATTATTAAAAGCAATTCTGTTATCACTTTCTCTTAGTATTATTTACTTTATGTATAATTGCTATATTTAGCGTTATAATTTTGCTTAAAATAAACTGAATGTGTTTTTAAAGTATCTGTAGGTAGTTTTCTTTAGAAATTATATACAAAACTTGATCTACATAAATATTAGTTATAATATATTTTGTAACCAAATAGGTTCTTAAGTATTTAATATTATTAAAAATTTAACTCAGCATATTTATTTTAATAAAAAATATAATTGTAAAATATCGATAACATGTTATCGAATTTGTAATCGACAAATATTGATAAGTTATCGAATTTTTTTGGTTAATATGGATATAAACGATAAAAACAAAACAATTTAGTTATAATTTTCATTCAGAACCTTTTCTTCTACAGAAATTATACACAATACTTGATCTAAACAATAATTATGATATATTGTGGTGTCAAATAGATTTTTACGCATTTGATATTATCGCAAACATAACTCAACATATTTAATTCGATCCAAAAAGGAATTGTAAAATATCGATAACATTTTATCGAATTTGTAATCGATTATGATTTTTTTGTTTATTTAAGATTTTTTAAAAATTGTACATATTAAATAAGTTTTTGTTGAAAATTGGTAAAAAAAAATTCATATAAAATGAATTATGTACTTTTAGTTCCATCGATTTTATAGATTTTTTTATGGACTGAATTTTAACAAAAATAAATAAAATAAGTAGAACAAAACTGTAAAAATATAATTTAAAAAATCGATAACAGGTTATCGATGTAGTAATAATCGATGACAAAAATTAATATTTAATAACATTTGTTGAAAAAATTGTGCATAAAAAGAACTGCTATTAGTTCCATCGATTTCTATATAAAGTTTGCTTCTCTGAAATTTTTTCACACAAGGAATTTTTAAAGTTAAGTAAATTAATTTGAACAAAATTGTAAAAATTTATAAATCGATTCACGATCGATAACAGGTTATCGAATTTGTAATCGATAATAACCAATTTTAAAAGAAGTATTTATGTTTTAGTTTTTCTTAGAACTTTTATTGAATTAATATTTATTAAAATTTGGTGAAAAATTGTGCACAAAATGAACTACTTTTAGTTCCTTCGAATTCTAGAGTTAGACCTATCCGAAATCTTTCACATGCGGAGTTTGTGATCGATAACATTGTGCATAAAATGAAGCTTTTGTTTGTCCGAAATCCTTTCATTTTTGAAATTTTAATAGCAATTAAGTAGAACAAAATTACTTCAACAATAACAAATGAAACAAAGAATATAATACAAACAAGCAATAATACATTCATACAAAAGTACAAACCCACTTGAAAGGCAATTAACCATAACGGTAACAATTGACGTGTTAAAAGTGCGAAAATGACGCACGTGACTCGCGACTGCTTCTATTAATTTGTACTCTCTAATCGTAGCACAAACAAATTATTAGAACAATTATAGTCAATGCACACATACATATGTACATACACACCTGACGCACATTTCAATAGCTTAAACCACTTTAAACACAAAGCAGTAATTATATTATAAATATGTATGTATGCAATTGGCGTATGCCAAAATTGGTGCGAGAGGAAGTAAATTGGGCATGTCCATTAAAAACTCAGCACAAAGCGAATGTGCGATTGCAACAACAAAGCTGTTACATATTTAATACGAGCACAATAAATCGAAAATATGTTAAGCAAAACCGTCTTGAAACCAATAAGCTTCTGTTTACACATATTGAATGTCATATGTATAAAGAATAACAATAACAATACGTTGATAAGGGCAAAAGCAAACAAAGCGGAAAATATATTTACTCGACATATGTATGTACAAACAAATTATATTGACAAATTGATTTGCTGGCGAGAGCAATAGAAAGCTAAATGGACTACAGATACTTAAATTTATTTATATACATATAATTGCGTGTGTATGTGTGTGTGATCTTTTTATGAACTATACGACATAGTAGAAAAGTGTTATTTGAGGTTATTTAAAGAGCCAATGCGATAAGAAAGTCCGCACTGTGCGTCACAGCACTCAAAACAAAACTATCACTAATGTACATATGTACATACATATATACAGTGCTATCATTGAATATATGTATGTTTGTATATTTATGGAGACATATAAATTACCTTCAATAACAGCGCTGATTAGCGCAATAATATTTGCAAAAAAGTCTTGTTTATCATTTTCGCACTGTGACATCGCCACTTAATACATAAATAAATTAATTGTACATAAAGCTCGTGCTCGTACAATAAAACGCACACATGCTGCTGGCAGATTACAGCTGTTTGAGAAATGAAACATTTGTTGATTGCAAAACGTGATTATCACGGTGACAATCGATTGATTAGCGAACAATGGATTGTAAATAAGGTGGGGGAAAACAATTAAAAAAAAATAAATAAGAAAAATCACAGAAGGTAAAATACACTACACAAATAAGAAAAAAATTTCAAGCAAGAACTTGATTCTTTAAAGATATCTCGTCAAATAAAGAAGTTTTCCATACAAGAACTTGCTTTTGGACGCTCAGTTTGTATGGCAGCTATAGCATATGAAGGGCCGATCTGAACAATATGTACGGATATTGTAAACCTGCCTTCTATAATACTCTATGCCAAATTTTGTAAAGATATCTCGTCAAATAAAAAAAATTTTCTTACAAGGTCTTAATTTTGGTCGGTCAGTTTGTATGGCAGCTATATGATATACTGAACCGATCTGAACAATATGTACGGATATTGTAGCCCTGTCTTCGATAATAATCTATGCCAAATTTCGTAAAGATATCTCGTCAAATAAAGAAGTTTTCCATACAAGAACTTGCTTTTAGGTGCTCAGTTAGTATGACAGCTATAGCATATAGAGGGCCGATCTTCCGTAATAATCTGTGCTGAATTTCGTAAAGATATCTTGTCAAATAAAAAAGTTTTCTTACAAGGTCTTAATTTTGTTCGGCCAGTTTGTATGACAGCTACATATGTACATATATGCTATAGTGGTCAGATGTCGGCGACTCCAACAAATGAGCTGCGTTTTAAAGCGAAAAGAACGTGCAAAATTTCAGTTCGATATCAAACAAAAAACTGAATGATTAGACGCGGATAGCCAGGCGAACTTTGCTAAAGTTACTGAGCACGTCACGCCAATCCTTTCAATATGTTTACTCGTATACTTTATAGCATCTCCGACATTTTCTTGTGTCTTAAAAACTTCTTAGCAAACTTAACATGCGCTCCTCAGAGTATAAAAATAATAAAAATAAATTTAATATATTTCTTGAAAAAGTGGAAATGTGGCAATTTATTTTAAATGCAAAAAAAAAATAAATAAATAAATAAATAAATAAATTATAAACAGCAAACCAAAGCAAATCACTACAAATACAATGCACAAATAAACAATAAAATTAATAAAAAATATTTTAATCGGTTAATACCAATGCAAATCAGCTGAAACTGGTCGCCAAAAGTATTACATAAGCAATAAAACGTGATAATTTCATATTTTTCACAAGCGCAGCTGGCATGAGTAGAAAAAATAAATAAAAAAAAATTATACACATAATTAATGAGTTAAATTTTACACTACTTGCTTGAAAAAGTAAATACATATTTGCATTGAGTTGCAAAAATTAGTAGTAAGTGATATAAAATGCGAGAATTTATTAGCAACTTAAAATGGGACAGATAATTTTATAGAACTAGCAACGCTTGTGGCGGTTGGTAGTGCTTATGTGGCGTGAATAAACGACTTCTTTGGAGGTTATATGGAGTGTAAAGCCCTTCACCTTATTTATTTATAAATGTCAAACTTTAAGATGAAGTTTTTAAATTTTGTATGCCCTTAAAAAATACTGTTGAAGAATATGATTAAAACGACTTTTTATAGCACAGCATTGGATGCACTAGAAAATTTGTCATTATAGCTGAAACGACACCTGTCGACAGGTATTTGTAACAGTTCTTCAGCAGCCGTTAAATAATTGCTTTTGGCAGCACTGTCAGAAAAGTACATCAGAGAACGTACGATCTCAGCAAGGATCACTTACAGGCTGCTATAATTTTTGCCATAATTTTACAGTTAAAAGTTTCTACTAAGAACAAGAGAGTCCGAGCGAAAGAACTTCCTTTGTTGATTGAGTGCGGCTACAAGCCTTATCTAACGAAACTTTTGTTGACTGATGATTCGTTCATTAGCAAAGGTAAGGTTAAAGTGTTCAGTCTCATTAAACTAGTTGGAATATAAAATATTCCTTATCAAAATCTTTAGAAAATTCTTAAGCCTGAATACTTCTCCTTACTTATCGCAAGTTTTGAGTGATCTTACTGCGCTTTACAGAAAACATGGTGAAGTTTTTATTAGTAAAGTTACCACTAATCGTTTTTGTACACATTTCGTCTGCAAAACATCTCAATTACTTCGAAGAAAAAGCCTTGAAGAGTACCTTTTTGTGTAAACAAACTAACGATCGCAGTGAAAATGCCAGATCACTACACTTTAACGACGTAAACAAGTGGTCAGTGACCAGAGAAACTTCCGAAATGGCAACTATCTTATAGGTTGAAGCACGTAGCAAATAATTACAGTTACTTGTCATGTATGTAAATTCGTTAGTTGTAGAAAGGTAAACAATGGTGAAACAAGAAATCATAAAAAAGAAGGCCAAACTGAGGCATAGTTAACACGAACTTTCGTAAACAAATTAGTAGAGCAAAACAAAATCAGTGAAATGAAAGGTAAGCTGCAGGCTAAAATAATAGTAAGAAAAAATAAATAAAAATATATAATAAAAAATAGTAAGAAGAAAAAAATATATAAAAAAAATTAAATATTATAAAAACAATAATACAAAAAAACTAAATAATAAATGAAAATATAAAATAAATAATAGTAAGAAAAAAATTAAAAATAATACGAAAAAAATTAAGGAATATAAAAAAATAAATTTAGCAAATTAAAAAAAAAATAAATAAAAAACATATGAAAAAAAAATAAAAAACATTAAAAAAAAATAAAAAACATATAAAAAAAAAATAAAAATATATCATAAAAAATAGTAAGAAGAAAAAAATATATAAGAAACAATTAAATAATAATACAAAAAACTAAATAATAAATGAAAATATAAAAAAAAAAATAATAGTAAGAAAAAAAAGTAAAAATAAAAAGAAACAATTAAGGAATATAAAAAAATAAATTTAGAAAATCCAAAAACAAAAATAAATTAAAAACATATAAAGAAAATAAAAATGTAAAAAAATAAAAATATTAAAAAAAAAAGTATAAAAAAATAAAAATAAAAAAAATAATATAAAAAAAATACAAAAAAAAAATAAATAAAAATAAAAAAACTAAATAAAAAATAATTGTTAATAGTATGGTACGGAAATTTTTAAATGAACATACATATAAAATAAAACAACAATAAAAGTATTCTTAAGGCTCATTTAATTAAAGCCATCAATATATTTTGCATAATCAAATTATTTTTTATTGATTTCAATAGAATTGTGCAATCAAATACTAATTTGGAAGCTTTTGTATAACATTGAGCGCAATTTGCTGAATTAGAACCCATTTCACTCATTTATAGCTGTCAATTTATAATTTTTTATAGACACCATTGGAAATGATAACTGTGAAGAGAAATAGACGATCTGAATTTTTTGTGTTGTTGTTGTTTTTTATTTTTTCTTTATTGTAGACATGCCGGTTTAATTGAATATATTGCGGTAATTTTGTTTTTTTTAAGCTCATAAAGAAAATGCCCTGTAGGAAATTTATAAAAAAAAATGTTTGATATTTTAAATTTTGAATTTTTAAAAGTTAAACAATTTTTAAATACTAAAATAGAATTAATATAGCAAAGCAAAAGTTGAAAAAATATATATATTTTGAAATTTCAAACGCTAAGAAATTTTTTGCATACTGTAATTTATTGTTTTTCTAAAAACAAAATTACATTGAAATTTATTTTTTTTTATTATAAAAAAAAATCGTTTATTCATAATTAATTTTTTTGTTGAATTTTTTCTTTTTCGTCATAAGAAATTCTTTTTTTTCATAATTAATTTTTTTGTTGAATAGATACTATTTTCTTTGACTTCACCCTTTCCAAATAGCTAAAAGCTCTAAGAAATTTAGTAAAATAAAAATAAAAAGCACAAGAGCGAGCAATTTTTACTCATCGCATCAGCTCGACGTCGTTGCATATTCCTACAGGGTCCATTGTATAACTTTTTACAGTACTGAGTAGAAGTATGTATTTGTGTCTTGTATGCAAAATACCCAATGAATATTAATGCTATCGTCACGTGTTCAAATACTATACAATATTTGTTTGTGTAAACGCTAATGTCAACAATTGTTGTTTTATACATATAAATAACTAAATAATAACAATAAATGTATTTAATAAACTGTTTGCGCGATTATTCACAGTTTATATAACCAATTTTATACCCCGAACAGGATCTATTAATTTTGCCAGGACTGTCTGTCTGAATATATACGCGAACTAGTTGAGATATCGATCTGAAATTTTGCTCACGTGCTTTTCTACCCAAAAAGCTACTCATTTGTCGAAACCGACGTTATCGGACCACTATAGCTTACAGCTGCTATATAAACTGAACGACCAAAATCAAGTCTTTGTATGAAAAGCTTTTTTATTTGACGAGATATCTTGTCGAATTTTGGCACGAAATATTGTCAAAGGCAATGCTACAAACTGTGGAGAAATCGTTCAGATCGGTTCACTATAGCATATAGCTGCCATATAAACTGCACAATCGAAATAAAGTACTTCTAACGAATCCCTTGTATTTGTGTAGGGTATTATAGCTTCGGTGCAACCAAAATTAACGTTTTTTATTCATATACTCTGCTATTGTCATTATGCATTGTTTTTATACATATTCATTTATGTCTAGTTATAAATATAATTCAAATTTATTGTTGTACAAGCAAATTTTATGGGTTTCAAGAGCGAAACAGATATCAATGAGCTCAGATACATAATAAATTTTAATATTTCCAAACAAGTTATTGAGAGGATTCGCTACAAAAAGTAATAAGTGGAATATTTTAGCCGAAAGAGGTATAAAAAGAGATTATTGGGAACAAGGCGGTTAGTAGAAAACAAAGAAAAACGAAAAAATTATACAAATGTTTTTGAATATATTTTTACACAAGTGGCATTTTAGACAAAAAATATATTAAAAAAAAAACTAAAATTGGTATAAAATTATTTTTCGTTTTTTACCCAGTTTAGTTTTTATATTTTTTTTTCTTTGAACTCAATTTTAAAAATTTAAAATTTTAGTAAAATAAAAATAACGATTAAACTAGGGAAACAATGCAACAACTCTTGTGCATTTGTCGCGCATTGGCAAGACTACGCTGTAACAATCTGGGGGATTTACGATATGATACACTGGAAGAGGTATTGATGGTGAGGCGACAGAGTCTGTTGAAATTAGCATCAAGCACAGGCATCCTAAAAGATGACTACTATTCATGGACCTAGTAACTGACCCCTCCTGGTAGCGCAAAGAACCATAACTGGTCTATGCGTTACTCATTGGCTAACCAGACTAACCTAAACTAACGATTAAACTATGAGAACATTTCAAAATTGATAAAATATTTCAAGTAAAATGTTAGCTGTTGTGAAAAATACTCAAACATGATATTTTTATCGATTTATTTATAAATTCTGAATTAATGATTATTTATAAATTTAATATAATATTATAAAAAAAATAAACGAAAAGTCAAAACTAGGCACAGTACATTATGTAGACATGTAAACAGTGCCACTCACAATTTTATCAGCAGGCTATGAGGCAAGAACTTCAGTTAGTTTATAAATTACTAATTGCTTTTGTGGTAAAACCATGAAACAAAAATAAAAATGAAGTAAAAACTGAAAAACAAAAATCCAAATGCAAAATGATAAAAAAAGTCGATAAGAAATTTACACAACACTCCAACCAAAAGTGTTGTGGTATATGAAAAGTGTGTAAACAAGCCTTCATTAAGGCTGCAGCAAAACACTTCACATCAAAGCAATAACATTGCATAGAAATATAACACAAAAACAATTTTAATTTTTTTGTATTTTTTTCTGAATTTTCACGATTTTATAACAAGGCTGCCATCAAACTACTAAAGCGAGATAAAAATTCACAAGCAACATGGAAAAATATGAATAATAACATGAAAAAATATATACATACATTTGCTGTTGATACTGAAAAAAATCATAAAAACAAGAACAACAAGCTTGGTGTCTTACAAATTTTGAAATTTTGCCGGCTGGTTAAGGTATGCTACAACAACGTCTGCCTCCTTTTATAATATCTATTGGCGCTTATATTTTATGCACATTTTTCGTAAACAAATATCAAAGTGAAAACAGAATAGGAATTTTTTTTGTTGTTGTGGTTGGTTATTTGATCCAGATTGACAGCCAGAAGCATATTTATGCATAAGTGAATCCATGTTAGGTAGCTGCTATTTGGAAAGATGTGCTTTCACGTGAACAAGAATAACAACAAAATACTTGAAAGTAGTGCGGGAAAGGTTACAGTAGATGAAATTAAGGAAAAAAGTATTAAAATATTAATATTTTTTCTGTATGCTTGAATTTTGTTTTTATGAAATTTAAAGCTGTCATTTTATATAGTTGATAAATTTATAGAAAACAAAATTTTGAGAAAAAGTTTTCACCTATACTAAATAAACCAACATACGCCCACAGAAAGGAGCTGACTGGACGAGAAGACTGCAGGAAATGTCTAGCGCAAGGCACCAGAGAAACAATGGAGCATCTCTTGTACGCTTGTCCCGCATTAGCAATACTACGCTGTTAGCATCCGGGGTCCCCACGGTATGATACACCAGAGGTGGTATCGATAGTGAGGCCACAGAGCCTGTTCTGAGGTCTAAAAAAATACGTTGAGACGTTGAGAAGAAATTTTCGTCGAATGAAGAGGTGCTCACCGAAACTGTAGTCTATTTCGAAGCAAATAACAAATCGTACTACAAAAATGGTATCGAAAAGTTGTAGTATCGCTATAAGCCGTATACAGTCCTTTAGACTCCAGTTAAACGAAAAAACTGTATTTCAACTGCAAGAAAAACCGACTTGTTCTCATTTTGGACGTCACTGCTGTATTTGGGATTGCTTTTTTGTTTGCTGCATCAAATTTTTATTATTAAACGATTTCAAAGAAATTCCAGCGTCACGGATGACTCATATGCACGAATTAAATGTATTATTAATGCATGGAAAGATGACCGAATATTTTGCGAATTTACGCAATTTGAGCAGTAACTCACCTTAAAACGAGAAAAAGGTATTTATAATAATTTGCACACGCAATGGTTGCTCTCTACCTAAGCAACAACGCAGCTTTCATGAACCCCTGTATTACCTGAGTGTCATCGGTTACTAAATTGTCCAGTTTTTCCTTTTGAAAAATTTGTCACTTTTTTAAACAGAATAAATTTATCGAAACCAATGTGATTTTTTCGAATTCACTGAAACTTCATGCAGTTGTTGTTTTTGGTCAAAAGAGAATGAACGTAAAAACCGTATATAAAAACATGCAGTCTTATATTGACATAAAATATGATAATATATAGTACATTATCAGTGAGTATCTGTTAAAGCAGCATAAGTCGACTTTAGTTAAATGGCTGCAATTTGAGCTTTTTCAACAATTTATTTGAAAATCGAAATTGGGTTTCTTCAAAAATAATATCACAGTGGTCAAAGTTTGATATTATGTCAAAATTATGTAAGCGCACCTTCTACATTTTTGTGAGACAAACAAGAACCTGCCTTGCCTTAAGCCGATTTAGGCTATTTTTAGGTAGTGCCCAGGCACTTTTTTTAGCTTTTAAGCATTCACACACCTTTCTTTCAGAGCTATTGATTTATTTAGTGGAATTCAATGACAAAATGACTGAAATTAGTCACAAAATGTACTATTATGTACAAATGTTTGCAATTCTGAGCGTTTGTGTGTTTATTAGATAACCACTTTTCTTGGTGTGAACTACAATTGGCGCAAAACGTAAGAGTGCTGTGAGCACGGTGACTAAAAATAAAAAAATGTACTTGAATAAAAGTTAAAAGTATAAAAATGACAAATATGTAAAAAATATATTAAAAAAATTAAAAAAAAAAATTAAAAAAAAAAAAAAAAAATATACTAAAAAAATTTTTAAAATTATAAAAAAAAAATATTAAAAAAATATAAAAAATAATACGAAAAAGTATGTACAAAAATTAAAAAAAAAATCAACAAAATTGTTATAACAAATAGAAAAACATGTATGCAAAAAAATTAAAAAAATACGAAAAATTATGTTAAAAAAATATTAAAATACATAAAAATATATAAAAAGTGTTCAAAAATATATAAAACATATGAAAAAATATGAGAAAATTATATAACAAAATTTAAAAATAAAAATTTGTAAAAAAAAACTGTAAAAGATATTAAAAAAAATATAAAAAACAAGATTAGAAAAATATAAAAAAAGAATTAAAAAAAACAACATAAAAATTATATTAAAAAAAATAAAAATTATATTAAAAAAACATGTATATTTAAAAAATGTAAAAAAAAAATTAAAAATACTTTTATAGACATATTAAAAAAAAACATGAAAATTAAAAAAAAACCATAAAAAATATTTAAAAGTAAACATAAAAAATATTTAAAAATAAATATAAAAAAAAATAAAAAATACATAAATTTATATATAAAAAATATACTTAAAATGTAAAAAAAAAATATTAAAAAGAAAATATAAAAATGTATATAAAACATAAAATATACAAAAAAATATTTAAAACATATAAAGAAATATATATACATATGTATGTATATAAAATATAAATGTATTTAAAAATATGTATATAAAAAAATATTAAATATCTTTAATATTAAAAACAACATATAGAAACCAAAAAAACACACTAAAAGCTATTTATAAAGATATTTCTTTCGATCAGCTACCGAAAATGCTATCTAAAACTTGGCTTACACAGTTTATAGCTAACTTGTTGCCTTTTAAATACGTTGCAACAATAATAGCGAAAAAAATCGATATTATTTACATTCTATTTACAGCTTATATAGTGCATTACTTGACTATTGCGGAAAGCTAAAATTAACTGCAGTCGCAATTCCGGTCATTAGTCAAGGTTAAGCGCGGGTGGTGAATAGTCAAAGTAAAAAAATATTTATTATAGAATAAGTAGCTTTGCAACTAGGAAATAAATGCAACGGAAATATGTACCGCTATAATATATATTTACAGAAAGGAGTCTATTATAATGTACAAATGGAAAATAATTATTTCTATATAAATATTGTTGAGGAAGTAAATTGAAAATGCCTACTTATCAATCAAGTAATTAAAAAAAAGGAAAAAAATATTACAAAAGCAATAAAAATATTACTTAAGTAATCGAAGCATACTGACAAAGCATTCGACAAACTGTCATACATTTATAAATAAGTACATAACTACATACTATGGGAAATATTATTAGGTGATTGCTACAGTTAAGTTTACTTTTGTTTAGAATATTTGCTGAAGTTAAAGAAAATTTGAAATAAAAAAATTTAAAGATTTCAATTATACATATTTTCTCTTAAATTAAAATTTTTTGAAATAATTACAATTTTTTTAAATAATTTATAAATAATTTTATACAAAATAATTTTTTTTGTTTTTAGTTATTTTTTGTCATATTTTTGTAAAAAAAAACTGTTAATTGCGTTAATTTGTAACTTAAATATTTTTTAATAATTTTATTTTTTTTTTAACTTGTATATACATATGTACATATGTACATACATACAAATATTTTTGTATTAGTTTTAAATATTTTTTATAATTCATAAATTTGTTAGATAATTTTTTTCATTTTTAAAAATTTTAAAATTTTTTAAATTAATTTTAAGTTTTTTAAAAAATTTTATTTTGTTTAGTAATTCGATTTTTTTTATTATTTTAAATAAAATAATTAATATTTTTTTAATTATTTTAAATATTTTTTTTTAATAATATATATTAACTTATATAAAACACTTATAATTTCTTAAATAAACATTTTTTTTTGTAAAAAAAATCGCAAAAGCTTTCGGTTAAATGTAAAAAAATTCGCAAAATGGCCAAAAAACCACTTCACATCCACTAACAACGCGCACATGTGGCTTTATGGCATGTTCACACAAAGCACAAACAAACAAAAAACGTGCAAAATAATTAGTGAAACAACATGCCAAAAGTGGGCAAAGCAGCCAAATAAGATGATGAAGAAGAAGAGTGCAAAAAAAGAAAAATTAAATAAATTAAACTTCAAGCGTAAACAACGCAAATCGACAACTTGGCAATTTTTCATTTTTTATGACACCACCCACACACATGCAGTAAGAAATCTCCAACTTCTTCAGTCAACACAACGAACCAGCTGAGACCGCCGCTAACCGATCAGAACCGATTACAACTGGTTACCCGTGCTTTAGTCATATATGTATGTATAACAGACGATCATCACATGAGATTGCTGTTGGCTGACATACATATAAATATATACAAATATATGTATGTATTTTTAAGTATTAACAGTTAGCAAAAGTATGCAAAAATTTTTGCAAAAATAAGCCATTGACTGCTTTTGTTGTTTGTTGTTGCGCCTGGCTGTCTGCTGGCCGGTCGACAAACCACAAAGCTCGCGTCACACACATGCACAAGTACACTCATACAACTGTGAAAGCGCGCTTGACATGCACTCGTCAGTGAGTCTGTCTGTAATATCAGTCTGTGATTTACTTATAGACTTGTTTGCCAGATTTTCTATCTATACGCTATCATGATGTTGTACCAATAACTCCGTGCAAATATATAACTACACATGTGTGTGTGTGTGTATGTTTTCGCACTTTATCATCTGTGCTGATTTTGTGCGTTTGCTTTTCAACTCAACTCAACTCAACTCGCTTTGTTCGCAACGCTTGTAAAAACGCCAGCAAATGCTCATATAAAACCTGCAATTGTTGGCTACTCATAAAATATAAAATGCTTATCAGCGACGGTACTGTTTGCGAAATAAACATAAATAAATGCAAAACCAACAATAACAAAATAATAATAATAAATACAGCTGTGTGAAGAGAAGGAAGGTCTCTCGATGACTGCATGATTTTATGGCTCCGCGGCTGCTGATAAAACAAAGTCCTTTACAAGTCAATGCACACATACATACATATACTTATACCGTTATACACTTTTTATGTCATACTCTATTATTTTTATTTATATCAGCTATGTATATAATAAAGTAATTGCTGTTCTCTCAACTAGTCATTTGTTAGTTGTAAATAAAGATTGTTTGCTTTACGACTTTTACAAAAAAAAAAAAAAAATAAGTACATATGTAATAAAAAAAGATGTTAACTTTGACTACACCCTACACAGGCCTTCTTAAAGCCTAAAAATGGAAAAAATTTCGTTAACTTGATTTTGGTCGAAGACTTTGTATGACAGCTATATACTATATTGGTCCGATTTAGATAATTTCATCGGAGATGATAGCGTTGTTTTAGACAATAATCCATGCCAAATTTTGAGGTAATATCTTATCAAATAAAAAAGTTTTTCATACAAGAACTAGATTTTCATCGATCAGTTTATATGACCGCTATATGCTATAGTGGTCCGATCTGAAAAATATGTTCGGAATTTGTAGCATCCCCTTTTAAAATCATCAATGTCAAATTTCGTGAAGATAGCTCTTCAACTAAAAAGTTCTCCATAAAATGGCGATTCCAAGAAACGAACAGAGAAGAACGTGTGTAAATCTACTCTGAGGAATCAGTACTCGATGTCTCTAAAACTGAGGAAAAATATATACCATTTTGAACATTCATAAGTTACTTTGGGAGCTGTTGATTTACTTTGCGTACTTTCAATACAAGATGCCAAGATATAGTATTTAAATGAATCACCCAATTATTGAAGCTTGACTCACAGATCCTTTGACACAGCAGGTTCGGTTGACATTTGATATTACAAAAATTGGCATACACCTCAATAACCATTTTGCAAAACCTTTATCAACATATTTGAGTTAAGCTAAATTACTCTGATAAGCTCGTGAGCCACAGATCGTGAGTCACGCATAGCCAGCTTTGGTCCTGGGTGATGCCAGATGGAGTGCTGTTACGTACAAGTAGTTCATGAGAAGTAGTCATCCTTCAGTATGTCTGCGTTGTTGACGCGAATTTTAATTGGTTTTGCGGCCCCAAATGCCTCTTTCAGCCCTAGATAGCTCTTTCAGTTTTGTCAATGCGAGACAAGTGCACAAGAAATGCCCCATTCTTTTCCTGCTGTCTTGCTCTTGACATTTCCTGCAATCATCTCGATATGTCAGCCTTCATCTGCAGACATGTACCGCCACCATAAAGTGAACAGTGAGCACAATCATGTTCCTACAGTCTCTTCTGTCAAGAGTGAATGCGAACTTTGTATATTTTTAATATACCGCTGTGCTCTATCAACCTTTTTTGCCAAGCTCTTGCCCAGCTCGTCGTGCAGACTTTGCATAAGTTTACCAATGTCGGTCATGTTATCAGATGACAGCCGTAAACTGCTTTTGGCAATGCCGTCCAATATACTCGTATCATTGCCATCGAAGTCTTTGTGACCTGGCACCCATTGAAGTCGCTTTTCCTGCTTCCTTGCTTCCCAAGATACTTATAGATGATATGTGTACTGAGGTTACTACCTTGATTGCTGCCTAGATGTCTACGCTGACTCTGGAGATGTCTACTGTTGCATTAAAGTCTACCTCCGCGGCTTTCTCAATATCAAAGATCTCTGCTTGAAATATACTACAGTGTTCTGGCAACTTAAAAAGCTGAAATAGGTCTAACTCTGGACAGTATATCCTCGCACCAACTTTTAGTTCACAATATGTACATCAATTATGCATGGAAAAAAATATCGAAGGAAGTCTCCTGCGATATTTCTTCGATAAATATCCCTCATAATATCAGTTTTGAACCAAAGGTGAGATATCAAAAATAACTTATATAATGATTTCAGTGCATCTAGTTAATTCTAACCACTAGATAACGGGAAATAAAGGTCCTGCACTTAAAGTTGAGGCCACTGACTTGGAATTTCGGTAGTAAGTTTTAATGATTTCGACTCGTATATCTTTCCATGATGAAATGGCAAACATTACTGAGCAGAAATGTCAAAAGAGCGGAAAAAATATGGCGTCATTTGAAGTCCCTATCGGTCTACTCTTGTAGTTCTCTATTAAAAACCCTATATGTACAATATCTCAATGATATCGTGGGAACATTGTCGTCGTTTGAGTAAATTTTAAAGATTCCGACTCGTATATCTTTCCATGATGAAATCGCAAACATTACTGAACAGAAATGTCAAAAGAGCGGGAAAAAATATGGCGTCATTTGAAGTCCCTATCGGTCTACTCTTGTAGTTCTCTATTAAAAACCTATATGTACAATATCTCAATGATATCGTGGGAACATTGTAGTCATTTGAGTGACTAAAACTCGATAACTTATATTGAACGAATTCAGTATGCGAGAGGAGCTACTAAAGTAAAGAATATCGTCACTAATTTAATGTAAGAATATTGTAAGCAATAAGTGTATGTAAATCTGCTCAGATGTTTGTAGGTTCCATAAATCTCTAAAAGACTAAACTTTATTAGCCACTAAAAATCAGAGAATCCCATATGTATATACTTATATCAACACAAAAAAAAAACAACTCATTCAAGTTCAAAACAACAAAAATTATCAAATCTCAGAGATAAAACGAAGTAAAGCATTGCAGAAACTTGCACCTGCAATTGGCAAAAAATTCTTCCTGAGAAAATAATGTGCTTGCCTACTTAAGACCATAAATTAAGTGGGACAAGAAAACGAGTATACGCTTTGGAATTCTAAAAATACGGCGCAATAGTAAAGTGAGGACTTGCAGGGAGTGTGCAGAGCAGAGAAAAAAGGCTACAAGGATTGGCAAATGCCTACGCAGCATATGCAACAATTTACTAAAAGGATGAAAAAAGAAGAGCTCAGCAGGCATGTGCTCAAGTTTCAGGCAGCACACGGTCGTCGTGGTGGCAGCATTTCAAGGTTACCCACTTTTCAAGTGTCATACAAAAGTGGTGGAAGGTATGAAAGAAATATGCCTGCATGCCAGCACACCAAAGCAATGCAGAAAAAATATAAATAAAATGCATATAATAAAAGGGAAAAAAAAAGAATTTAATATGCTTGTGCAAAATACGTAATAAAAGCTAGAATCGAGACTTAAGCGAGCGCTGCAGCGGCAACTTGTTTGCGGCTGTGCCGGCAGGAAGCCCTGACATTGAAAATGGTTAACGAGTATTCAAAAAAAAATTTGTAAACAGATTTATGTATGTGACGTCAAAGTATGCATAAATGAAGTGCAGTTGCAAGAGGGTAGCCAGATTGGTGTTTTTTAAACCTTTTCAATCGTTCGAAGACTTAAAAAAAATTCAGTATTTTTCCATTTTTTTGGGTACTTTTCGGTTTATTATTTGGGTTATGATAGGTTATTTACTGGGTAATGATCAGTTTTTCATTAGGCATTGATCGGTTATTTACTGGGTAATGATTGGTTATTTACTGGTTTTTTATTAGGTATTTATCGGTTTTTTATTGGGTAATAATCAGTTTTTTATTGGTTATTTTTGCCAAACTCCGTAACACCTTTGACAAAAGCTGTATTGATGCTGATTTAGTAGTTTTTAAGTTTATTTATCTGGTTCCTGGTTTATTTATGAATAAAAAACACATTGTCAAAACAATTTTTTGATGTATTTCTGGAATATATAGCACAAACTGTAGAGTAAACTACTACTTAACTGTTGTTCGTAAGCGCTCAACCGCCGAATATTGAAAGCCAAGTGACTCACTAGCCTGCTTTCAGGCGTATGCAGTAGCTTTAGGCGACCCATAATGTGGCAACTGCATATTATTATGTTTCTCAACGCATTTCAAAGCCTTAGAAGCTGCGCATATGCTTGTGCATGTCTTTTCAAGTTCTCGGTCAAGTTCGAATGCAGTGCGCATTGACGCATGAAGCCTTAAAAACGCGTTAACCTTGAAGTTTTTGAAGTTGGAGTTTGTAAAGCAGAATACATAACCAAAACAGCGCCTGCAGAAGGGTTGAAACTTAAGAAGAATTTCACATAACAAAAATATTAATTCCAGGTGCGACACAGTACAAAAGAAATCATAATATTTTTCAGGTGTTGTTGTTTTGCAAAAATCACGAAAACAACATAAAAAGAGAATCATAAAATTAAGTGTAAAAAATTGGCATTAAAATGCCGGTAAAGCCGGTCTTTTTTATTGCTACTTCGCTTGCCACACGAACATTCTAAGTTCGTAGGCATTATATAAAGTTATGACGCAATTTCGCACGAAAGTCAGCGAGTGATTTAGAGTCGCCAATGATTTGTGCTTTTGTATGAAAAACGCTTGAAAGACTTCCTCCTTTTGAAATTCTACACTGCAAAACAAAAGTATGTAACAAAATTTATGCGCGCATAAGCATGAAGAAAGGCTTAAGCGAAGTGGCGTAGAAATAAACGAAGAGTTGAACCCATAAAAATAAAAAATGAAAAGAATTTAAAAAATGGCAAACTTTGTTTACGTTCTTATGCCGGTCACGGCATT
Organism: Bactrocera correcta; assembly: GCA_027475135.1. Taxonomy (NCBI): domain Eukaryota; kingdom Metazoa; phylum Arthropoda; class Insecta; order Diptera; family Tephritidae; genus Bactrocera; species Bactrocera correcta. The sequence goes on along the minus strand of CM050325.1, from coordinate 35,924,832 downwards.
CTTTTGCGCGCTGCGGTTGTGCGTCAATTCCGAAGAAGAATCAAAAGTTGTGCGAAAGCCAATTATGAATGAAGCCCGTTGAGAGCTAGTGTTTGTTTGATTTGTTTTTGTGATTTCAGCTTATTTTGCATTATATATGCCACATCAAATTACAAAAACAACAGCATTGGGTAGTTATGTAGTAAACAACTTTGTAGCACAATAATAAAAATGAAATAATAATAACAAAAGCTGCCACGCAAAGCTGAGAACTGAAATGTGAGTGGCGTACAAATATTTGAAAAAATAAAAATAAAAATATTTGAAAAAAAAATAAAAATTTTTGAAAAAAATAAAATATTTGAAATAAAATAAAAAAAGACGCAAAAAAAATAAATTTTTAGGATTAAAAGAATTCTCAGTACAAAAAAAAAATTAAAAATAATAAAATTTAAAATTAAAAAAATATATTTAATAAAAATATAAGAAATTTATAATTTTAAAATTTAACATTTTAAAACATAAATAGTAATGAAATAACATTTAAGAGCCAGAAATGACGTATAAATATTAGAAGTAAAAAATAAAAAAAAAAATATTAAAAAGTGGAGTACAACTATTTGTAATAAAAAAGAAAAAAAAAAACAAAAAAAGAAAATATTAGAGAAAACTTAATTTTTAGGATTAAAAAAATAATAAAATGTTGAAATTTAAAACAATTGAATTTTAGAATGTAAAAAATTTTAAATATAAAAAAAAAAAATAATATAAAAAAACTAAAAATTACCATAAAAAATATTAAAAAATTTTAGAAGAAATAAATAGTATTTTAACTTATTAAATTTTTAACAAGGTAAAACTTACAACTTAATTACAAAATTTTCAAAACTTTATATTAAAAAATGTTTAAGTTTTTACAAAAATTAAATAGGAAAAAAAAACAAAATATATTTCAAAGTAAAATTTAAAACCTTTTCTTAAGTAAAAAAAATATTTCAAAAAAAAAAAATCTATTAAAAAAAAATAAATAAAAAAAAAATGTTTTAAAAAATTTTGAGTTTAAATTTTTAATCTAAATTTTTTTATTTTGCATTTTAATTATTTTTTTTTTTAATTTAAATTTTAATTAAAGTTTTTTTAGTTTCAGATTTTAATAAAAATATTTTTTTTTTTCAAAATTTCACACGAGCTTATGCGATGCACAAATTCGTGAAACCATCACACATTAAGCACATTTTTTGTTATTTGTTTTCATAAGTTATTATTTAACGGTATTGTGTTGCACTGAGTTGTTACTCTTAATTTATTTTGGTTTTTCGTTTTTTTTTTTCAAAATATTTTTATTGCATTGGAATGCGCTTTAGTCGGCATTTTGCTGACTGAAAAATCAAAACAAACTCAAAATAATAAAAACTTCCGCTGCTGTGGCGACGCCGCTATGGCTGGCATGAAATGTCCCAACGACCAATATGACTACTGTGGGAATTTGAATTAAGTTTAGTAAACAAAGCCGAGATGTGACAATTAATAAACAGATAAACAACAATTGGGGATGGAATTTCAAGCGGAGGAAGCTCAAAAGTGTGAAGAGTTGGTATAAGAATTGCAACAAAAAATTTAAAAAAAAATTTAAAAAAAAACGCATTAAACAAAAAACTAAAAAAGAAAGAAATAAATAAAAAAAAACACAAAAATATAAAAAATAAATAAATATAAAATATGAAATTAAAATAATGTAAAATGAAAAAAAAAAATAAAATAAATATAAAAAAAAAAATTATTAGCTTTGGTTGCACAGAAGCTAAAATACCCTATACTGGTTTATTTCCTAAAGCATATGAGAGTTTGAAATCATCTCTATCTTGATTTGGACCGAACGAAACAATACTTTGTTTATAGCTGATCTGTATAAGTAAAGCAGGCAACGGACCTGGCCAGTACAAGGGTGACTCTCGCATCTCGATGTGATGTGATTTGGAAGTCACGAGGTGACTTCAGAGGAAAAGCTGACTGCCAGTTAGCTCTTAGGTTAGGTGACTTCGTGGGATGCTTACTGGCTGCTGGCTCTATATAAGTGAAGCAGTCACCGTGCCTGATCAGTGCTTAAGTGATTTTAACGTGATGTGACTTGAATATGAACAATTTCTTCGAAAATCGCATCATATCTTTAGGCAATAACCCTTAACATATCTCATGAAGATTTCTTGTGAAATTAAACTGAGAGATAAGGTATAAAAATTGTTAAAAAAAACATAATTTTGAGAAGCATCAAAATAAAAAGCTAAAGGAGACATCATATTTAAGGAATTGAATATTATTATTTCATAGCATCCTAAAAGTAGGTTTTTTTCGTTTCAGACATTTCTCATATTTTATACAAATAATACAAAGCAAAAAAAAATATTTTTAACTAAAAGACATTTATTATTTTCTTTCACATTTTACTATAAAAAAATATAAAATAAAAAAATGGATTAATATAACTAAAAATGTGCAAAACTTAAAAATTAAAATTATATTTCATTATTTTAACGTACAATATGTAATTATTTTTTCTTAAAATATTTATTTTTTCAATCTTCTTGCATATTTAAAATTTTTTTTTCCCTTCATAATTATAAGAACGAATTTGCATGAATCGCATTTTTTCTGTGCCAACATTTGTTCCACTTTCCGTTTTGTTAATTTTAGCATGCAAATTTTCACTTTTATTTTGCAATTTGTTTATGCATAATAATTTGTTTGTAAATATGCCGCCAAGTGATGCAGCTGTTCGAATTAATACTGCATTTTTTTGTGCGAAATTGAAAAAGGGTTGCTAATTTGGTTTGATTAATGAAAATATGTTTGTACTAAAGTGTGTTTCAAGAATTAGAAAAGTGCATTGAGAGATGTTGTGCTGATAAGTTTTGAGTTTTGATAAGTTGAAAACATTTTCAGTAAAAAAAAATATATGTATATGAATTTAAAGACATATATTATAAATAAAAATATTTAACATTAGAGAAAACTAATTTACTTAACATAATAAAAAATTAGTATAAGCAAGGTTTTTGTAAATTTATCAAATATGCCCTTTTTAATATATTTAAATATTAAAAAGAAAATAATTATATAAAAATTTAAATTAATTTATTAATAAAAAAAAATTAATTAATTAAAAATAAAATCACTTATTAAAAAAAATATATAAATTACTAAATAAATAAATATAAAAAACAAACAAAAAATATGTAAAAAGGATTTAAATAAAAAAATACAAATAAAAACAAATTTACATAAATCAAACATAATTTTAATTTTAACAAATTTACATAAATTAAAATATGCAGTTTTTGGTAAATTAAATTTTTATTGGCATAAAAAATAAAGAAATTAATAAAAAAAATATTAATTAAAAATAATAATAAATAAATAAAAAAATAATAATAAATAAATATAAAAAATAATAATAAATAAATATAAAAAATAATAACAAATAGAGATAAAAAATAATAAAAAATAATTATTAAAAAAATTATTTTCGCAATGACTAGAACATATTTTTTTTATTATAAATGCATAAAAAATATTAAACAACAATAAATATAAATGAAAAAGCAGTATTTTTATTTACAAAAATTTTTCAGCTTTATAATCGTAATATTACATTTTTAAAGAGCTGTTAGCAGAAGTCAAATAGAATCTATATTTCATACAAGACCTGCAGTAACATGTATACATACATATATGTATATAGATACATAAAAATCCCCTCAAAACAAGTTTCATATGGATTTTACATTTTTTGAATGTTTTATTACCCTATACCGCTGCATTTTATACTAATTGACGCGTTAAAATATATAAATTAAAATCGAGTGGCAGCCAAAAATCTGCCAACATGCATAAAAAAGTATTAATGAAAAAATACTTGCCGTGACTGGGCCACAGCAGACGGCAGCTAATTAATAATGAAAAGTATTGTCGGTGCATTAGGCATTTAATTAGAGACCGCAAAGCTCAATATACAATTAAAGCTATATGAATATGTATGTAACTATTTTTGAAAATTAAATTGAAAAAAAAAAACATTATACAATGGTTCACCGTACAAAAACACTTACTAACCCACTCGAGCGTAAAAATATCAGACATTAAAAAATATAAAAATATATATATATACAACAAAAACGTGCTAATTGTCAAAATGAATATTTTCTATAGACAAGCCAAATTATGAGTTGTATAGCCAATAGGAACATACATATGTAGGTACATACATATAATTTATACTTATAATATATAATATATACGATATCGTATATGTATGTATAGTATTTACATTATCTTCGAAAAATATATTTTTGACCATCAAAATTATAAATAAATCATAAATGTTGGAATTTATATGGCAAAAATGCGAAGAAGAAGTATAAAAACATTTTGAGTGGTACACTCACGTGATAAGAAAATGCCAAAAATATTCTACTCTTCTTTATATGAAGCGATTGTTGTTATTTTTGTTGTAAGAGCAATCAAACCCCGTCACAGTTGCTAAAAGTAACTGATGAGACTGTGCTTGTGATGAGACGGTGCTTGAAAGTATATTTGTAGATTCGAAGCATTTCGTAGACCTCACTGTGTGTGGTTTGAAGAATATTATATAAATTATCTAATAAATATCAGTCAGATCTCTGTCGAGAAGATAATTTGTCAAGTAAAAAAATCAGTCAGATCTTTTTCGTGGCGATATCATGTCAAATAAAAAAATATTCTATGAAAGGACTTGACTTTGATCGATCAGTTTGTATGCAGTTTTATGCCACAGTGGTTCGATTTGAACAATTTCTTCGCAGATTTCACCATTGCCTTAAACAACAATTCATGCCGAATTTCTTGAGCATATCTCGTCAAATAAAAAAAAAATTTCATACAAGGATTTGATTTTTAACGGTCACTTTGTTTGGGAGCTATACGCTATAGTGGTCCTATCTGAACAATATGTTCGGAGATTGTAGCGTTTCCTTGGACAATAATTTATGCTAAATGTCTGAAAGGTATCTTGTCAAATAAAAAAGTGTTCTATACAAGCACCCGACTTTGAGAGATCACGTTGTATGACAACTATATGCTTAAGTGCTCTGATCTAAACAATATATTCGGAGATGTTGGCATTCCCTTTGGTAATAATCTATGCCAAATTTCGTGAAGATATCTTTCCAAATAAGTAACTTTTCCATATAAAGACTTGAATGTGATCAACCAGTTTGTATGGCAGTTATATCGCCAAGGGTTTGGATATCGGCGGTTCCGACAAATGAGCAGCTTCTTGGGGAGAAAAACAGGTGTGCAAAATTTCAGAGCGATAATAATAATAAGTTAAGAATTATCCCCAAAAAACTCTTCATTAGACACAAATTTTTCCGCACCTGTCTTGAAACAAACTGCAAAACCAAAAAAATCTAAAATAAAGTAAGACAGTACAGAGCATGCTTTAGACAGCATATACTGGTGACAAACAGTTATATAAATGCAGTTAGCAGTGTTTGCCAGTTAAACACACCTAACTCAAGACTCGTGCCCGCCGCCATTTCAACTGACTTGTCGTAGCCATAGAAATTATACAGCTACTTACTTGTATTTAGCAAATATTTGCGTCTGCCGACAACCACCAATTTGTCATGTTCGGTAAAGTCGGCCAAAATAAATATGTAACAATCGTATATGGCAAGTTGGTGTCAACAACATTGTCACAGCTGCTGCTGACAGTTTCTAAAACGATATATGACAACAGTTATGCGCTCGTTGGCGCTGCTAAACACTCGTGTCGGTTCGCATCGACAACGATGTTGTGGCCGTTGTCTTCATTGGCTTTGATGGCAGTTGACATGTTTTGTTTTGGTTACGAATCTGAAGCAGCTGTTGCCAAGCATTGCAAGCAAGTCGCTTAATAATTGCATTTAACGGTATTTTATACGCGACAGAAAAGGTGTGAACTTGTGTATAAGGGTGTGGTGCGCTGTGTTGTTGGGTTAGTCCGACGCAATATTTGAAACTGACAAGAATTGGATTTTATTGTGTCTTCTTCTTGTTTGATAATTTGCAAATCGTTGAGACTTAACGGTAAAATGTTCAAGTATGGTAAATGCAACGCTGCGAGTTTTGCGAAAGGGTTTTCTTTTCTCGTGTTTCAAGATTCTTTTGTCGATAGGAGTAAGCAAGGCAAATGAGCGTAGGTGTGAGTGAGCTAGTAGCAATATTTTTGCCCTTGGAGCACAATAAAATTCGACATCCGGGCTTTCCTGGTATGCTAGTACAAAAAAATGTTGAAAAATCCTTGTTGAAATATGGCAATTTTTAGGGTTTTTTGGATTTTAAAAAATCTAAGTGATAATGTGCTCATTATCGCATTTTTTAAACGAATTTCTTCATTCTGTAAACCGGTCGAGAATTACAGAAGAAAAAAAGGTATTGAACGAAAACTCAAAACTTGTCTTTGATAGTTTTCTAGAAAACTAATTTGAAAGTTAAATTCTAATCTTAAACTACGAGTTATCTTCACATCTCGGTTTGGCAGTTATCAACTAGTCTACAACTAGTTACAATATACCACAGACTTTTGCATATTGTAGGGACAAAATTTAAAATATAAATAAAAAGATATTATTACGCTCCTGTCTCTTAAAGAAAATCAATGTCACTCGCCGCAAGTGTTCACATGTACCGTATGGAAATATGGAGATTTCAAAGAGTTCAACGCTTTCCAGCTGCCGAGGCATTGAAAAAGTTGGCGAGCAGGCGAGAGAGAGCGCAGGTGTGGCGGTAGAACAGCAGTATTATGCAGCCGTTTTGGAAATTTCGCCATAGAGCTTTCTAGAAACGCGTGCAAGAGCAGCGGCGAAACCCTGGACCTACCACAATGCAAAAACAATAAGAATTTAGCAGAATTACAGTAACAAAAAGCATAAAAAATGACGAAACTGCAGTCGTGCCGGCAAAGCGCTTTTGCAGCGTCGCAGCCGTAACAACAAAACTGCACTATGCGCTCAGCAGCTTTACGCTCACTACATGGTATCTCACACTCTCTCTTTCCATCGTCAGAGCTCGCAGTAAGCATTAGAAAAATGCACGAGAGCTTTTTGAATTTTGCACTTTTTATTGTCACTTGGCAGCGTTGCAATGGCGAAAAATGCGCGTAACATTGTTGTTTTTGTGACTGCATGCGGCTAGCGAGGTAGCTGGGTAGGTGTCTTGCATACTTGCATGTTTTGAGTGCAGTGCATTGCTTGGCGCGGCCGACGAGTTCAAGGAAGTTTAAAGACCCTCGTCGCCTCAGCGCTACGAGGTTGTAATGTTAATGCAATTTGCGGTTTATTTATGTTGCAGGCTCGTGAATGTGGCAAAAATAAGCGACACTTTTTTGTCTGTGCTCATTTAAAAGTGTTTTACAGTCGTTTTTTTTCGTTTTTTGTTGTGTTCTCGACTTATTTTTGGCCGCTGTAGACTGTGTATTGCAATAAGGCAAAATCGAAGCGACTGGGTTGAGAAATTTGTTGACCCATTGGCAGTTAGCCCGACACCCAGTTCACGCGGTGCAAAGAAAGCGACGAGAATCGGCAACAAAGCGACAATGGAAAAAATCAGGGAGGTTATGTAGTACCTTAAATTTTTAGCACTCAACGATTTTATGAGTTGGTTGAAGACTTATCCTAGACTTAATAAAGCTCTTAAGCAGAGATTGAAACAAGCAATCGAAAAAACGGCCAGAACTGAACAACTGAAAGGGCTTCGACTTCCATCAGTATAACGCTAGACCACACATATCTTCAATGACTCGGCAAAGACTGGGAGCGCTTGGCTGAGATGTTTTGATGCATCCACCATATAGCCCTGACCTTGCACCATCGGACTACCATTTTTTTTCAGTCAATGCAGAACACTCTTAATGGAGTAAAGTTGGCTTCAAGAGCAGCCTGCGAAAATTACTTGTTGCAGTTTTTCACTAAGAAACTAGAAAAATGTTAAACTGATGGAATAATGTCTCTAGCGAAAAAATGGCAAAAAGTGGTCGACCAATATACGAAAAGACTTTTTCGACTATGATCTAAGCGGAAAATCGTAAGAAAATGTTTCAAAGTGTGCAAGTCTAATGCTAGTTTGGGTGCCAAGACCCGCTAGATGTCTATAGATTTGTGTCTTATGGCAGCTGACTAAAGCTAAGAGTACTCTTTATTCCATCACGTGTCAAGTTCTGTCCAAAAAAGTCGTTTTTCATTAGGTAAAGCCTTTTAAAAAATTTTAGTCGCGCTCTTGACGAGTACACAACCTCGAGAACCCCTATTTAGTTAAAAAAGCGAAAGAGTTAAACTAAAATTCGATTTAATTTCAAAATTACTAGGTACTGATAGATTGATTGATTGCAGCTTTGCGTGTCAAAAAAATATTTAAAATTCTTTATTTGAATACATAACGAGTTAACGGGTAATAAATCACGAAAAGAACATGCAACATTCAGCACAATTAACTGAAAATTAACTAAAAATAAACGAGCCGAATGAAACACTAGCATTTTTTTTACTAATTTGGCGCACATCTACGTCAAAAGACTACGCTACATTATTTTGCTTAAAAAAGTGCCAGCTTGCGGCGACTTGAAAATAAATGTGTTTGCGTATTGTTGTGCTTCTAATTTAGTATTTAGAGTGCGATACGAGCACATTGTGCTCAGGAGAGTAAATTGCCATGAATAAAATAATTCAATTTAGCAAATTTATGGCAAATATTTTGTATTGTTGCCGTTCTTTTTTTATTTGTTTAACGGTCTGGCGGGTACATGTAGTTCGCGTATATGCCGACTCGCGTCGCGCACACTTCCATTCAACACGAATTACGGCATTAACGGCGATATAATAGCGAGCAATAAAATACGCATAAATAAAAGAAAAATTTGAAAAGTTTGAAATGAGCAAAAATTTAGTGCAATTATTTTTGAATTATTTATAAACAAGCAATTTAAGAGTGAATACAAAGAGCGAGCATAAATAATGCAAGGTATTGTTGTGGAAGAGATTTGGCAGCTGGGTGACTGAGTTTGAAGAAAAAATCATTATAAATCGCATAATTTTTCAGAGTAACAAGCGAAATTAAATATATTCGTTTTATTTCGAGCCACCCTAATATACAAATATACGTATAACTAAGTACTATTATAATTTGTAGCATTTATTTTGCATCTAACTGCAAGTATGCGCCAAATAGCCTGTGAAAATTGGCTGCAAATCAAAATACCGAGTGAAAATAAAAATCAAGCGCCAGTGCATTGGCCGTCACTGAACAAAAAAAGAAAAAAATAATAATGAAAAAAAAAATAAAAATAAAAACAAAAAAAAAATAAAAACAAAAAAAAAATAAAAAAAAAATAAAAAAAAAATAAAAACAAAAATAAAAAAAGAAAAATAAAAGACAAAAAGAACGAAAATGAAAACGAAAAAAAAAATTCACAGAAATTTGCAATTTTCGATACGGTCATGAATGCGCTTGCCGACGTAAGGTTATGGCGATGCCAAAGTTCTTACTTGCATAGCAAACATTTTTTGGCAAACATTTCAAACGATTTTGGCGTTGATTTGCGAAATTTTCGGCTAAATAAACAAACACGGACTTGATATTGAATTGAGATGAGTTGAGGAAAAATAAAAAAAATTTAGCTTTAAAAACAGCAAAAAAGCATGTGTTATAAAAAAACCATGTTTGGCGCCTGCAAGTATGCTAAAAAATGTTAAATAAATTGCAACACAACGGATTGATGTTTATAATTTAATTATTTTTTATTTAATGGAAAAAAGTTATTTTTTATATTAATATAATAATAAATTTTTAAAAATGTAAAGCAAAGACTGCGTCGCCTGAAGATATGCTTAAAAATGTGAAATAAAGCGACAGTTAACAAAAAATGACATTTTAACAAAAAAATATATACAAAAATAAAATATGGAGTTTAAAAATTTATCGATCGATCGAAAAAATTGATGCGCCCGAAGATATGCTATAAAAATACGAAATTTGGTGAGAGCTCAATATTCCGACTATTTAACAAAAAAAATTATGTAAATAAAATATTTAAAATAGAATTAATAAATTCATTAAATTTGCAATCGTAAGCAAAAATCTGCTGCGCCTGAAGATATACTATACAAATGCGATATTTAATGAGAGCTTAATGTATTGACACTTTAAAACAAAATAAATAAATTAAATATTGTATTTTTACACATTACATGAAGCTTACAATTCCTTAAAAAAAGCCTGTTGCGCCTGAATATATGCTATAAAAATGCGAAATTAAAAGACAGCTTAACATGCTGACATTTAGACAAATACAAAAACTAATAAAATATTGATGATTTTACAGATTAAAAAAAAATAATACTTTTAGTGAAATGGAAGCTGCTGCGCCTGAAGATATGCTATAAAAATGTTAAATTTAGTAAGAGCCCAATATACTGACATTTCGACATAAGAAATATAGATGAAATATTTTATTTACATACATATATCTATATATAAACATACACTTTAGTTTTAAAAAAGCTTCCGCTGCGCCTGAAGATATATATATGTACATATATATGTATATATAAAAAATATACATATATATAAAAATGCGAAATTTAGTGAGAGCTCAATATATTGACATTTTGCCACAACAAAAATTATTAAATATTGTCTATTTTACAGTTAAAAAAAACCACACATTTCAAGTCAGAAGGAAACTGCAGCGCCTGAAGCTATGCTATACAAAATTTTTCTTTATGCTCCTTTGCAGTTCAAAGCCTAATTATTGTAATTTAAGTTTCTAAACGTTATGCTTAGTTATGCCACTTAAAAATTGTATTAATCGTTTGCCAGTTGGTTTGTTGGAATTGAATTTTTTTTGCAGAAATAGGTTTGCTGGTCAAAATATTGCTGTGGAATGATTGGCAAGCGTTTTCTTCTTAATATCTGCAATTTTCTTATGTATTTCTACAATTTATCAGCTGTATAATATCATCAAAAACATGAAAATGTTTTGGTTTTTTTTTGTCAGTCCGGGTCAAATTTGATCAGGAGGCATACTTATCATACTTTTTTATTATAAGCCAATATAGTGATAAAAATCACCACAAGGGCCTTTATTCCGTTCGGTTCAATTTTGATCAAGTGGCATGCCCCTGATTCTGGTTATGATAAATCAACACGCGGGCCTTCTAAGCTATTCCACGGGCCATTACATACAAATAAAGTATACATCCGTTTTCCATGTTAATCAATACTTTCAAAAGAAATGCATTTGCTAAAAAAAATATATATAATATTGATTAATACTATATATTACATAGCTGTGCCCATCATACATAGTATTTAGCGTAAATTTGTCAAATGAAATAAATTTATAATTCCAATTAAAGTCACAATGAATGTCACATTATTTTTAATTTGTTGAATTAAATTTTTGAACTGAAATTTTGCGGCTAAATTTAGCTTGAGTTGAATGTAAATAAAGCACAAACACACATCCATAAGCACACATACATATGTTTGTTCAGATAAGTATGCATTTGCAAAACACGTGGTGCATTATTTAAGAACGGATAAACAAATAGGAAAACGAAAAAATATATTTATACATACTAACACACACACATGTTTGCAGGAAATAGAAAAATACGCGATTTAAACAAATTGCAGTTTCAATTAAAGGTAAACAGTTGGAAATGAAAAGCGTCAAATGATTTTCACATTTATTGACAAACATTTGTACATACTATTGTACACTTACATATGCATAAATAAACTGTTAACAAATGTGTATATAAGTAAATAAGCATGAATATATCGCAGTGTGGCAGTGTGTGCTCCCAACCAACCGGTGAGTGGTCGGCCGACTTAAATGCGAGTAAGCTAAACGCTTTACTTGACTGGCGTTGTGTCGCGTGCCTACCATGCGTCACGGCGTCAATTATGATTCATGTGAATTTTTACGGCGTCGCCGCTTAGGCAAAATAGCATATCAAGCGAATGTGATATGTATGGATTTTTATGGAAATATACCCTGTAGGAAAGGGCTGACTTGGAAAGAGAATTTGCTTTCAATGAGAGCGAAGCTTGATAACAATTTAGTAACGTCATGCTAGAGATGCTGAAGGGCGGATTTTTTAAATATATTTTTCGTTTTTGTTTACAAGAAATACTTACAGCTATTTAAAACATATTTTTCCACCCAGTCATAATTTTTAAGGCATGGTAAAGGGTTTAAGATTAAAAAAAATTAATTTAAATTTTATAAAATTCAATTTACAAAAGTTAAAAAAAAAATTTTTTTTTGAAACATTTTTAGAACATTTAAATTTAAAAAACTTGTAAAGTTAGTTTACAAAATGTCTAAAAAATTTTAAGATTGGAAAAAAATTAAAAAAATTTTGAAACTTCAGATTTATAAATTTTTTAACATTTTATAAAAACATTTTCAAAAAAATTCTACAAATAAAATGTTGAAAAATTTGTAAAATTAATTTTAAAAATTCTAATAAAATTTTGAGATTGAAAATAATTACTAGTAAATGTACTGGTTTTATGAAACTCAAATTTAAAAAATGTTTAAAATTTTATACAAAAAAATTATACAAAATTAAATTCTTCAAATATTTCTAAAATTAATTTTTAAAATTGGAAATAAATAGTATAGAAATTTAAAATTTATAAAATTCAAATTTCAAAACTACGTATTTCAAAATTAAATTTGTAAAATAAACTTTATTTAAATTTGGGCAAAATTTAAGGTCAAAAATTTTCAGATTATAAATAAATACTGCAAAAATTTAAAAGTTTTATAAAATCCAAATTTAAAATATAAAATTTAGATTTAAAATATAAAATTTAGATTTAAAAAATTTAAAAAAAAATTCTAAAATTCATATTTCAAAAATTTAAAAAAAAAAATCAAAAATTCATCTTTCAAAAATTCGAAAAAAATCTACAAAATTAAAATTTTCAAATATTTGTAAAATTATATTTTACAAAAAATTTTGAGACTTAAAATAAATATCTAGTGTAAAAATGTAATATTTTTATAGAACTCAAATGTCAAAAATTTTATAAAAACTATTAGCAAAAAAATAACAAAAAAAAAATTCCAATATTTGTAAAATTAATTTTTTTTTTTGTTTAAATTTGACAAGAATTTTGAGATTGAAAATAATTACTGTAAAAATTTAAAAGTTTTATAAAATTCAAATTTCGAAATTTTTCAAAAATTTATAGAAATTATTTTGAAAAAATTCTACAAAATTTAGTATTTAAAAAAATTTAAAATTGTAAAATTTAAAAGTTTTATAAAATTATATTTCAAAAAAAATTTTATAAATGTTAAGTATCAGAAATTTTTTAAAAAATTCTACGAAACTGAGTTTAAAAAAATTTTAAGATTATGTTGTTTTATATTTATTTGATGGAAGGTCAAAAGTTATATACAAATTATTTTAACAAAATTCTATAAAATTTATATTTTTTTTAATATTTTAATCCTTTTTTAATTTCGACAATATTTGAGGACAAAAATTTCAAGATTGAAAGTAAGTACCGTAAAAATTTAAAAGTTGTATAAATATCTACTTCAAAAAAAAAATTTATAAATTTTATAATAATTACAAGAAAATCTAATTTTTCTAAATTTAATAATTAAAAAATTTTTTAAGTAATTGAATCTTTAATATTTATTTGATTTAAGACCAAAAATTTAAAAATAGAAGATAATAAAAAAATTTTAAAAATTAAATTTTCAAAAAATTTTAAAATTTTATAGAAATTATTTTGGAAGAATTCTACGAAATTTAATTTTTAATCTATTAAATTCGTAGGATAACTAAATTACAATTTCCCACTAATTGGCAACATTTTTCATAAAAGTGATTTTTTCCTACAGGGCTCAACAGTTATGACACATCATGCATATTTATGTCAGCATTTAAGGTCATTTAGCATTTCACTCTAATTTCATAATTTATTGAATTTTTTTTAAGAATTTGTTTGTAAATATGTGGAATATATGACGAATTTTATAATAAAAGTACGTATGCCACGGAAAAATGCAGCCAACGCTGAGGCAGCAAATTATTGCAAATATATAAAAAATAATAATTATTGTAAGAATAACAAATAAATGTCATGTGATTAATACAATCAATTCTACCGCACACATACACATGCACACCTGTAATTACGCGGGTAAGCGCAATTCTTCGTGTCGTCAAGTGGCACATGCGTTGCATTGTCGCCTGTTTCGCCGAAAAAATAGAAAAAAATACGGCAGAGCAAATTATTTACGTAATACTCGCATTACAATCGACCAACGATACAATTCAAGTGGAAATTTTGAGATTGCCGTTTTTGTTCAGTAGTTAAAGCTTAAGTGGTTTTGCCAAATGAAATTGGAAAGCAGAAATTGCTGCCAGTTTTATTAAATTTGTGCAACAGAATTATATTTTATAGCAATTTACAACAACAACAGGTTCTTCCTTATCTTATCAATTATGCGCAGTACTTGAATGAGTCCTCGAAATATTTTATCTGTGAAGCGCTGCGAACAATGATTTGGTGATTTTGTAGGAAATTGGATAATTGGCGAATATTTGCTGCGTCACAAAGAAATGGGAAAAACTAAATTGAAACTGTGACGTATATAAAAATATATATGTATGTACAAAGCAAGTGTTCGTTTAAAACTTCCTTGTTATAAGAATTTTGAATTTTATTAACTTTTATACATTTTTTTTTAATTATTTTTAATTTATTTTTAATATTTTTTAAATTTAATTTGTAATTAAAAAATTGTTTTTGGCAATAAATCTTTATAAATTAGTTTTTTTATTATTTTATTTTTTATTTTATTTTTTTTTTTTATTGTTATATTATTTTTTTATTTTATTTTTTCTTATTATTTTTGTATTTTATTTTTTTTTATTATTTTTTTTTTTTTGTTTTTAATAAAAATTTTTTTTTTTATTTTTTTTTAATAATTTTTTTTTCATCTTTTTTTAGTTTAATTTAATCTGTTTTAATAACAATTATTAAAACTCCTATTTGCAGTCAAGGTAAGTTAGTTAGGTCGTTTCCATCCTTTAAGGTTATGGTATGGATGTACATATGTATTTTCCAGCGAACTCATCGAAGTAAACCAGCCAAGTTAAAAGCTCCAATATTAAGAAGAATCTTACGCAAGGCGCACACTAAACCGTGAGACAACTCGAGTACAAAATGGGACTTGGTTTGGTGTTTCCCCAATAGAGTTTTCCTGGGATATTTAGTAAAGTGAAAAGGACAACTTCTTCTTTATGAAGATTTATGACAAGTCAACGCACTGTATAACATTTCAAACACAGGTCTTGGAAGCAGTGCATTGCATTTGCAATATGCACATATACTTTTAGCAATTTGATATTTCGTGTAAAGTAATAACGGTTTTATTTGCACTCACCTTTCACGCAATGGCATTAGTATGCCAGCACCTAAACTGGAAACTTTCATTGGTATTTTGACGCTATCCGAATCGCTGCCGCTCTCGGCGCCCGAACCGCCGCTACCGCCGGCCAACTGTTGCTTGCTGGCAATAGCCATTGTGCCATGCTTAGAAGTTTGCCTGCAATTATGATTGCACTGTTGCCGACTACTCGATGTGGGTCGCTTAACATTGCGCTTCTCAGTCACAGTTGCACCACCACCAACGCCAACGCCGATGCCGCCGCCACCACCATCGCTGCCACTGATGATGTCGTAGTCACCAGCGGATTTATCCATATGCTTGACTGTCGACCTGGCTGCGACAGTTGCTGTTGCTGCTTTAGTATTGCCACCATCGCCCTTGTAAGCGTTGCCTGGCCGTGCATTTATCAAGTGTTGACCCATATTTTCAATTTCACTAAAATGCCCATCACCATCGGCGCTGCCGGTACTATCGGCACAGCCATCGCTGCCAGTGCCACCGCCGCCTTCACCACCACCACCACAACAACTACCGCCGCCGCCGCCGCCCATGAGGTCCATGTGCGTATCATCGCTATTGGCGAGATACATGGCGGCTGAAGCCATGCCAGTGCCGCCGGCGTTGCCGTTACCCACATTGCAACCTGCGCCATTCGTGTGATGTTGCGTATAGTAGTGATGTTGATGGTAATGTTGTTGATGTTGCTGTTGCCGTGGATGTCGATTATTGCGATTGTAGTTGAAGTGTTGGTGTTGATGCTGCTGTTTGCCGCCGCCGCCGCCGCTGCCGCCGTATCCGATACCGCCGCCAGTCGTTGCGCCACTTTGTAATCCCGCTGCCGTTGCGTTGTACGTTGTAGCCGCGTTGCCACAAATGCCAATTGTTGCTCCAAATTTAGTATCCCGATGTGTGCCATCTAATGAAATATTCGATAGAAACGAGATCGCAGTCAATCTGCGCCTGTGTCTCGTTTTATTGAGCGAACTTGCCATTAGGCAGTGACGGCAATTGGTGTCTTTCAACTTTAAGGCGTCTATTTGATTATGGAACGCGTCGCTTGATATTTGCACTTGAGCTGCTTCTGCTGCTGCTACTGTTGCTGTCTCTTCTTCTTCTTCTTCTGCCCACGTACCGCTGTCGGTCAGCTGCTTGTGCCTGTCTCGCTTGTGTTTACTCTGCACTAGACTTGTTATGGAATGTATATGGGTCTGTAACTCTAGGGTCGTTGGGGGCGCGGTGCAATTTAAAGGGCGTTCGCTTATTTTTCAAGCAATCTTTCAAGTTTTTTTCAAACTTTTGAGCTTGAAAATGTTGCAAAAAGCTTTTTTTTTTGGAATTTGTTGATATTTTTTTTTCCAAAAATTTCAAGCTATTGAGAGCTTCAAGCTTTTTGTAACGGTATATTTTAGTTGAGTTTTAAGCTTTTTTAACTGTTTATTTTAAGTTGAGCTTCTACTACGCAGAATTTCAAAGTTTTTTTAGATGAAAATTTCTGTTTTGGGTCTGATTTCGTTAACTTTTTAACTGAATCACTCGAAAAACGCACTTTTTAGTTTAAAATAAATTTATAAAATTTCAATGTTTTTAGAAAAGTGATTGTTTTTTAAAGTTTTGAATTTTTGGAATTTTTAAAACTTTTTTTTATGAAATTTATAACTTTTTATTAAAATTTTATCGTTTTTTTCTTTGATTTTAGGATTTTTGGATTTTTCAAAACTTTTTTTTTATGAAATTTATAACTTTTTTTTGTGAAAATTTATCGTTTTTTCTTTGATTTTAGGATTTTTGGAATTTTCAATTTTGTTTTTTGTTTATAAAATTGGCAAAATTTTCTTAAAGCGCCCAGTCTTTTTGTAAAAATTACCACACAGTGTTGGGTCGACTTTAGCGTTTTGCTACAAATTCCTCGCTATATACGCAGTGTTTCGACTGCACGACCTTTTCGGCAAATAATTGCTTATTTTGCTGCTTGTTGCTGTTGTTATTAAATGACTTTCGAACGTATACGAATATCACATAAACTTTTTAGTCTTTAAAAGCGACACTTTTTTAGACAAATTCGATTTACTTAAACGCGACATTTTGTTGCTGATTTTTTCTAACTGTAACAACTTTTAAAGTGTCAAAACTTAAAGCGTAAAATTATAGAAAATAATATTTATTTTCTCTAAACTGTGAAAATTTCTTTGCAAATAGAGTTAAGATTTCACCAACACACACTCACATACACAGTTATGATTTTTCGTTGAATTGCAATAAAATGCGAATTGTTGTTGTTCACTGGTCGTTGGCCGCTGTCACAAGTTTCAGCTTCATTAGTTGAAAATTTCCAATATTTATTATGCGCTTTGATTTGGATTTCGCCGTGGTTGTGCTGCTGCTGCTCGCTGCGTCGTGCGCTTCGTGTGTACGCTTTCGAATGCAAACTCAGAGTGGTGGTTGTCGGAAAAATTCTAGAATTAAAATTTAAGAAAACACTATACAAGTTGCATTATAAGCACTGACAGCAACAACAACAACAATAACTACAATAACAAAGTGTGCATATGTATAAATAATGTGGATAGTGCAGAAAGCAGTTGGTAGAGAAAATATGCCTGCAGTAGACCCAGGCAGCGCATGCATGTGGCCAGAGATATTGCAGAAAACGTTTGAGAGTGAGCACGCGCGCACTTACTTGGAGAGAGCCAGCGCTGGCATGAATGAGCCGGACCATGCAACAGCATCGTGCGTTGTGCATACATATCGCGGCAACAACCGAGCTATGTCGAGGTGGTTCTGGTTGTTGTGGCATCCACACAACTGCGGACGATGGCAGCGGTGTCGGCAATGAACAGCAGAGAAACATGTAAATATGTAATAGAGTGTGACCAAAAGTAATGCAAATCGATACAGGGTTTGGCGGAAAAGGCAACTTGGGATTCTTGTTATTCTTGGGAAATAGGACTCTAGTATCCAGTACCACTGTAACGCCTTTCAAGTGTAATATACTGAAGTGCAGCTTCTCAAAGAAGTATGCATTCACGCTGATAGTCGGCTGACTCTCTACTCAAAATTAGTGAAGAAGTGCATGACCTCATTAGCAATATCTCAAAGCCTCTTCTTTATTAGACTTACATATATGGGTGTCTGGTCACAGTGGAATCGTCGGAAACTGCGAGGCCGATAAGCTTGCTAGGCAACTTACTCCAATTTAACTATCGAAATGAGCGTATATCCATACTCAGCGATAGTCAAGCGGCACTGAAAGCGATCTCCGCTTACGAGATCAGATCGCTGCTAGTACAGGAGTGCAGGGAACGGCTAAACAGCTTAGCGGAAGTGAACCAGGTACACCTAATTTGGGTACCCGGTCATAAAGGCATAGCCGGAAATGAACTGGCTGACGAGCTAGCCCGCTCCGCAGCCTCCATAAATATGGTAGGGCCCGAACCGTTCACTGGGGTGCGCCCCCACACTATAAAAAAGCTGCTGCGTAAGGAAGAAAGAGTGGGTAGAGAAGGTCTTTGGCAACGGGCGCATGGCATGCGGCATGCCAAGGTGCTAATAGGGGGGTACAACCTTAACAGGTTTAGATCAATAATCAACCTCCCAAGGACTAAACTCAGGCTCCTGGTCGCATTCTATACCGGCCACTGCAAGTTAAATAGGCACCTATGTAACCTAGGACTTGTCTCTTCCGCCAACTGCCGGTTCTGCGACAGGGAACCTGAAACTCCGGAGCATCTGCTAATCGACTGCATCGCAGTCTGGAGACGCAGGTCTAAGGCCCTTGGAACCATATTTCCAGATAGGGATCACATCGACTCACTAGCCCCCAGCAAAATCCTAAAATTCATCGATTTGCTGGGGCTTGGGGAGTCCCTGTGAGTTAGAAGAGGGCACAATAGACCCAAGGTCGCAGTGCATACCTCAATCTCAATCTAATCTAATCTAATCTACTCCAATTTCATCCGAATGGAATTGAGTTTCCTTCATTATTTCCGTTCCTTCGGAGGCATGGACAATGACATCATCTGATGAGTCGGTCTTAGGAGTGTTTGAGAGAAAGGTTTGCGGAAGATTTATGGTTCTTTGTGCATTGGCAACGGGGAATGCCGGAGTCGATGGAACGATGAGCTGTACGATATATACGGCGACATTGACATAGTTCTGAGAATCAAGAAACAGCGACTGCGCTGGCTAGGTCAGATTACTCAGATGGAAGAGGACACTTCAGCTTTGAAGGTTTTGGATTGAAGGGTTTGGTGGGCGTTGTTGTTAACTCGGTTTTAACCGCGTAAGCGTTGTGTTCGCCAGTAAAGAAGAAAGAAGAAGGAAGCGGTCGGTGATCCAATGTCCTCTTGCGTTCTAATGCTGAACACACGGGCCGCCTGTGAGCCCAGCAAGCGCAGGTTAAACCCAGAACTTATACGATTGCGAGATTCTTCTGGCCCAGAACCATACGAAAGACGTTCTCCAAAGTACTTTCTCTTAGCATTCTCAATCCCGCAGCTAATTATTCTGTAGCACGCTATTTGCCAAAGCTGTATGAAGAATGACGAAATAGAATCATTTCATCACTTAGTCTGTTGCCCGCCTTTTGCCAGACTGAGATTGAAATATCTCGATAGACACAACTTTGACGAACCTAGTAAAGTTTCTGGGATTGATATAGCCGGCTTGACAAATTAATGGGAAGCCCAAAACGCTTCTTCGATCTAAAACGATCTGTTAATCGACTTTATGAATACATGGGTAACCCAAAGGACGAATAAGTGTTCAAGTGAGATCCATCAATTTTGATGAACCCTCTGACCTAACCTAACTTAAGTTAAATAATTCGATGGCCTTTCGATCGATTACAGTTCTTCCCTCAACTTTGATATTTGCCTTCTCCACTCTCTATAATAACTTTTGAAACACCCTATATTCCACAAACTGCACTACCAGACAGCTGGGTGGAACCATAGGAATGTTATCGCATATACAATATAATATTTGTACGCATGTCCGTTGACCAAGTTCGACAACATTGTATGTTCGTGAATAATACGTCGTTGTTGCGGTCTCTTGGCAACGGCGTCGGCGTCGGCGGCCGGGCACTCACTCACTCTAGGCCGGCTAAAAAGTTGCATGCATTTTTACTGCACAAAGTGCAATGAGCTTCACATGGCCATCATTGAGAAGCAACCGACCGACCGACCAACCGGCCGAACAAATATACGCGAACTATGTGCAGACGAATGGTTACGAAGTATGTGACGAATGTGGGAAAAATGAGTAATAATCAATGAATTGACAAGCAAATTGCATACGTTTGTTCGAGTGTTTGTCCACAAAAACTGCAATGAGAGCAAACTTGTATACTCATAGTAGGGAAGGTGAGAGCGGGAGCGCCAATAAAGCTGAATGAGATAATTTCTATGCTGCAATCCGATTCATATCATAAACAACTGGCACTAATCGGCATTAAAGGTGTACTAAACCGACACACGCCACCCAGTCAGCCAATTACAGGTTTGTCTGTGAGGTGTCGAGCCAAACTGCGTAGTTCCAAACTCGTTGGGCTGCACTACAAACAATGAGGTGTTGAACTAGCGTGTGCTAGTGAACTAGTGGGTGTGGCATATGGGCGCATCTTTCAATTAGCTTGGCTTACAGGTGTTGATAATATATCACGGCATTATTTATTTAGTTGTGAATCCACTATAATTACAATTTACGGGCAATATTCTAGGTATTTGAGGTTAGGAATTACATATGTGAGTTCATTGTTCTTCGTGTTTGTCACTTATTTATTTAATCACGATGTCACAGAATGGGTTTTGAAAAGATTTCTTACTTCATATCTTATACATTGCATTCATTGTCAATCAGTTTTTTACACTCTTGTCACATGTTGCTACAGAGTATAATAGATTTGTTCACCTAACGGTTGTACGTGTCACCTAAAACTCAGGATGATAGATATAGGGTTATTTATGTAGAAATGATCAGGATGGCAAGACGTGTTGAAATCTCCCTGTCTGTCTGTCCGTCCGTCCACGCAAGCTGTAACTTGAGTAAAAATTTAGATATCTGGATTAAATTTGGTACACATGTTCCTTGGCAAAAAAAAAACTTCTTGGCGGAGTTCGTAGATGGGTGTAATCGGACCACTGCCACGCCCACAAAACACTATTAGTCCTAAAGGTATAAAGTGCCATAACTAAGCACTAAACTATTGATCGCAGTGGCAAGGGGCATACGAGTATGTGAGCTAAAAATTTGTAAAAAGTGGGCGTGGACTCGCACCTACCATATTAGGTTCATTGGGAGGGCTTTATGGGAGCCAGGGTAAATATTGGAATATGTGCGTGGCACCGCCCTTTTTTTGGTGAAATGATATATCTTGGGTCACGACTGACCAATTTCGACATTTCGTTTGTCAGATTCTATCCCCATCCCCATGTCACAGTGCGAAAATGGGCGAAATCGGGCTACAACCACGCCTGCTTTCCATATGGCACAATTTCAAATTCCATTTGTTTCTTTAATATAACGGGATAACACCTGCAGGTATAATGCCTATAGAGTTTACCACCTTGTGATTAAAAATAGTCCAAATCCAAAGAACTAAGGAAAGCCTTTTTCCTTTGTCGAGATTCTTCTTCTTTACTGGCGTAGATACCGCTTACGTGATTATAGCCTAGTTTTCCTTTTCATTGGGGGCTTTTTTCACGTGGCGGGGCTCAAAACCGGCGTACAACTTTTCACTTTAGCTTGCCTTCAAGTGAATGTCTTTGCCTACCCAGAGGATAGTTGGTCTAAGACCAAAAGTCATGAGGTGCTGCAGCCATATGTATGTAAAAGAATCGTTTCTGGCACTCCCAAGAGAATGGCAATCAGAGAACTTTCCACTCTGGCGTGAACTTCTACACATGACTCCATCCGGCTTTGTCGAGATACCTTCCCAAAATCTGGCTTATATTATTGCTTAAGAGAACACTATGGTCTCAGGAAAAATTTTTAGATTGGACTACTGTAACCTAAAGCTCCCATACAAGCTGAAGATTAATATAGTTCATATATTGAAAACTTTTTCATTTGTGACGGGTATAGTTAACGTCTTTTTTTTAGCAATTTCATCACATAATTTTTTTTATTGTTGTTGGGAACGTTGCACTGGTTATGCAGTCACAAGACTTGTGCATATTACAGAAGACAACGAACGATGTAAGCAGACAATACTGAAACGCCGTCGGGTTAGACAATCGACCGGCTTATTGGCTTGCCGACTGGCTGACGATTCGTTGAATGGAACGTGCCAGAAAAACAGGAATGATACGATGAATTTCACTCATATGCCTAAATGTATGGTATAACGGGTGATTTTTTAAGAGCTTGATAACTTTTTTAAAAAAAAAAACGCATAAAATTTGCAAAATCTCATCGGTTCTTTATTTGAAACGTTAGATTGGTTCATGACATTTACTTTTTGAAGATAATTTCATTTAAATGTTGACCGCGGCTGCGTCTTAGGTGGTCCATTCGGAAAGTCCAATTTTGGGCAACTTTTTCGAGCATTTCGGCCGGAATAGCCCGAATTTCTTCGGAAATGTTGTCTTCCAAAGCTGGAATAGTTGCTGGCTTATTTCTGTAGACTTTAGACTTGACGTAGCCCCACAAAAAATAGTCTAAAGGCGTTAAATCGCATGATCTTGGTGGCCAACTTACGGGTCCATTTCTTGAGATGAATTGTTGTCCGAAGTTTTCCCTCAAAATGGCCATAGAATCGCGAGCTGTGTGGCATGTAGCGCCATCTTGTTGAAACCACATGTCAACCAAGTTCAGTTCTTCCATTTTTGGCAACAAAAAGTTTGTTAGCATCGAACGATAGCGATCGCCATTCACCGTAACGTTGCGTCCAACAGCATCTTTGAAAAAATACGGTCCAATGATTCCACCAGCGTACAAACCACACCAAACAGTGCATTTTTCGGGATGCATGGGCAGTTCTTGAACGGCTTCTGGTTGCTCTTCACCCCAAATGCGGCAATTTTGCTTATTTACGTAGCCATTCAACCAGAAATGAGCCTCATCGCTCATCGGACACGGACGCGAAACACATTTCGAACCGAACACTGATTTTGGTAATAAAATTCAATGATTTGCAAGCGTTGCTCGTTAGTAAGTCTATTCATGATGAAATGTCAAAGCATACTGAGCATCTTTCTCTTTGACACCATGTCTGACATCCCACGTGATCTGTCAAATACTACTGCATGAAAATCCTAACCTCAAAAAAATCACCCTTTATAAGGCGACAGACATGTAGAGGAGTAAGCAGCCAGTCGGTCGGTTTGTTGCTATTGCCTTTTGTATATTGGCGAAAAGTTTCATATGATTTTACATTGTAACGGTTGTTCGCAATTGTTGTATGTTTGCTCATTATGAATTTGATCGATTTTCCGACGTCCATATGGGCACTTAGCAACACAACATTTGCGATTATTTTACAAGAAAAGGCTTTAGAACATACATACATATGTGAACTAGGGTTTAATGGTTGTCCAATTCGCTTAAGATGGTATACAAGGTCCACTCTTGTGTATGATACGGAAAGCGAAAAATTTATATTTAAAATGTGTTAGCAAATTTTCAAGGACGTTTGAAAATGTAATATATTATGGCAGCAAAAAAAAAATCACTAAAAACAGTACGACACATTTAAGATCTGCACATGCCTTCAAATACGTTCAAACATATGTATGTACACATCTATTCTCAATTTCCACTATATCATCTTTATTTTTGTGAAGAAAATCGATTTTCTTCGCCTGCATTCCTTCGTAAACATCAACCGCTGCCGCAGTGGCGAAGGTTGCAACAAAAAGTAATGGAAACAAAATAGAATAAAAATATCAAAACAAAAAAGGGAAGAGTATAACTCATGTACGAACGATAGCGGCAAATAGCGGATGGCAAAACGGCATAAAAAGGAGATGACCAGTGGAAAATTCCGGAAAGTTTTACCCTATTACGTGCAATTATACGTGTTCATGTAAATTACTACCAAATAGCAAAAATACTGGGTGGGTGAAGTAGCATTAGGGATGCTTATACGATATAATAATATATCATATATACATACATACAAACATATATTTACATACTTGTATGTAATAAGTAAAATATTTGCATAACTTCTATTTGTTTTCACTTACCAACAATGTTTCTAATTTATTTTCGATATTTTGGCAAACACTTCAAAAAGAAACCACACACTTTGTATTAATATATAAATGCACACGCGTCCGTTTAGCCCAGCAACAGTGGTTGTGACGTAAAGTTGCGTTATTTATATATATTTTAATGGTTTGTATTAAGTTAAAATTGTTTCAGGCGAATCATTTTGTCTATTTTTGTACACACTTGCTATGAAAAATCGCTTGTTGACAAATGTTTACAATATGCGTTCGGCACAAAACCGTAAGTGGAAATTTTCAGTTAAATTACTGCACTAGCATGTTATTACAACACGGATAATTTCCAATATAGCTCTTTAACAGTAAGTTACTTTACCGATGCGGTATTTCCTTGCGCTTTTCGTCAATTTGTAAACTACGCCCACAAGTTTGGCCTCCGGAAAAACGGTGGAAATCAAGTTCGTTTTCTTCTCTGTTATTTACGCAAATCGCACACGCTTTCGCTATTTATCTACTCGTTGCGAATCTCTTCGTACGTACCCGTGCCAATGTCCACCTTACGGTTACGTTGTCTTACAATATACAAATTTAGCTTATTCGTTGTTTTATTTTTCAAACATTAAATGTTACATATACAATTAGTACACAATACACACGTATTTAATATCCAATATATAGATAATTTTATGGAAAATAACAGATTACAAACTGTTATCACACAACACTAGAAACAGATGTGAACTTTTCTAAGAGAGAGAATTTTTCGGACTGATGAAATAATCTGACAACTCTAAACGAAGAAAGAGTGCAAAACAAAATATCAAAGAAAAGTGCTGCCAAGTTCGGGTGTCTGCGCCGCGTTGCCAATCGTGAATGACAAAAGCGGATTTATCGTACGATATATTTATTTAATAACTGCAAGACTTAATAATTTTAATAAGTATAATAATTATTAATAAGATATAATAATTATTACACGTTCTCTGATAACTGTTATTACCCGAACCTTAAGTTGGAAAAATAATAAAAATATATACGAAACAATTACTATTTGATCTTTAAATATATTTTTCTCACTTTAAATAAAATCAGCTAATTGGATGCGTTATTTAAATTTTACACTGTTAAATGTATCTTTTATCAGAGAACGTATATCATTACGTTCTCTGCTTTTATTTATGAACAGTTTTAAGATAAAGCTTAACGGTATAGATCAAGCGTTTTAAAAGTTTTACCTTATTTATAAGCCCTATCAACTTTAATAAACTTAAACTTAAATCTAAATATAACTATTTTTCGCTCGTAGAAAGATGTGCCACTGTCATGCAACTTTGCTTCAAACAACTGGCAACTCTACACATCTACCATTTTTCTTCGCACACTCGAAGTTTTATCTTGTTTACGGTTGTCGTGCCGCTCACCCAATTAAACTAAATAAATTTGTTGGCCTCTTTCTAATTAAAATCTTAATTAATTTTAGTTTTGTTTACTTGAGTTCATTGTGTTTTTGTTTTATGTTGTTTTAAATTGTAATAATGCGAATTAATTACATTTGAGACATTAAATTCGCTATAAATTTGTGAATAAGAATAGAAGTAAAAAAGAATAGCAAGCAGTGGCAAATGTGAACATAAAGAAGTGTATGCAGAGTGAAGAAAGGTAAAAAATTTGTAGAAAAAAGGTGAAATAACAGTAGACTTGGCCTAAAACGGCAAGTTAGCCAAGTACGTTCACATACATACATACTTAAAACCTATTGGCCAAAAGTACATAGCTGGGGTGTGGAATAAGCGCAGAAAATTTGTGTTGTAGAATGCAACTAACACGCAGGAAATCGTTATAATGGAAGAATTGGTGTTGAGTAATGTAACATAAGTACCAATAAGCCGTAAGAAATAAGCTGCAAAAAGATCGGAAGCACTACGACTTTCTATATATTATCATCCCACTAGTGGTCAATGTACGACAAAATATGCAATCAATTAAGTGGAACACCACGCTGGCTGGCAGAAGTATTGCAATAGCAAATAATTAGAGACCGTTGTAACTTTTCGCATATCAGCACTTACTTGCAATGAAATGTGTTAAAAGTCTAAATGTGTATTTATTAACTGCAAGCAATTGTTGGTAGTACTAAATAGTCTAATAGTGGAATGTGTTAATCGTTGTACTATTGGTGTTTTGCGTCAGCACAGTGAGGCATTTTAACGAAATCAACTTGTTGCATGATTCATTGCCGGCTGGCGAGGCAACGAAAGGCAGTAATGAAGGGCAGTCGAGTTACTGTCGCAAGTGTTGCCACAGTGTTTTAAATGTGTGTTAAAAGTGCGAAAATAATTAATTTGCAATAAAGTAAATAGTTGTAATAAAAAGTTTTAATTAAATGTACGCCAATTTCACTCTCTTTAAAACTAAACAATTGCAAGCTTGTGATATATTTGCCGCGTTGTCGCGTTTATATTTATATACCTCACGCGTATAACCACTTGTGGATTCACGCATTTGTTTACATTTCGTATTTCAACAACATTATGAACGTTTTTGTTGTAGCGCTTAATATACATATACACACAGATGCAAGGAGGCGGGATGCTGCTGGTGTAAATGTATTTATCGCCCACTCGAATCTTTTATATGTAAATAGACAGAGAAGCAAGCTAACTACAGTGGTTAATAAAACTATGAGGAAAAATATAAAAATTATAATAAAAATTAAATATTAAATTATAAATAAAATTATTTTGAAAAATATAGGTATTTATTGCTGATATTTTTTAAATAAAAAAATTAATTTTTCTGTGTGTTTTATGTATCTATGTCTAAAAAAAAAGAAATATTTCATCGTATAATGCAGTATTTATAAATAAACAATAAAAATTCATCCCATTTATAAATTATTCTTTCCTTTCAGCCACTGTTTATTTGTAACCAGAAACTAAAAGTCGCCAACGAAAATCTTTTGCTTTAAGCATTTTCCACCCCAACACAGAAAAACGCATCCATCCAACGCTTAATTACAAATGCAGAAAATGCCTTCGCAAATTATTCCGGACGGCACCAATGCCAACAGTGCCACCAATGAGATTAAGGTCAAAACTGCCTACAATGGCGAAATAATGATCACTTATATAGATGAAAATATCACTTATGAAAATTTATGCCATGAGATACGCGGTATATGCCGCTTTCCATCCGATCAAGTAAGCAATTACATACAAATTTTTGGAAAATATTTATTGAAATTTTCTTAAAATTCTTTACAGCCCTTCACCATTAAGTGGGTGGACGAAGAGAATGATCCGTGCACGATATCAACGCAAATGGAATTGGACGAAGCTATACGTCTATACGAAATAAATCGTGATTCCGAATTGGTTATACATGGTGAGTAGTTAGTTTGTGTAAGATAGTAGCTAAGTTGGAGTAAAGTGATGAGGAGGAAAGTGAGGAGTGCTGTCAACTGCCACTAGCTCTATTAATTTTGTTGCTGATTTTGTTAGGAAATCCGTAATTATAATAATATAATAGATTACGCCTTTATACTATGCTCCCCTCCTTTATTTGGAGATAAGATCCGCTTATTGTTAAGAGTGTACGTTTGTATATTGTATGTACATACATATGACTGCATGTATGTATGTATGTCAGTGTGTTATCTTTACGAATTGATAGCAGCCGTTTTATCTATTTTAATCTAAATTTTTGTGGTAGTTTCCTTTAATTCACCGACATATACAGTTCATGGAAATATTTTTTCATACGTGTAAGCTTGTATAGTTTTATTTTATGTATTTTATGCAATTACATTTGTCTGCATACATTTTAGAGTGCCACTAAATATTATTACGTATTTATAGACAAAGTTTCACTGAAAATATGGTTTTTTAACGACAATTGCTTACGTTGTTACTCGAAGTGAAGTTGTGTTTTTATGTTTATTTCACAAGATATCTTCATTTAAATTTTGCACAGATTGTTGTCGAAGACAACACTGCAATCTCCGACTATATTGCGTAGATCGGGTCACTATAGCATATGACTGTCATACTAATTGATTGTTGAAAATATAGTCTTTGTATGGGAGACTTTTATATTTGACAAGATAACTACATCAAATTTGGCACAGATTATTGCGTAAAACAACGCTACAATCTCCGAAGAAATTGTTCAGATCGGACAACTATAGCATATGGCTGTCATACAAATTTACTGATGAAAATTAAGTCTTTGTATGGAAAACTTTTTTATTTGACAGGTTATCTTTCTGAAATTTGGCATAGATTATTGCTTAAAACAAGGATACAATCTCCGAAGAATTGGTACAGATCGGACAACTATAACACATAGCTGCCATGCAAACTGATCTCTTCAAATTAAGTTCTTATATAGAAAACTTTTTATTTGACATGATATCTTCCGGAAATTTGACATACATACATACATATATTATTATCTAAGACAACACTACAATCTCCGAAGAAATTGTGCAGATCGGAAAACTATTTTATATAGCTGCCATACAAACTGGTTTGAAAAATTCTATGAAAGCATTTTATTTATTATACATATTATGTAGTCCACATTTCATGATTTTCTTTAACAATAAAAATTTTAAACCTGCATGTATAAATAATATTTTAATGTAATACCTTGCTGTATGTATGTCAGTCACAACGCACTACAATTGAAGCCTTAAAAGCACCGTTATGTAAATATGCTTACACAAATAATAATAAACTACACGCACATCCTTTCAGTAATTCCGCTATTATTTTAAATTATTAGTACGTGTAAATGTGTGCGACTATATGCCTGCATAAATATGTGTGTTTACGAATATGCATATAACAACAATGTAATGGGCACATAACGCATATATGGCTGAAATGAAAGTGAGATTACAAGCAATTACCACCCACTCTAGCGCTGTGTAAATGATTTTTCCTCAACTGGTTTAGTTGAGTGGCGAAAACTTAATTTAAAATGTAACTATGTTTGTAATGCAGAGCCTGTGTGTGAAACTGGGGGTGTATATGTTTACATATACATATGTATGTGAGTCTCAGCATTGTTATGCTGTAGCACTTTGGCAGCAGGTATTTTAAATGATTTCTACATTGCGACAAGCTTAGCTGCAGCGGCATATAAATTAGGAGGAGCTTTCATATTTACATATATACATTTATATATATATATACATATATATAAATGTATGCTGTCATATGCAGTTATAAAGGCCTATTCTTCGTTGATTTTTCTTTGTTTTCCTCGCGATTCTTTTATTGTTTCCAAATCGCCTTATTTTGTTTATAAGTACCCTCTTAGTGATTTATTGCTCGCCTTTTCCTTTATACTTTTGCTTAACATTTGACATTGCAGTGGTTTGTTTTTGTATTTTTATTTTGTTATTTTTAAAATTCTGTTTGTTTGCTATTTTTTTATAATGTGTTGTTATATTATTTTTTATATTTTTTTATTGTTTTGTGTTTTTTTTTTATTTTATTAATTTTTGTAATTTAAAATTTTTTTGTTAGATTTTTTTAATTTTATATTTTTTTTTATATTTTGCTTATATTATAATTTTTTGTGTTTTTTTAATTTAATTTTTTGTAATTTTTTTTAATTATATTTTTTTGTAATTTTATATTATTTTTTATTTTATTTTTTAATATCTTGTAATTTATTTCTTATTTTTTAATGTTTTTTTTTTTAATTTTTTACTTTTTTAATTTTTTGTAATTTTTTTAAATTTTTAATTTTATATTTTTTAAATTTATTTTTTTTAAAATATTTTTTTTTTTTAATTATAATTTTTTTATTTAATTTTTTTAAATTTGTATATTTTTTTTTTATATTTTTTTTTATATTTTTTATATTTTTTTTTTTTAATTGTAATTTTTTTTAAGTATGTTTTTTAATTCAATTTTATTTATTTGGGAACTTTGCTTTTATTTTTTAACTTACATTTTGTTTTTCTTTTTAAATTTTTTGTAGTTTTTAAATTTTTTAATATCTTGTAATTTTTTTTATTTTTATTTTTTTATTTGTAATTTTTTTGTACTTTTTTATTTTTTGTATTATTTTTTTTAATTTTTGGTAATTTTTTTAATTTTTTTTGTAACTTTACTTTTAATTTTCTTATTTTAAATTTTGTTTTATTTTATTTAATTTTTATTATAATTTTTGTAATTTTTTACTTTTCTTAAATTTTCTGTACTATTTGTAATTTTTGTATTTTATTATTTTTTATTTTTTTTTAATTTTTGGTATTTTTTAAATTTTTTTTGGTAACTTTATTTTTAATTTTTTTTAATTTAAATTTTGTTTTCTTTTATTTTTTTTTTTTTTTTTTAAATTTTTGTAAGTTTTTTCTGTATTTTTTAAATTTTTTGTAATGTTTTGTAATTTTTTTCTTATTTTGTAATGTTTTTTTTTTATTTTTTGTACTTTTTTAATTTTATTTAAATATTTTTTTTTTTTTTTCTTATTTTGTAATGTGTTTTTTTTTTGTTTTTTTGTATTTTTTTAATTTATTTAATTTTTTTTTTTACTTTTTTTTAAATTTTTTATTTGGTAATTTTTTGTAAATTTTTTAAGTCATTTTTTCTTTTTTTAATTTAATTTTATTTTCTTGTAATTTTTTATATTTTTTTTAATTATATTAAATTTGTTTTAAATTTTTTAAAATTGTCTTTGTAATTTTTTAATTATTTAATTTTTTTTTAATTAAATTAAATTTTTTTTCATTTTGTATTTTTTTTTATTGTTTTTATTTTTTTTGCGCCTGTGCCTGTTATTGCCTCTGCTGTTTTCGTGGCCTCAAGGCTCATCATAATATGTAAGCGCTTAGTGCTGATATTGCGCTTTTCTCCCCATTAAAAAACATTCACACACACGTATATCACTTTGCATTCCGTTACTTGCCTGCCTTTGTGTATGCACATGTGTGTGTGTGTTTGTCATTTACTTTGATATCACTTGGCTGGCTTATGCCAAACGCCCGTAAATGGTGTCATCAGCGGTTTTTCGTTTAATAATTTATGTTATGAAGGATGTTTAAAAATACAATAGCTTGGCAGCTGACTCACTTTTTATAACAGTAAATTTTCGCCATGGAAATTATCCTCGGACCATAACTACCATAGTCGTTTGTTGGCTGGCTGTGTAAAATGCAAAAACTGGCAGTGATATAAAAATTAAGCTAAATTTTTTTGATTTTCCGAAATTTGAAAATAAATTGGTTTAAATCTGGATCTTAGCTTTATCGCCCCCTACTCTAACTAGCAATCCAAGTGAAGCAGTTATACAAATAGTAACCGATTTGTCATCCATCCATCAATTGCAAGGTCTGTCAGTCGTCGCAACGATACTTTCGGTGTGACAGTTGTCATCCGTATAGTTATACAGGATATACATAGATATAGAACTGACAATCTTGTTATTTTTTGCCTCATTTCCGCTGAGTTGGGCCTGCTTGGTCGAGAAACCTTACCAAAACTACCATGTAACAGCAGAGCTCTAGTATATTTTTCAAGAAAAAAACTTTTTATTTTCGCAAAATTTGATTTTATTTTACATCAGGTCGTAAAAAATTCGGCAAAGTAGCATAGGTAGCCTTAGAGACTGACAACTTCTTGGTTGTAACGGCAGAAAATATTTCTGAAGTGATTTCGACCATTTAACCGAATTGAAGGTCATTGTCGAATCGATATTGGACCATTGTGGAACAAGTCCTTGTATGAAAACCTCTTTTATTTGACGAATATCTTCACGAAATTTGGAGTGGATTATTGTTTAAGATAATAATGTAATTTCCGAAGAAATCGTTCAGATCGGTCAACTATAGCATATTGCTGTCATACAAACTGATATATCAAAATCAAGCCTTTGTATGGACAACATTTTCATTTGACGAGATATCTTCACAGAAATTTGGCATGGATCATTATTGAGGTAATAAGGACAATCTCTGAAGAAATTGTTCAGATCGGACAACTATAGCATATAGCTGTCATACAAATAGTTGACCAAAAAGTTAGAGTCCTTGATGAGAAACTTTATTCTTTGATTTGTCGAAGGTGCAATCTTAGAAATTGTGGACAATGTCATTTAACTTGGCTAGCTGCCATACAAACTGGTCGACCAAAGTTAGGTCCTTGTATGAGAAACTTTTTTATTTGTCGAGGTATCTTCAAGAAATTTGGCATGGCTCATTGTCCGAGGCAACGCTACAATCTACGAATAAATTGTTCAGATTGGATCACTATAGCATATAGCTCCCATACAAACTGAACGATCAAAATTCGCCTACATATTTTTTGTACGCTTTTATGCTATAAAAAATGCAACTGTGAAGGGTATTATAGCCGTTTGTTTGCGATGCAACACTACTCAGCTCAACTTCAAAACTTTCCAATTAATCTTGTCTACTTTTAAATCCAGCAAACTCACTGGATCCCCAGCTGATTGTATTATTTCCACTCAATAGTTAAGTGGGATACGATTAAATTTAACGCTGCATTAAACCATATACCCATTTCCGTGCCATGCACTTTGTGCAAATATGTTGCCTGTGTATGTGTGTGTGTGCGTGCATGTTTGTTTGTTTGTTTAACTGTCGCATTAGTCCTTTTTCCCCCCGTTGTTGCCGTCGCCGTCGCTGCTGCTGTTGAATTTGCTGTTACTAACCTCAATTGTTTCAATTTCTATAGTTCAGCATATCTCATCCACTTGTCTCCCGATTATCCTGTCACTGCCGCAGCAGAGCGCTGCCGTTGCTTGCCTGCCTCAACGAAAGCGTACGCGCGTCGTGTCATGCCATTGCATTATTAATGGCCACACAAGGGGAGCTGACGTTCCCAACGTGCAGAAGTCCGCCAAGGCATGCACGCCACTGCAGTTTTAGGGAGCGGGGCTAGGGTGTGGTGGTAGGGGCAGGCACTTTTAAACTTGCAATGACACTAAAGTTTTTCCGAAACGAAAGAAAAAACAAAAACAAAAGGCGAAACTAGAATTTCGTCACTGCCTTACGTACTTTTTTTTAGGGAGGTTTGTGTTGGGTGCGCTCTCACTGCAGTAACGGTATGCCATGGCACAAAGTAAGTTGGGTGCAGTTGCATGCAGCAAATGGTGGCGCTTTGTAGGTCTCGCTTTGCGCATTCGAAACTCGACAACTCCCCACCCTGTTTTGCCCTACTTCTTCGCATTCACATATATGTACGTGTGTATGTGTGTGTATATATAAGAGCCTGCTTGTAGCTGGTCGATAATACCTATTAAATGTATTTCGATTTCTCACAAATCCACGCCAAAGTGGCGATTATACGTGTTTTTCCATTATATACCGTTATATTATCAGCAGCGACCAGGTGTGCGAGTGTAAATTGAAGTTGGCCGAATGCGAGCAGAGCGTGAAGAAAAGCGTGAGAGTGCGCGAGAGCGCCAGTATGAGTTGCCGCGTGAGCGCGCTCAATTTTTGGTTCCAATGCACGCATGTCTCGTCCGAGTTGGACACCCTTCGTGTTGGCAGTAAAACAAAAACAAGCCGACAAGTGGCGCAATTCCTTCGTGTTTCCTTCCTACGCATAATCCGTTCTACACATACTTCGTCTATACCGAATTCGAGGCTCTCAGCTGACCAGGTTTTAAACGTATTATCCCCTATTCCGCATAAAAGGCGTCTGTATGCTGGTGTGTTTAGCTTTTGTGAAAGCTCCATGGCGAGCCGAGCGTGTTGCCATTATGCTTGAGGATTTTGTTGTATTTTTAACGGATTTTGAAGATATTTTTCTTTGGAAATGTTAAATAAACGTGCTTGAAATATACTTTTTGAAACTTATGCGGTCTAAACTCGAGTTTAGATTAGGTCATTGTTCGTCTCTCAGGCCATCCTTCTCTTTATATACGCACTAGTTCCACAGTTCTTGAGTTATTCATCTGAAATTTTGCATACTTCCGTTTTTTCGTAAGAAGCTGCTCATTTGTCGAAATCGCCGATAATGGACCATTATAGCATATAGTTGCCATACAAACTGAACGATCGGCATCAAGTGCTTGTATGGAAAACTTTTTTATTTGACGAGATAGCTTCGTGAAGTTTGGCAAGAAATATTCTCCGAGAAAACGCTACAATCTACGAAGAAATCTTTCAGATCGGACCACTATAGTATATAGCTGTCATACAAAGTAATCGATCCATATCGAATTCTTGTATGAAAAACTTTTTTAGTTGAGGAGATATTTTTACGAAATTCGACGCGGAGTTTTGTCCAAGGCAACGCCATAATCTCCCAAAAAATTTTTCAAATCGGGCCACTATAGTATATAGCTGTCATACAAAGTAATCGATCCATATCATATTCTTGTATGAAAAACTTTTTTAGTTGACGAGTTATCTTTGCGAAATTCCACATGGATTTTTGTCCAAGGCAACGCCATAATCTCCCAAGAAATTTTTCAAATCGGGCCACTATAGCATATAGCTGCCATACAAACTAACCGATCCTTAACAAATTCTTGTATGAAAAGCGTTTTTAGTTGACGAAATACCTTCGTAAAATTTCGCACGAATTATTGTCCAAGGCAGCGCTATAAACTCCGAAAAAATTGTTCATCTCGGATGACCAATGGTTATAGCTGTCATACAAAGTAACCGATGTACAGGTTAATTCAGAAAAATAACATTTTAGACCATTTTATGCTGCAAAAAATGTAGCTGTGAAGGGTATTAAGCTTCGATGTGGCCAAATTATTTATTTCAGTTGTTGTTGTCTTAATTTTTAACCCATCGACGTCTGTTTTATGGCTTTTTGAACACTTGTTTAAAGAAGTTGTTCAGGAATCATTCATAAAATATTTTAAATTTGCCTGAAAAATACTAGAACTACTTTTGATAAGTTTTTTGGCAGAAGTCGGTCATGTTAGCCCGCATCACAGCCAGCTGTTTATCGCAAAACTATTTGAAATAAAAAAAAAAAAAAAAAAAATAGTCGGTGGGTTTTAAAAATCTCCAGCCTACCTTAATTAAGCTTAATGACATTAAACGGTCAGCATTGAGGAGCGTCCCCTAACATCTGGTAAGTGTGTCACGCTGTGCAACTATGCGTCTGCATTGCATATTTTTGGTTTTTAGGTGCCACACTGAACTTGTATTGGCTGGCTGCCAACCATGCAACAACACACACGGACAGTTGTAAACACACACACATGCACCGTTTGTGTGTTTGAGTTCGCAGTCGTAAAAAGGAGTTTCCGCTTATCGACTCTCGCCGTGCTTTCAAAGTTCTTTGTGTGCACCCTGTCGTTGCGCTCTCGCCTGCTGTCGCTGGGTCGCTTTGTATTTGTTGTTGTTGTAAACGTTTTTTGCGCTGCAGTTGATGTTTTTTCGCCCATTCGCTACAGACGCGCCACATACTGCTGTACTTCATTTGTGTTTGTTGTTTTTGTTGTTGTTGTGCCCACTGCGCCCGCTGCTATGCTAAGTTTTCTTGTTTTTTTTGTCGTTTATATTTTTGCTTTGCATAATGCTGCTTCTTGTGTGTGTGTGTATTGACATAACGGTAAGCGTCAGCATACACTTCACCTTTGAACGCTCCCTACAGCGTAGCTGGCGCTCGCCTAGCGGTTGTTTAGGCGCCGTCGCCTCCAATCAACTATACAAAACGCCCAGGCGAGCTTGCGGCTTTGTGGGCAGCTAAAGCAAATGCAACAACAAGTACACACACACACATACACTCATACATATGTGTGTTGTGTGTTTTCATGTAATTACACATATCTTTGGCTACAACTGCGGAGAGCGCCTAAAAGATGCACACACAAATGCTGCGCTCTGCACCAGCACCAGCGCGAGCAGCGCACATACAATGCGCGTTTGCTGCGTGAATGGCAGACGGCATGTGCTTTATGACGAGTGTTTTATTTGAATTGCAGCTGCTTTGCCACCAACGCGCCTGGACTTGTGGTTGAGTGACGAGGCAAAGCAAGCTGCCTGCCAGTGTGTGTGTGTGTGTATGTGTGTGCGCGCGTGTGTGTTTGGCTGTTGTTGATGGCTTTGCTACTTGGCTCTGACTGACTGACATTGAATAATTCAATGTTCTTTTGCTAGCTGCTCTATTATTGCTTGTTTTTGCTGTCATACATGTCCTTACAAGTGCGCATATACCCACAAACACACACACACGCGCACATATATGTATATATATATAGAAAACGTGTATGTGCTGAGCGCTGCTCTCACAAGCGAAATCACTTGGCGCTGCGCATTGCTTGGGCGCTCGCGAAGTTGCTGCTGTGGCCTGTAGCTTTGTTGTTTTCATCCTCACCATTGTCGTTTTTGTTGTTTTTGGCACTTCTCCGCTGTGCGCCGAAAAACACTCTTAGGCACTCCGTGTGCCATCGTCTCGGCGCACATTCGCGCACGGGTTTCAGCTGAAAATGGACGTTTCGTGAGCGCTTTGGGGCAAATTGCGATACACCGATACTGGCTTTATTTTTTTATTGAGGTATACTTTCCAAAATCTTGTGTGGTTTTTAATTATAATTTTCTTCTGAAATATACCTCTTCAAGTGCAGTGCTGTGCGGTTAGTTTGTTTGGTTCATTGAAAAAGGCGTTTTCATGCGAAATTATTTGTTGCAAAATTATGCAGAAAACACGCCTGCGTTGGTGTAGCTGTGTATTGATTAAAACGAGTGCCTACTTTTAGGCGTTGTGCCAAGTTGAAGTGCTCACATGATGAATTGAACGGCCAAAGTGCAAAAGTTGCTATGTGCATTGCGGAAAATTAACGGTGAAAAGCAGCAAGTAGTGTAATTCAGTGAAATTTTCAAGCATTGCATACTTTTCGGCTGTCTGTCTCATAAGCTGCGCTTACAATATAGCGCCTACATATACTGGCGTGTGTTGGTGCGTGTGTGTCTGGCGATATCCGGGCGGCTTTCGTTTCGTTACATTTTCACGCTAATCGATGGCGGTTTTGCATAAGCGCGTTGCAGAAGTAAAAAATAAAATAAAAAATAAACGGGGTCTGACTTGGCCAGCAACTCAAATGCAGTGAGGCGTAACAACTTTAACGGTGTTTTTTTAGCAAGATAGCTAGAGCTTTAGCAAGACAAAAATAAAAATAAAATTTGTAAAAAATTAAAATATTTTACAAAAAAAAAAAATATTGAAGAAATTTAAATGTTTTGCAAAAAAAAAAATTACTGAAAAAAACAAAAAATATATATATTACAAAAATATTGTTAAAAAAAAAATAATAAAATAAAATATTACAAAAAAAATATTAAAAAATATAATTTCAAAAACATTATTAAGAACAATAATTAAAAAAAAAATATAAAAAGTATATACTAAAAAATAAAAAAATATATTTATATTAAATAATAAAAAAATTAAATCATTAAATTGCATATACATATGTATTCAAAAGTAAAAAAATAAATTATTAAAAATAAATTATTTAAAAACAAAAAAAAAAATTAATTAATTAATTAATTATTAATTTTTTTTTTTTCAAATAAAATTGACAGTTTTAAATATGAAACTAATAATTATATTATAATAATTCTAAATAATATATATAATAATTCTAAAAAAATGATTAATTTATTTCTGAAAAAATACTAATTATTTTCTACTATATTCAGTTTTATTAAAAATAAAAAGAAAACATTAAGTTTCATTTATTGAAAAATAAAAACATTTAATTATTAAAAATAAAGATATTTAAAAACAAAAAAAAAGAATATTATTAAAAAATATTCTTAAAAAATATTTTATAAAAACAAAAAAAAAAAATAATTATTGAAAATAAAATCATTAAAAAACATTATTAAAAAAAATATTTAAAAAAATTAAAATGAAAGTATTAAATATAATATTTTGTAAAAATATTAATAATTCAAAAAAAAAGTTTGACTTATTTCTGAAAAATTGTTAAGTATTTTTCAGTAAATAATTTAATTTATTAAAATAATTAAAAAATTATTAAAAATAAAATACTTTAAAATCACAAAAAAATATTGTTAAAATATTAAAAACTTAAAATGAAAGCATTAAATATAAATTTTTTAAAACCAATAATAATTCCAGAGAAAAGTTTCATTCAT
This sequence comes from Bactrocera correcta, assembly GCA_027475135.1. Lineage (NCBI taxonomy): Eukaryota > Metazoa > Arthropoda > Insecta > Diptera > Tephritidae > Bactrocera > Bactrocera correcta. The sequence goes on along the minus strand of CM050325.1, from coordinate 35,886,074 downwards.
TTCTGAGAAATAAATTTATTATTTTTCCCTACATACACTTTTACACATCCTCAATACATTCCCTTACTATATACTACATATTTCTGCTCAATATTCCCACTGCAACTTTCTTTTCCCTGTCAAATCATATATCTCATATATTTATAACACAGTCACAGACAGCTAAAGCAGCAATACCCTGGGCGTTTACTTTGAAATCAAGTTTCTTTCGCGTTCATTTGTGCCGAGTGTTACAACGAATGTCCAATACATACATACACACATACATACATGTATTATATACGAACATATTTGCACACTCACCTTTGTAGCACTTGGCCCTCCCTCAAATAACGCATTTGTTGTCCGCCTGCGAAGCATTTGGAATTGTCGACTGACCTCCGCCTTCTTTGGTTGTAATTTATCACCAAAGATGTCCTTGACTTTAGTACTGGATGTGGCTACATGAGTTTGTAAATCTCTTGCTCATGCTGCTGCAGAGTTGCGCTGGTTTACATATACTCGTATATATGTGAGTTTTTGCTGTAATTGTCAGCTGATAGTTGTTTGTATTAATTTTTAGTTTTTTTTTACATTTTTTCGAAAATTTTTGCATCCAAATGTTTTTTAAATATTTTTCAAACTTTTTTTAAACTTTTAGTGTCTTTGCAGTTATTGTAATTTGACAGTTTAAAATACAGTAATTTTTTGTTTTACTGTTTTTGAAATTTTTTTCAAATTATTTTCTTTAAACTTTTATTTGACCAAATTTTTGTATCCAAATATTTTTTAAAAAAAAATATTTTTTTTAAATTTGTTTGTTTTTGCTGTGATTGTCAGCTGATAGTTTAAAAGACCATAGTTTTTTGCCTTACATTTTTTAAATATTTTCAAATTCTTTTTTTTTTGGAAAATTTTGTATCCAAATATTTTTTAAATTTTTTTTAACCTTTTTTCAAACGTATTCCACATTTTTTTTTTAATAAAAGGTAGTGAAAACTTTTAATTTTATTTGCTTTTAACTTTTTTTGAAAAATTTTTTTATCCAAATTTTTTTCTTAATTTTTTAAATTTTTTTTAAACATTTTAGGTGAAAAATAATGAATATTTTAAATATTGCTTATCAGAAATTAATGGTGAAAATTTTGTACAATTTTGATTAATTTTTTGATAAAACGTAGTCTACTTTTAGGCGATTTTTGCAAGTTTTCCAATTAAAATTATTATTTTGTGCTAAGAATGTGGTTGCTATAAAATTGGTAAAATAAATTACTAATTGTGAGTCGGTATTAAGACATTTTGGCACCTTATGAGTTTGCTAAAGCATACATTTCGGCGCTTTTAACATTTTTAAACGAAGAATTTATGTCATTTCAATGTTGAACGAATAATAATCATGATATAGTTTGCGCTGTTTTTTACAGTTTAGTAAGTCTACTTTTAGGCGTTTTTTCGAAACAATCCAATTATTTCAAAATATATATTTGAAAATTATTACTTTTATTTTGCAAAATTTATTTATAATAAATTAGTAAACTAAATCACTGTTGTACTGTTGTAAACGCGACTATAACCGCGTAAGCGTTGTCTACGCCAATAAAGAAGGAGAAATTACTAAGTTTGAGTCGGCAGTTTGTTATACTATAGTGCATTTAGGCGCTTTTCCAAAGTTTTAATAAAAAATTCAGTTAAATTTCTAAAATTTATCGCAAAATGTTTGAAAAAAATTTTGAGTCTACTTTTAGGCGAATTTTTGAAAAATTTCAGTTATTTCAAAATATGTTTTTAAAAGTCATTACTACGAAAAGTAATCGTGCATATTTTTTGTACATTTTTGATAACTTACTAGTCTACTTTTGGGCGGATTTTCGTTCATAGCATACATTTAGGGTCATTAAAATTAATTTTTATATATTTTTACGAAAATTTGGCTTTTGTTCTGTGGTTAGCTTATTTTAGTTTGTTGAGAAGAAAAAATATTGGCCTTAATTAATTTTAAAGCTCACAAAGGATAATTTTTTATTGCATTGAGTGCTATTTTCTTCATATTGGCAACTCGAGGAGGCACCTAGTACTAGCTGTGATTATCACAGTATCTTTTCTCATAGCTTTTAATTTTCATAATACAATTTCATATTTAAATTATTATTTTTGGCATTTCAATTTTATTTTTTACCTACTTTTCGCATATTTATACATTTAAATCAAGTATTCTCTTTTATCTATCGCATCATATTTTATCTTATGAATCCTGCTTGATTTTAGCTCATTTCGTATAGCACATTAAACTCATCGCTTTTTATGCGCGTTTTTATGTTGCGCGAATTGCAAATCGATTCACCGAATCCACCTCATCTCTCACATTTTCCTACCTTTTGTCCTCTTTTGCTCCAAACACTTCGTTCCATTTAAAAGGTATTAATTTTTTCACAATTCAGCCAACCGCAACGCAACCTTTATAGCGCAACATTTCTGTTTTATTTTACGAGCGTTTCACCTCCTTTTCCAATTAAGAAGAAAACAAAAAAGCAACAACAAAAAAATCTCAATCGTGACTGCCTTTTGAGAATGAACGCTCGAGTGGCCGCAGTAGTGGTCCTCTTCTGCCGCTGTTTATTTGTTTCATTTTATTTTTGTGTGCATTTTTTTTTTTTTTGCCGTTCGGCTTAAATTTCAGCTTGATCGTTGTATTGGCGTTTTCACTCCTCATTTTACTACTTATTTTCCTGTTTGCTTCGCGTAAATAATGTACAAATCGCTTTCTGTAATATATTTACTAATACACTCGCTCATATGTATGTAAGTCGTTGTGCTTATCCTTTGCGCTCATTTAACGATACATTTTGGCCCAACCGCTCATCCTCACGCCCAACTGGCATATTGGCTCGTTACCTTTTTGGCTCCTCAACGTCTGTTGCCTACTTGTAACAGTATACAGCTCACTCTTCACGCCCGACTGTGTATTCAATGGCAAATGTAGTGGGTTCTCATATTCTCCTAAATATGTGTTATCCCGTTGGGATGGTTCTTATTTGATATGATATTTTTTAGCGCATATTTGTGACTCTGTGGGTGCTTGTAAATACGTAATGGGGTCACGCCAATAACGTGAAAAATTGATGAGTCGGACACCGAACATATTTGTGCAGATTAATTGTTGTCGGTTTGGCTTTTTTTTTGTGTCGTTGTGATAGTTTGTTACAAAGTTATAATGTATCCGAGTATCGGGTAATAGATTTAAGGGCGCTAAGGATACTTCCGCTTCCAAAATTGTTTTGCACTTCAAAAATAAACACTTGTATGACGCTGATTGACTGCTCAGTTATTTATAATTTTATAGAAAAAGGCTTTTATTTATTTTATTTATAATAGTCATTTTATGCTTGATCCCAAAAGACTTCATAAGCTATAAAGTTGGTGTATCTTATACAGCTTTGATTAATGTAGTAAAACAATTTTCTGGGACTGGTAATGATGTATAAATGGCTTTCAAACCATAATGTCAGACCGTTCTGTAAATTTTTTAGGATTTCATGCACTGATTTAGAACTTTGTATGCTTGCAAGTCATAATTAAATAATTTTTGATTTTTTGTAAGTAGATGTTATATTTAAAATATAATCCCTACCACACAAAAAATTCAAAATACACCATAGATCACATTCTGGAATTAATAACTTCCGTAAATAATATTAACAGCACTTGCGAAGTGTTGCTGCTGTCTCATAATATTTTGATATAAACTGGAAGTTCTATTTCAATTGATCTAGTATCTTCTACTGTGAAAAAGTAGTCTGAGAATCAAGTGACATTTTTTTTAAATCGAAAACTTCTTTGGAAAATTTTTATTTTTTACTTTTGACCTGTTCAAGTCAAGCAAAAGTTACGTTGAAGCTTATGATCTTGGTAGATGTCATACAGCAAAATGTTTGAATGTAATATTCTTGCCAAAGGTTTCTAACAGTAATATGGTGATGTAAAATGCTTTCTGTTGTATCGTTCCGCTGCAATTAAGTAAATTCACGTGATCTATATTTTTCAAAAAAGTCTTCAAAAATGGTATGGTAGCGTATAATTTTGACTCGGACTTCAAAATTTTATATCCTTTTATTTTTCTTATATTTTTTGACAAAATCGTCAGAACCAAAACTTGTGTTGAAGCTTTCGAAGTTGCTAGATATAATAGGGCAAAATTTTTGAATATAATCTTCTTTTCAAAGGTTTCTAACAGTAATGTAGTTATATAACAAACTTTCTGTCGCATCGTTCTGTTAGAATTAATAAACTTCAAGTGATCTATATTTTTCGAAAAACCTTAAAAGTGGTACAAAAGCGGTTAACTTTTTTGGAATTTTATATTCTTCTATTTTTTTTTTTATCTCTTTTGACTTGTTCCTACGAACCAGAACTTGTGTCGAAGTTTAAGAACTTGGTATATGTCATAGAGCAAACTTTTTGAATCCAATCTTCTTTCCAAAGGTTTCTAACAGTAATGCAGTTGTATAACAAACATTCTGTCGCATCGTTCTGCTACACTTAAGAAACTTCTGGCCATCTGTATTTGTCGAATAAGTTTTAAAAATTTTTCGTTAGAGGTTAGTAGAGACTCGGACTTTAAAAACTAGTTTAAATAAGGCTAGAAATTGAACTTTTTTTGACTGGTTCGGTGATTTTTTTTCTTATTGAAGACTAATTTAAGCGAGGTTTAGGTTTTCTTAATTAATATTAATACTCTAAGAATTGAAATTTACATTTAAAAAAAGTGTATCAGATTCAACTAAGTGGACCTAAGATTCACCTAACCTGGACCTAAGTCTACCGAAAATTCCGTAAATTTCTAAAAAACCGAGTTTACTTTGTCATTTTCAGCTTCACTAAAATATATACCCTTAAGCACATATGGTTGATGTGACATTTAAATGCAGTCGTCTGGAAAAATTTCGCTTGCCACAAACCAATCAATGCATACGAATGAAATCTGCAACAGAAGTTATTTGTTTGCATACAAATTCTCTAACCAATGTTTACAAGTATATTTGTATTTACTTGACGGTTGGCGGTGCTAAGTCGTGGATGCCTTTTAGGTGCATTTGTTTGTGTGTGTGTGGGTAAGTGCTTTTTGTTTTTCTCGCTTCACTCATTTTGGCCAACATCATCTGTTTTAAGTGCTTGGGCGTCCTTCCTTTGGCGCTTGGCGCTTCGCTGTCGACGCTGTTGACGTCAATAGCAGCACAAACCTGGGAATTCAGGCTTTTTTGCTGGCGCTTTAAACATATAATAATTAAATGGCGTAGCAATGAAAATGAAAATTGAAGGTGGATATAGGGAAATTCCACTTTGATAAGGAATAATACATTTTTGGAAAGCATTTGTGAAATTTTTTTAATTTAATTTTTTTGGAATTTTTTTTTAATTTTTTTGGTAAAAATTTTTACTTAAATATTTAATATTATTTACTATCGATTTTTATTTTTTTTTTTAAATTATTTTTTTATTTTTTAAATTAATAAAATTTTTTTTAAAGCTTTCTTATGCTGAAAACTAATTTATGTGTCCCCCTTTTAAATTTTACGTGAAAATATGTTTTTTTTTACAATTTTTTTTTCACCGCGTGAACCACACCCTAAAATATTTTTCTTAAATTTTCTTTAATACAAAGAATTATCTTCGTTTTTTCTTGCGTAAATTGAAGTTCTGTGAAATTTTTGAAGAAAAATTAAAGATATTTGAGCAGTTCTATCGAAAATCGCTCGAAATTTGCAACATATGTATATTTCATTTATTAATTCTCTATGGCTCTAGCGGAACATATACTTTCTTCAGCACTCGCTACTTGCTCATATGCTCGAACATGTTCACACTCTCTCTCTCTCTAGTGGCCTGGTCGCTCTCATTTTCGTTTTGCTTAACAAATTGCCGAAATTGCTCATGTAAATTTGGAGTTGAGGTAGCCAGATTTTTTTTTATTATTTAGAATTGCTTCTAAAATATAATAAATTCTTTTTTAAATAATTCTGTTTTTATTTTCAAGTTTCACTAAATATTTTCATTTTATTACGAAAATTATTAATTTTTTATTTTGTAACTTAATTTAAAGTTCTCTCAAGTTTGGCATTTTAAAACTATATTTTTGTTGTTTGGCAACTCTGATTTAATTTCTGAGCTAACTCTTCCATTTCAAACTCTATATTACTCCCTCTCTCTCTTTCTCTCGCTCTCTATGTCATTTAAACGCTCTCTTGTGCTCTTGGCCACTCTGCCACTCTTTCTTAGGTATCCCATCCACCCGGTTTCGCGCATATATATTTTGGTTTTTATTTTTCTAGTGTTAGTGTTTTTGCTTATGCCTTATTTTTGTTGTCTAAATTAACGGCCTGTAGGATAGCATCTGTTTTTGCTTGTTCGACAGTTTTTATGTGTTATTTGTTTTTCTTCGTTGACTTTTTGGACATTTCTTATGGTGTCACATGCCAACAAGGTGTGACTGCAGTCAAGTTTGTTATAAATGATTTTTTTTTTGGTATTTTGTATTTGCTCCGAGGGCCACTGGGCGTATGAGTGATGCTGAAAATTGAAATAAATGAAATAATAAAAAAATTATAAAAATAATCGTAAAAATATGAAAGAAAAATTATAAAAGTATAAAAAACTATTAAAAAATTGTACAAATTAGAAAAAAATTTAATATTTAAAATCATAAAAAATATTAATATAAGAAAATATAAAACTATCAAAAAAATTATGATAATTAAACAAAATATTATGAAATTGAAAAAAATTATAAGATTAAAAAAAATTATAAGAATTAAAAAAAATTATTAAAATTAAAAGAAAATTATAAGAATTAAAAAAAAGTACAAAAAAAAAGAAAAAGTTTTGACAACTGTTAAGGTTATATTAAGTTAGTTTCCAACAACAAGAAAAATAGAAAAAAATTTTAATTTTCAAAATTTATATCCACAACTCTAAAAATATTAAGCTGAGGGCATATAAGTGCAAAAATGATGATATGAAATAAATATAAAAAATAAAAATTAAAAAAATATTTAAAAAATAAAAAAAAATTTTTAAATTACACAAAAAAAATATAAAAATTAAACAAAAAAATCTAAAAATTATAAAAATTAAATAAAAAATTATGAAAATGTAAAAAACTATGTATAAGGAAAAAGTTTTTTCAACTACTAAATTTTTAAAAATTTAGTTGCCAACAACAAAAAATAGAAAAAAGTTGCATTTTTTAAATTTATGTCCACCGTTCTAGAAAAATTAAACTGAGGCCTATGAGTGAAAAAATGACGATATGAAACAAATATAAAAAAATAAAAATATAAAAAAAATATTGAAAAAATATATGTATAAAGATATAAAAATATAAAAAAAAAACTATATAAAAAAGTGGGGCGTACGAGTGAAAAACTAATGATATGAAACAAATATAATAAATAAAAATTTAAAAAATATTAAAAAAAAAAAAAAGAAATATAAAAAACTATAAATAAAAAGTTTTGGTAACTAGAAAATTTATAAAAAAGTTAATTACCAACAACAAGAAAAATAGGAAAAAAATTTTTTCTCAAAATTTATGTTCCTAACTTTAGAATAATTACAAAAAATATTGGTATGCAATTTCGAAGCCCATTCATATACATTTTAACAAAGTAAAGTAATTTTGCTTTAAAATTTGGATTTATTTTTCTGCATTGTTTTGAGGTTGCTGGTTGTTATGCATATAAATTTATTTATTTTTTGTATTATTCTCAATATTTGAGTATTTCAAAATATTTATTAAATAAAATAATAAATATCATATGAACACACATGTATACAAAATTACTGAGATCATTAAAAAGCAAAAACCAAACGCGAGTGTTTGTACTACACGTTGTATGAGTAACATTTGTGCTAAGCAATTTTTGTGCACCGTGGCGTATGAGTGATTTTCTTATTAATAGAGCATGCATAAATAATAAATATTACAAAAAGTCCAAAATTTTCTTTAAAGGCTGCTTTAACCTTGCTTGTTGTGAAAAATATTATATATAATCTATATATAATCGTGTTGTTAACATAAAACCGAAGTGTGATTAAAGCAAAAAAAGTGATTAAAAACCAAGAAACAACCGCGCTGTGCAATACATCTACAAAAACCAATAAATTTTTCTACAACTCTCCTACCCAACCCCAAACAATAAGTGCGTAAGCGTCAGCAACAACACGCAATCGTAGTATTTGACCGCAACATGGCTTGGGGTTACTGGAGCGCCACCACGGTAGATCGTGGACGTTCGCCACGGCGTAATACGCAATGTACACCGTTACCGGTGAATTTGATGCAACAAGAAGAGGACAACAGCACGCAAAATGCGTCAGCAGCCGCTGCAGCCTCGGCAACGAACAGCAATACCGGCAATGGCAGCGGTGGTGGTGGCGGCGGCGGTGGCAACTCGAGTACTTGCCCGAATACACCATCCGGCACGCAAGCGAATCTCTGCTATAGTCCAACGTGTCGCAGTCGCTGCAGTAGTCCCTGTCCGGGCAGTCCGTGTCCGGGTAGTCCATGCGGCTCGATAACACCGCCACCGCCGCCACAATTGACATCGTCGCAACAGCATTTGCATCAGCATTCGAATAAGAATTGCCCGGCCGCACAGCAAATACTCAATTTGGATGATTATCCGTCGCGGCGGCAATCGTTGGATCGACTGGATAGTCCACAGGTAAGTGTGCATGTGATGGAGAGGCGGCAGAAGCACGTTTCAAATAAGTCACGTGCATTGTAGGTACTCATGAGCACCTTCATACCCACAACGTAGACTTGATAACTTGAATACTAGTCTATCAAGTTGTTATTTGGCGGATTTGTGATTCCTGTATGCGCACATAATGTACGAAATCGGTCTATAACTATGCCTACATTCTTTTTATAAATTTTTAAATTCTATCTATAAGATCTTCATTAAATTTTTAGCAGGCGAGTGTCTTTTGTCAAGTCTGATATAAGAAAGTGGTCTGTGGTCGGTCGATAGAACCAAGACGCAACTGATCGGGCCAATTCTGAAAAATTGGCGATCTTCACTTTCCATTTCGATATAAAAATTTTTGCATCCCTCGGATCAAGTTCGCTAGTGAATTCGCTCGAACCAAATCTGAGAATATGGCGGTCCTCCGATAAAACAGTCGCTCAGAACAAATCTGGAGAAATGGCGGTCTTATCTTTCCCTAACTATAGAACACCTTCACTTCCCTTCTGACAAAACAATCTTCGCATTCCTCGGGTCGAGTTCGCTAGTGAACTCGCTCGAACCAAATCTGAGAATACGGTGGTCCTCCGATAAAACAGTCGCTCGGACCAACTCTAGAGAAATGGCGGTCTTATCTTTCCCTAACGATGGAATAACCTTCGCATTCCGCGGTTCGAGTTCGCTCGTGAAGTCTACTTGTTCGACTATTCCTTAGTGTTTGGCTTTTACCAGTGGTTTTATGCTTCGTCCACTTCACTTCCCTTCTGAAAGAACAATCTTCGCATTCCGCGGATCAAGTTCGCTTGGGAAGTCTACTACTTCGACAATTCCTTTTTCGCTGGCGTTTACCAGTGGATTCATGCTTCCCTGATGGTCTTGAAACGATGCCGCAGCTTTGTCGGAATGTCCTAAAAACTGGTAGCTTTCTCGTAAGGATAATAAACCACGCAGACTTTTGAGGTGTCTACTGGCTCAGCTATCTCGAAACTTCAGCCAGCGCTTTGCTGACAAGAGAGATAAATTTATGTCACGATATCTTTCTTGGTGACTAAGTTTTGACTGTCGTAAACTGAAAAAAATGCATTAGAAATCACAAATCCGCCTCTAATTTAGACTTATTCGTATATAAGAACCCAGAAGTAATAGGTACACACACACTCAATTTCGATAAAACATTTCATTAATTGCTGCATGGATTCAACATTGCTCATTGACAACTCTCATCGGCGCTCATCGATTGGAAAACTCACAAAAAAATCTGAAAAACCTGCTACGGGCGACCATTTCATCCGATCTCAACTCCATCGACACCACATTACCACATTTTTGTGTTACTACCATATGCTCAGTCGAAATATTTTGGTCTACAGGCCAATCAACTGTCGGATATATTGTGTCGCGGCGCCGTCGTCTCATCCATACAATCGGCCAATAACACGTTGACGCGCGGCGTCTCACTGCACAGCCGCAGCGGTAGCGCTCACGGTAGCATTCATGGTGGCAGTCATCACGGCAGCTATGGCGGCGGCGTCGGCGGCGGTGGAACTGGCAGCGCGCACGGTTCCATGGGCTGTCTGCAGGGCAGCATGGGACATTTGATGGGCGCCGGTGGCATTGGCGGCGGCATGGGAGGCGCCAGCACCAGCGGCAGTGTCGGCATGCTGTCGGGCGCAATTGATACCGGCGACTATGATGTACCGCATCCGCATCCTTATACGCATCATTATATGCAGACATCGACATCGATAACGCCGCCACATTCCACAATGAGTTTGATCGGTTCACGACCCGGCTCGGCCGGTGCTTGTCCGGGTCATGATTCGGGCTCAGACTCGAGTCAAGGCTGCGGCTCTACAATGGGTGGCGGCATCGGCGGCGGTGGTGTTGTACATGGCATGGGCGGCATGAGCATTGGCAGCGGTCATGCTGGCCATATGATGGGCGGTGGCGGTGGTGGTATTGGTGTTGGTGTGGCCATGGGCATGGGCATGATTGGCGCTGCTGGCATGAGTGGTCATCATCATAGCGGTGGCAGTGGTTCGTTGGGACGCTGTTCAAGTCGTTGTCATAATACAATGAATACAACAACAAACACCACCACCACTGATGATTCGGGCGGTGGCAGCGGTGGTAGTGGTGGCAGCGTTTTTATCGGCAGCTGTCGCATGGGCCCAGCCACGAGTGGTGGCGTCGGCGTTGGTGTCGGTGTCGGTGTGGGCGTTGTTGGCATCAATGTCGGCGGCGGAATAATGGAGAATCCACATCGCAGCAGTTTGCACGGCAGCGAGGGTAGCGGCTTGAATGTTTGCGGCATGGGCGGTAGCGGTGGCAGTGGCGGTAGTGTTGGTGGTCGCAGCAGCACACTCGGCACCATACATAATGGGCATCATCATCATCAATATCACCATGAATGTATACACTACGAGCGTCTACCTATACCTGTTCCTATACCGACTGTGCCAATACAACAGCAACAGCAACAACACTTGCATTCCGAAGAAGAAATCGAACCAGCCTATGCAACAGGTAGGTACCCACGTAAGTTTGACTGTGTGCGTAGGCGTGTGTGGGTGCACATGTCTGTGGTTACTAGCGCCACCAAGTGTAATTGCGATAAGTATGTCCTCAAACCACTTGATGGCATTCTTTGTTTTGTTTCTCCTCATTGTGTGGCTTAATGTTTGTGTTGTGGTTGAGATTTTGTGTGTTTACGGTACAATTTCACTTTTTGTTGTTGTACTATGGGCAGCAGTTTTGTAGTATAAAAGTTCTAAGACTATTATTTTTTTCGATTATTGTGGAAAAGGTGCGAATTAATGGGTTAAAGTATATATAAAATCAAGTCTCATGCTCTAAACATTAACCCTTAAGCTACTTATGTTTTCTACTCATAGATTCTTATGAAAAATGGCGCTTTCAATAGTTGTATCACAGCTTAAATAGTACTAAAAATATAATATATAATTTAATGTGAAAAAAGTGGAAACATTAACCCTTGATTTTTTTTTATTCTTTTGTTTTTGAGTGTAAACATTTTGCTACATTAACTTTACATCTGCGCATAATATTATAATATATTTTTCGCTATATAAAAGGTTAAAAAATAATAAAACATGTTAACTTCGGCTGTATCGAAGCTATAAAACCTCACACGATATTATTTTGTATAACGTTAAGGGCATAAAAAGATTTTTAACTTGATTTTGATCGGTCAGTTTGTATGGAAGCTATATGCTGTGTATAGTGGTCCGATCTGAACCATATTCGTAAGATATTGTATTGTTGTTTTCCATAATACTCTAAGCCAAGTTTCGGGAAGATATCTTATCAAAGGAAAAAGTTTTCCATATAACGACTTAAGTGGACCGATCTGAACAATATGTTCGTAGATTGTGGTATTGCCTTGGACAATAAAATATGCCAAAATTTCGTGAAGATGTCTGGTCAAATCAAAATCTTTTCCATACAAGAACTTAATTTTGGTCATTCAGTTTGTATGGCAGCTATATATATGTTATAGCTGCCTGATATCGGCGATTCTGACAAATGAACAGCTTCTTGGTGAGAAAAGCTTGTGTGCATAATTTCAGATATCTTTTCCAAGAACTGAGCGACTATTTCGCGTATAAACAGTTGTGGACGGAATCTAGAAAAATTAGCCCTGGACTTTGACGTATGAAATTATATGAGAAATGCGCATTTTGAATTGTTTTGCATCACAGAAAGTTTGAAAAAGCTTAAAAAGTTTAATTTATGTAAAAAAAATTACAGAATATAAATTTTGTGGAAAATTTTAAGCTTAAAAGCTGAAACTACTTTACGTGACATTTTTATAAAAGACTTGGTATATAAAGGGTTAAAAATTATGTGTCATCCTTATAAGTTATTTTCTACTTTAAATCTTTCATATACAGTTCGTTGGATATTTTTTTTACCAGTAGTGGTAAAATTCTATTTAAATCTGTCACAAGGCAGCATCGTCTAAAGTTTATTGCTCTTCACCGCCCAACTAAATTAGTATTCTCGGTATTTTACATACCGATCTACTTAGATAGAAATTTATATAATAAAGAGACGTATTGTCTGTAATTAAATGTAGGCTATAAGCATAAACATATACTATACTTACTTTGAGGTTATTAACCCACACTTTACCTAGCAATGGTCATGTGTAAAATTAATACTTTACCCTATAATATTTTCAAGGTCGTCGTATATACGAGTACATATCTTATCTTGTAAAAAATTCTCTTTACTTACGGATAGAGATAGAGCTAGGCTAGAAATAGATTCTCATACTAATTATTTATAGTATATAAACCTTGAAAGCGTTATCTACCATAATTGTTCTTGTTTAATTTATGTATGTAGATTGCATTTTTGACTTAAGGTTTGGAACCTTGCTAAGCTTATTTACACAGCCGAGAACAACAGTGAACTTCTTAGTTGTTGTTGTAGCTTAAGTAATAATAATTGTGGTTGCAAATAATTTTGGAACCATTTTACAATATTTTTCTAATCTTTATACCCTAAACAGGGTAGGTATTTGACAAAGAATCTTCTTCGACTAATCGTTCAAGTTCAAGTCTTTGTATGGAAAACTTTTTTATTTGAAAAGATATCTTCACGAAATTCTGCATAGATTATTATCCCAGATATTGCTATAATCTACGTAAATATTGTTCAAATCGAACAACTATAGCATATAGCTGCCATACAAACTGATCGGTCAAACTCAAGTCTTTGTTTGGAAACTTTTTTATTTGAAAATATATTTTCTCAAAATTCGGCAAAAATTATTATCTCAAGTATCACTACAATATCCGAATATATTGTTCAGATCGCACCACTATAGCATATAGCTGCCATACAAACTGATCGGTCAAACTCAAGTCCTTATATGAAAACTTATTTTATATTCGAAAGCATATATATCAGGAAATCTACTGCATAAATATAATATAGCTTCAAGGTAAATTTTTTTGTTTACTTTTTTTTTGCAAAAGAAAAAAATAACAATTCGTGCTAATATTTTCAACATTTTTCTTCCCTTGAGTACAACTATAGCATATAGCTACCATACAAACTGACCCACCAAAATACCAGAAAAACTTATTTTTATAATCTTTTACGCTATTTGAAATGCACCTGTAAAGGGTATTATAGCTTCAAGGCTAAAATTTTTTTCTTGTTTCTTTTATTTTTGCACAAAAAAATAAAATTAAACAATTGGGGGCGTGTCTACAATTTTGCAGACATTTTGTCCCCTTCGCCTTGAGTGAAATTCTTATGAATAGAATCATCAAGCCACCATATTTACACATTTAACCCATCACACAAGTATACCCATACATTTCCACATACATATCACACATCCACACATATCGATGTGATAAAATATCGCTGGCATTTAATTTCAATTCATTTCTTATTTGTTTGTGTCCCATCTTAACGCTCATTCTCTTCTGCATACTGTCTTTGCACTCGAAATTTGTATTGGCGACACTTTGTATTGTATGATTGCTTTTGCTTGTTGTTGTTATTGTTGTCACAATTTATTTCCACATTTTCGGTGGGTTTATGCTCGATTATTGTATCAATTGAAAACTAGTTGTCGGGCAAGAACTCTCCAGTAAGCGTGTTTCGTGCGCGAAGTCGCGTTGTCGCCGCGCGTAGAAAGTGCAGATGTCGCTGAAGAAGAATAAAAACAATTCTTTTACACTGTTTTGTTGTTCTTTTTTTTGTTGCGCTCGTCAAACGAAGATCGTAAACACACAATAGTCTTATCAACATATCGCAGGGAAATACCCAACACCTCTAGTCACAAGAAAGTGTTGAGTGTGTAAATCAGCTGATAAGCGCGCAGTATAAGAAAAAAAAAAAAACATACAAGAATAAATACAAAATAGAAGCGTTGAGGAGCACAGTGCAAAAAGTGTTAAAAAATAAGAGCAAATCGATAATCGGTTAAATTGTATTGTGTTTGTTGCTACTGCAAAGTGTCCAGCTTGCTCCAACTACAGGGCACGATCGCCTTTAATTAGCAAAAATATAAGTTTGTGTTATTGTGCTGGTAAAAAAAAATATTTGAAAAAAAGTAAAAAGGCGCTTTAAAGAAAACTGTGCTGCTTTGCGGTCATTGCGCCGCTGATGGGATTAGAGTTCACGCACCCGCGCAGCCGCGAATGATGATTATGTGGAGTGGTATATGTGAGGTTGCGTCGCTTTATGGCCTACAAACGTCAGCGTTCTTCATGAGCGGCGGAGGCGCAAGTTAGTATCTGTGATATAATGCCAATTGCTTAGTTAAAATAGTAAATAATTAAGACTCAAAATATAATATTGATGCTTTTTTAATTGAAAAATATAATTAGAAAAGGCAACAAACAGATTAAGAATGTTGGAAAAAATTTAAAAAGTAATATAATATTTTTTAAATTTTTTTAACTAAATATTTTCAATTTTAAAGAAATTTTTAAAAACTTAATTAGAAAATATTGAATAATATTAAAAAATATTGAAAAAAATTTGGAAATATTAAAAATTTAATTTTTGATTTAATTAAATTATTTTTATAATTAATTTATAATAATTTTTTTTAAAGAAATTTTTAAAAACTTATTAAAACAATTGAGAAATAATAAAAAAATTAAAATATTAAAAAAAATTAGAAATTATTGAAATAGAAATTAAAAAATAAAATAAAAGTCACATAAGGCAAAAAAAGGTATAAAAAATTTAAATATTATTTTCTTTGCTGTAGTAGACACTGTGTGTTTGTTGAATATTTAATAAGTGCGAGAATGTCTTTTATTCAATATGTATTTCTTATTTAATAAAAACATAGTTATAGAAAATTTGATCAAAAACGATGTCGGTGGGCTAAAACTTGTATAATTGTTTTCGGTAATACATTTTTTTTTTAACATTTCTGCGTTAATATTGAAGTGTAGACTTTTTCCACTTTATTTCCCTTCGTCTGTTGTTAAATAATTGGATAAATCAAAATTAATTATTTTTAATCATTGTATTTTTATTTTTTTTTCCACAATTTTACCATTTTTTTTTAAATTATTTCTAATTTTTTTTAATCATTATTAATTTTTTTCTTATTTTTATTATTATTTTTTTTTTTTGATTTTCATTGGTATAAAATTTTGTTAATTTCATTACACTTTATCGGAAAAGAGAATTTATTTTTTTATAAATTTTTTTTTCAAATTATTTATTTTTTATGTTGTTCAGAAATTAATTATTTTAAAATCATTATATTTTTAATTTTTCCAATTTTTTTTTCGAAAGTATAAATTTTTCATTAATTTACATATTGGAACTTTTTTAATCATTAAAATTTTTCCAAATAAAACATTTTTTTTATCAATATTTTTATTTTTTATATTTTTATTATTTTTTTTAATTGAAATTTATTATTTTTTTTTTAATTAAAAATTATTATTTATTATTTTTTTTAAATCTTTGTTTCCAAAATCGTTACATTTTTCTTATTATTACTGTTTCAACAATTCAACAACAATAAATATTTTTTTTATAATTTTTTTTTTTCAAATTATATAGATTTTTTAGGTTGTTCAAAAATTAATTATTTTAAAATCATTATAAATCTAGTTTGCTCATTATCTATGTTGAAATTTTTTAACATTACATATTTTCCAAATCAAAAATTATGCAATTTTTTTTATCAATAATTTAATATTTTTTTTTTAATTTTTTATATATATTTTTTAATGTTATATATATATATATATGTACATATATATTTTTTTAATCTTTTTAATTTCTTCCAAAGCCAGACATATTTGTTTTCCTATATGCCTATTACCCGTCCCGTCATAAAATTGACTACCATCTCTTTCAGTCTCCTCCTTACTTGTTCTTCTGCAAGCTAAATTTCCATCCTTCATTAAATTTATCGTCCAATTTGCGTTAAGTTTGAACTAGTACTAACGGGTTATCTAAATACCTACATATTCGTATTTTAATGTGTACCAACATTTATGCATAAATATTTATGTGCACACTTCGGTACATACCCAAGCAGGCTTCCGATGGCCGTTGCTTATTCATCGTTTTCGTCTCGCCATCTTATAACATCTTAATTTAGGCACTTGTGCAGACAATTACTGTTTGTTATTGATATCGTATGCTGTCAGTGGAAGACATCAATTAAAGTGACGGGAGTAAAATGTAGAAACGAGTGTTCGACATGCATTTATGAACTCATATTCGGGCCGAATTCAAAATTTTCGTTTGAATAAATTTCTAAAAATATTGCAAAAAATTTAATTTTAATTCTGTGCTGTGACAATATGTACCGATACTAACTGGTTTGCATGGGATAATTGGATAATATTTGTGCATGTCGGGTATATTGATGATGCTGATAATTTTTGAGAGGTTTTCGGTGCATAATCAATGGTGCGTCTTTGCCACTGAGACGGAAAATTTGAAGTTTGTAGATAACACACTTTGTAGTGTTTCTGGAGGATTTTCTGAAGAAGAGAATTATAAATTATGTTAATTAAAATTAGTGTTACTTAATTAAAATTAAAAAAAATTAGTTAATTATAATTTTTTTGTTAATTTAATTTATTTTTTAATGCTACTTATTTTCGTAGTTTGGTTCAATTTTAGTTAATTATTTAAATTAAAAATTTTAAAAATTAGTTAAAAACTAAAATTTCTTTGTTAATTTAATTTTCGTAATTTTTTTAATTTTAATTAATTAATTAAAAGTTTTAAAAATTTGTTAAAAATTATAATTCTTATTTTAATTTAATTTTCATATTTTTGTTTAATTTTAATTAATTAATTGAAAATTTCAAAAAATTAGTTAAATAATATATATTTTAATTTATTTTAATCTTTTCTTAACTATTTTATTTTATTTTTAAATAAATACCAAAAACATTTGGTTTGGATGGAATACTGGGATAATATTTTGTGCATTTTGGGTAAATTGATCATTTTAATAATTTTTGTGAAGTTTTTAAAAAGGGAAAATGGTTGCCATTGAGGTTTAAAATTGCTATAAATATGTATAATATACTTTATATTCTTTGAGTATTCTTTGAATAGAAAAATAATATTAATTTACAAATTAGTAAATTATAGTACTTAATTAAAAATTAAAAGATAAGTTAATTATTCTAATTATACCCTGAACAGGGTATATTAACTTTGTCACGATGTTTGTAACACCCAGAAGGAAGCGTCGGAGACCCTATAAAGTATATATATAAATGATCAGTATGTTGAGCTGAGTCGATTTAGCCATGTCCGTCTGTCTGTCCGTCTGTCCGTCTGTCTGTATATATACGAACTAGTCCCTCAGTTTTTAAGATATCCTTTTGAAATTTTGCAAACGTCATTTTCTCTTCAAGAAGCTGCTCATTTGTCGGAACGGCCGATATCGGACCACTATAACATATAGCTGCCATATAAACTGAACGATCGGAATCAAGTTCTCATATGGAAAACTTTCGCATTTGACAATGTATCATCACCAAATTTGGTATAGATTATTTTCTAGGGCAAAAATGTAATATCCGAGAAAATTGTTCAGATCGGTTAACTATAACATATAGCTGCCATACAAACTGAACGATCGGAATCAAGTTCTTGTATGGACAACTTTCACATTTGACAAGATATATTCACGAAATTTGGTATATATTATTTTCTAAGGCAACAATGTAATCTCTGAAGAAATTGTTCAGATCGGTTAACTATAGCATATAGCTGCCATACAAACTGAACGATCGGAATCAAGTTCTTGTATGGACAACTTTCACATTTGACAAGATATATTCACGAAATTTGGTATATATTATTTTCTAAGGCAACAATGTAATCTCTGAAGAAATTGTTCAGATCGGTTAACTATAACATATAGCTTCCATACAAACTGGACACATAGTTACCAATAGAAATGCACCTGTGAAGGGTATTTAGCTTCGGTGCAACCGAAGTTAACGTTTTTTCTTGTTTTTTAATTTTATTTAACATATTTTTTAAGTTATTTTACAAATTAGTAAATTATTGTACTTAATTAAAAATTAAGTTAGTTATTCTAATTTTTTAATTTCATTTAACATATTTTTTAAGTTATTTTTAATTTGTAATTTTAATTAATTCTTCTTATTCTTCTTATTATAAAAATTAGTTAAATATTTTTTTTTTTGATTTTATTTATTTTTTAATGTTATTTATTTTCGTAATTAAACTTATTTTTCTCATTTTAATTAATTAATTAATTAAACAAAATTAAAATTAATTAACTATTATTATTTTTTAATTTTATTAAATTACGAATTAGGAAATTTTGGTAAAAAATTTTTCTTAATTTAAATTAATTAATTAAACAAAATTAAAATTAATTTGCTATTATTATATTTTAATGTTATTAATCTTTTTAATTTTAGTTTTTCTTACAAAAAAATTATAAAAATTCCAAAAAATTTACAATAATTTTATGTCGTTAAATAAAAATTAGCCCAAGCAAATATTAATCTCAACTTGAACAACCTCTTCATAAGAGCTCACATACACAAGCACACACAAAGTAACACTACCTAGCTCACTCAAATCCTAGCCACAATAATTTTTAATTAACCGGAAATGCATTTCTGCCAACATCAGATATTCCGTCCGTTATTAGCAGCGCTCACAGTTATAAATTAAAATAAAATACGCCAAATGCAAAGCACAATCAATCAAGTAATTCCTACGATAATATAATTTCTTCTTCTTTTTTTAATATACATGCATACCCAAGTAGTAGATATCAGTGTTGTTGGGCGCGCAATTGAAATGACCTTGCTTCAATAAAAGAGGAAAATAATGAACCGATTGACCGCTGATAGTTACAGATATGAAAGAAAGCAACAAAAAACTGCGGTAATTTAATGCTAAATTTAATATATGCACACGCATACATATGTATGTATGTACATGTATTTGGGAAAAGTCGAGACAGCGAAATTGTGTGTGAATTTTATACAAGTCAAGTACACGTGGGTTAGTCAAGTAGTAAATCACTGTGGCGCTGCGGTTTATTAGTTGATAATTTTTTATACTTTTAGTTATTTAATTGTTGTTTTTGTAGCAGTTTAAAATATTCGTTTTATGTTTTTGAGCATGCTGCAGAGTTTATGCTCTATTTTGGTTATAAACCGGGTATGTGACGGTTATTTATACGTGTTTGTTACGGTTACCTTTACGCAACATTCGTGTAGATGATTTGGAGCTCATAAATTTCTTAAAAAAAAATATATATATATAAAATTAAAAAATGTTTCGTCTTTTTTATACTCAATATTTAAATTATAAACAAGAAAAAATATTAAGTTTGTATGGCAGCTTTATGCTATAGTGGTCCGATCTTAATAAAATGTTTAGAGATTGTAGCGTTCTCCTGGACAATAATTTATGCCAAATTTCCTGAAGATAACTTGTAAAATAAAAAAGTTTTCCATACAAGGACTTGAGTTTCGTCGAGCAGTTTGTATCACAGCTATATGCTATAGTGGTCTGATCTGCATAATATGTTCGGAGATTGTAGTGTTCTCTTGGACAATAATTTATGCCAAATTTCCTGAAGATAACTTGTAAAATACAAAAGTTTTCCATACAAGGACTTGAGTTTTGTCAATCAGTTTGTATGACAGCTATATACTATAGTGGTCCAATAAGGGTGTTTTCGACAAAAGAAGACGTTTCATGTGTACAGCGGCTATAAGGGTATCATTTCAACACAATGTTAAAAAAATGCTCGATAGATGTCGCTCTAGTAGAAAAAGTAATGAATTTCGTATTTACAGTCCGATTTGGGTCATATATGGACTAAAGTAATGAAAGAGTAAAAGAATACATAATTTGATATTACACTATAATAAAAATACCATAAAATTTATATATATAGAAAATTTTGTGTAAGAAACTGTTGCTACGCTCCCTAATTCTTCCGATATCTTCATCCAGTGTTTTCAAAACTTTAAAATTATTCGGTAAACTAATTATTGCTGCTAGGAAATAAGTTCGCTTTTATTATTGTATTATACTATAATAAAAATACCTCATTTTATAAATATAGATTATTCGATATCTTCATCCAGTGCTTTCAAAACCTAAAATACGCTTGTACTTAAGAGCAAAACTTACAGACAGCCGAAAGCGGTACACTGGCCTGCAGCGCTTGCATCTGTAGTGACAAATTAGTGCATGTTTAGTCGCCGCGTCGCAATTTCCCCCTGCCGCTTGACACACTATCGCCCCCAGATAGTCAGACACACATTTATTATTTACATTTATGAATTGAACAATTGTTTAGCAAGTCTCATTAAGGCTTTTACATACATCCACACACAGTAATGAGGGTAAAAATATAACAGTGCACAGCGAGCGAGAGAGAGCAAAGCGCTCATATGGCGGCGTAGTGGGTAGCCCACGTTGATATAGTGATAAGGAAATCAATGACAAATAAATGCCGTTCGATTGTGGTAAAATGTAAAGGCACTCAAAGGCAAACAAATGTATGTATGTGTGTGTTACACTCGCGCACGCTGCCGCAACTTCGGTCGACTTGCCTGCCAGCAACTCTCATTTCTGTACCTTAGCTGCATATTGATAGAGTTTTGCTTGGCGGCCACTTCAGTTACGAATATCGGCGGCCGGTGTGTTGTTGTCGGCGCGAGCAGGAAGCAAGGGGCCGCAAGTACCGTCGGCGTGATCCTAACGGCGGTGATGTGATTTGGAGCAC
This sequence comes from Bactrocera correcta, assembly GCA_027475135.1. NCBI lineage: Eukaryota > Metazoa > Arthropoda > Insecta > Diptera > Tephritidae > Bactrocera > Bactrocera correcta. The sequence continues at coordinate 35,864,573 of CM050325.1, read as the reverse complement.
TGTGTTTACCAAATGCATGCAAATGTGTCGCGGCGCAGATAACAATGCGAAAACTTGTTTTTTCTCTCACACATATTGTTTGTATGTGTGTGTGTGTGTGTGTGCGCGTATATAGTGCAGTGTTGAAAACAAAGTGTGAAATAAAATTCAACAAATTTATTAAAAGTCTCACTTTAATGTATGGCAAGACGCAGTGTATTTAGTGGAAGTTTAAAAATCGAAATCAGTCCGTCGTCTATAGACATTTTGGTCTTATTGCTGTTATCTGCGTTATTAACTGCATGCGCATACGTATATATATACGCTTATATTTTGTGCCAAACAAATCCTCAGCGTCGTAAAACGCTTGCTTTTTAACTACCTCTGCGAGGGCGCCCCCTCGCCGGTTGGACGCCGCCAACGCTCTCAGCTACAAATGTTTAACTATAAGTATCTGCCATTGATTGGTGTGAATTGTGTGCGTTTGTGCGTGCCTATCTGTGTGTATCACTGTGGCTGTGTGTGTGTGTTTAGTTGATAAGATTTTATTTTCGCTTATGACTATTGATTCCATTATTTGATATAGTAAATTATATATTATTGTGTATGAGAAAACTTTGACTGACATTTTTATTATTTATTTTTTGTTTTTAACTATAAAACTGGTTACTTACGTACGTTTTCGTCCCATATAAAAGGAGTAATTTAACTATTTATATGTATTTGTTTATAATTTAAAACTTTAATAAATTTTTTTTTTTCAAAACCACATGAAAAGTAATTTCATTTTATTTTTCATATATTTTATTTCTTTTTTTAAATATTTTTATTTTTTTTTTTAATATTTTTTATTTATTTTATTTCTTTTTTATTTTTCTTTAATATTTTTTCTTTAATATATTTTTTTTTTTTAATATTTTTTAATTTTTTTTTTTAATATTTTTAATTTTTTTTAATATTTTTTATTTTTTTTAATTTTTTAATTTTTTTTAATATTTTAATTTAGTTTTTTAATACTTTTTATTTTTTTTTTTTTTAATATTTAGTACAAGAGTTGTCTTTTATACGTCAGGAGTAGAAAAAAAAAACAAATATTAATCAACGAAAATAGTTTTGTGATTTTTCGAAATATTCTCCTTAAAGATCGTTATAATTTTTTAAGCGTTTGAATGAATTTTTCGAAGCACAAAAAAATTTTATGATATTAATAGCGGTAATCGGTATATTGTTGATATTGTTTATAGGTAATCATTTCCGCGTATTTCGTGATATAATTTTGTCAAAATAGCTCATGTTATGACACACACATTTGTATAAAGATAATAAAGTGATTGATGTTTTCAAAAATTACACAGTTTTCTTTATTTTTCGCAGATGAAACTGAGTCTTATCGAAGAAAGAGATTTTCTTAAAAAAATAATCATTATATATTTCAAGTTGTTCCAAGCCAAAATCAGAAAATTCACGCCGTTTACGGTAGTCCAATGGCTTCAGTTCTTGAGTGTGAATAATTTTATTTGGTTGCAAGCCCAAAACCTTTCTCAAAATCCACCATGTTCGATTTTGAGACATGTTCAATTCTTGAGAACGTCATGGAATTGACAATTTAAGGTCTTCTGAAACACTTGCCTGAACGGCAGCAATATTTTCATTACTTCGAGCGGTTATTTGTCTTATTGACACTTGAACATTGTGTACAGAAAATGTACGATCGAAATTTTCAACAATTTGACGAATAGCGAGTACAGTTGGAAGATTATTACGACCGAAAAATTACATTAAAAATAACCGCAGGACGATTAGAAATTATATTATCATTATTGAAAATCCTCATCCAATGAAAAGGCCATAAAGCAGAAAATAAAAAAAAAAATACCAAGAATTTTATTTGATTAAAATTACAATTCTTCCACACGAAATCAGAAAAATTTATAAAATTCCAATAAATAAAGAAAATGTTTTACATTAAGAATCTAAAAAAATATTTTGAAAAAAGTTAAATAATTTAAAAAATATTTTTAAAAATTTCAAAATTCATAAAACATTTTTAAATTTTTTAAAATTAAAATAATAAAAATAATAAAATTTTGAAAATTTAAATATTAAAAGAATTATTATATTATTAAAAAAACAAAATGTTTTGAAAATTTATATATATACAAAAAAAATATTTTTAAAACTTAAATACTTCAACAAAAAATTTGTCAATTTAAATAATTAAAAAATTGGAGATTTAATTAATTAAAAAATTTTCAAAATTTATATAAGTAAAAAAAATATTTTAAAAGTTTAAATATTAAAAAAAAAAAAATGTTGAAAAAATATTTTTAAAAATTCTATAATTAAAAAAAAAAAAATTTTCAAAGTTAAAAAAAAATAAATAAATTTTGAAAATTTATTTATTACACAAAACAGTACTTTTAAACGTTAAAAACTTAAATACTCAAAAAAAAATTTGTAAATTTAAATAATTAAAAATTGGAAATTTAATTAATTAAGTAAACAAATATTTTTAAAGTTTAAATAATTAAAAAAAAAGAATGTTAAAAAAAATATTTTTAAAAATTCTATAATTCAAAAAAAAAAAAAAAAAAAATATTTCCAAATTTAAAATAAAAGTAAATAAATTTTGAAACTTCAAATATGAAAAACAAAATATTTTGAAAATTTTAGTAATTAATTTTTTTTTTATTTAAATAATTGCAAAAAAAATATTTGCAAATTATTTAAATAATAATTAGAAAAAATTTTAACATTTAAATTAAAAAAAAATGTATATTGAATATACAGTTTAATATTTTTGTAATATTCAAATATTTTTAATAAAAGAACGTATTTTAGTGATTTTAGTTTCTTAGTAATTTATGTTATTTAAAGTTTTTTATACATTTAAAATCATTTTTGGACTTATTTTCCTTATTAAAGGCCTATATCCACATACAAATCAGATCAAATGTTTTTTCGAGATTTTTTTTGTATAAACGTTTTATTTAATAAATAAATTAAACTAATATATATTTACAGAATTGAATGTACTTTAAGACTCGATGATGAGAAATGATTTAAAAAAATTCGATTTTGGAAAAAATTGAAGATTTCCAAAAAACATAATTTTATTTTGGAAAAAAAAATTAACTCCTGAGTAGCTTAAAAAACTAATAGTCTCTTTCTTCGGTTACTACCTGATAACCAGAACTAATACCGACTCTGAAAACAGCGTTTCGCGAAAAACGAGTTTACAGTTTAGTTAACCGATTACGCTTTGTTGGAACACAGTTGAAAAAATACTTTCAAACACACTCATATCTTCAGCAATATTTGCCGAAGCATTTTCAATTGTTCTTAGAATATTTTCAAATAGTATGTAGAGTACATTTGGTATACTACTGTGGGCAAAAAATAGTAAGACTTTTTAATTTATATTTTTATTAATCAAGGTATAGATTTTGAAGAATAAATTAAGAATTTTAAAATTATGGAAAATCGATTTTTTTTATTCACATATGTATGTATGTATAAAACCCTTTAAGGCAGCACAGACAGTTGGCTGGCACCCCACGTGGTGCCCACAAAAGCATGCAATTATGGGCCACATGGGTGTAAAGCACTACATATTATACTCTACTCTGTGCTATACAGTTTGTATATATTTTGTATGTTCGCCACAGTCATTTTATTAAATAATGTATGCATTTGTATTGGAAGAAGGAAGTTGACAATTTGACGGCTTAATTAATACTGAGTCAATGAATAGGAAATAAACTCTTTAATCGCATAAGCTCGCAAGTGAAATGGGGTTGCCCCGAAAGTACGAGTATATAGAGCTGAATAAAAAATAATTCCATAAATTAATTGTTTCGATGATTGAATGTGTAGAATGAATGGCACCCGGCTAGACTACTCATTCGCCGCGACGCTCTTATTTTATGTTATAAGTTTTATTTTTATACCCTGAACAGGGTATATTAACTTTGTCACAACGTTTGTAACACCCAGAAGGAAGCGTCGGAGACCCTATAAAGTATATATATAAATGATCAGGATGTTGAGCTGAGTCGATTTAGCCATGTCCGTCTGTCTGTCCGTCTGTCCGTCTGTCCGTCTGTCCGTCTGTCTGTATATATACGAACTAGTCCCTCAGTTTTTAAGATATCCTTTTGAAATTTTGCAAACGTCACTTTCTCTTCAAGAAGCTGCTCATTTGTCGGAACGGCCGATATCGGACCACTATAGCATATAGCTGCCATATAAACTGAACAATCGGAATCAAGTTCTCATATGGAAAACTCTCGCATTTGACAATGTATCATCACCAAATTTGGTATGGATTATTTTCTAGGGAAAAAACGTAATATCCAAAAAAATTGTTCAGATCGGTTAACTATAACATATAGCTGCCATACAAACTGAACGATCGAAATCCAGTTCTTGTATGGAAAACTTTCACATTTGACAAGATATATTCACGAAATTTGGTATATAATATTTTCTAAGGCAAAAATGTAGTCTCCGAAGAAATTGTTCAGATCGGTTAACTATAACATATAGCTGCCATACAAACTGAACGATCGGAATCAAGTTCTTGTATGGAAAACTTTCACATTTGACAAGATATATTCACGAAATTTGGTATATAATATTTTCTAAGGCAAAAATGTAGTCTCCGAAGAAATTGTTCAGATCGGTTAACTATAGCATATAGCTGCCATACAAACTGAACGATCGGAATCAAGTCCTTGTATGGACAACTTTAACATTTGACAAGATATATTCACGAAATTTGGTATAGATTATTTTTTAAGGTAACAATGTAATCTCCGAAGAAATTGTTCAGAATGAGTTACTATAGCATATAGCTTCTATACAAACTGGACACATAGTTACTAACAGAAATGCACCTGTGAAGGGTATTTAGCTTCGGTGCAACCGAAGTTAACGTTTTTTCTTGTTTTTTTTTTTAATTCGGAGAATTATGAACTATTAAATTATTACTAGTATTTTTTTCTTTGAATTTGTGTGTTCTTTGAATATGTGCAACAATAATAAGCTGTGGCAGTGTGTATGCTTAAAAAATTAAAATATGTGCTTAATTATATACATATATTATATTACATGTAAATTGAAGAAATTGAAAGGATTAATATTTTTTAAATAAACTTTTTAATAATTTTTATATAAATTTTTAAATAGCTTTTATTATTCATTTTTTAATATTTTTTTTTTATAAATTTAATTTTATTTTAATAATTTTTTTAATATATTTTTTTTAATTTTCTTATATTTTTTTAAAATATTTTGTTTTAATATGTTTTTTGATATTTTTTTTTTATAAATTTTTGCTTAAATATACATATTATATATTATATATAAATTAAAAAAAATAAAAAAAATGTATATATTAATTTTTAATAATGGTTTTTTTTTAATATTTTTTTTTATACATTTACAAAACTATTTTTTATAATTTTTTTTTTTTAATTTTTTTTTTATAACTTTTTTAATATTTTTTTTATAATTTTTTAATGTTTTTTTTTAGAAATTTTTAAATATATTGTTTTTAAATAAATTTTTTAATAAATGTTGTAATAATTTTTTTTATAAATATTTTAATAATTCTATTTATTTATTTTTTTTTTTCAAACTTTTAATATTTTTTTTTTTAATTTTTTTAATAATGTTTTTAAATATATTTTTTGATAATTTTTGTATAAATTTTTTTAAAATAAATTTTATTTTTGCTCTTCACGTTTTACAGTATTTCCAAATGTACCTTCTGCACCTGGCCTGTCCTGTGATGGCGAAGATCGTAAGTCCAATACACACATAATGTTGCTGTTGTTGTATTTTTTTAATTTCATAACTGTTAATTAATCTAATTTACATTACGCAACACTTACACCACTTCCCATCCGCTTTCCAGGCAGCATCTACAGACGTGGCGCACGCAGATGGCGCAAACTCTACCGAATCAACGGACACATTTTCCAAGCCAAACGCTTCAATCGCGTAAGTACACAACAACAAGCGCTAATAACACACTAATTAATGTACAATTTCATTACAATATCGCGCAGCGCGCCTTCTGCGCCTACTGTCAGGACCGCATCTGGGGCTTGGGACGGCAAGGTTTCAAGTGCATACAATGCAAATTGTTGGTGCACAAAAAATGCCATAAACTCGTACAGAAGCACTGCACCAACGAACATGTGGAGCCGTTAGTCAAGGAGCGTGACGACGCTTTCGCCGAACAGCTGCCGCAGGTGTTGCCACCGTTGCCCGATTATGCGTCGCAGGCGAGTGGCAGTGGTCACGGTGGCATGGTGGATGCCAGCGATCCATTGGCAGCGCTCGAACTACAGCCGCACGATGGACAGTTGCAACAGCAACAGCAACAACATCAAAATATTGAAGAACAATTGGAGCCGGGCACTCAGCGGCAATACTCCATAAATGATTTCGAATTGATACGCGTCATTGGACGTGGCAGCTATGCCAAGGTCTTGATGGTCGAACTGAAGAATACCGGACGTATTTATGCCATGAAAGTGATTAAGAAGGCGCTCGTCACCGATGATGAGGACATCGATTGGGTGCAAACGGAGAAGCATGTCTTCGAGACGGCATCGAATCATCCGTTCTTGGTCGGTTTGCATTCGTGCTTCCAGACACCGTCACGTCTATTCTTCGTGATTGAGTTTGTGCGCGGCGGTGATCTTATGTTCCATATGCAACGACAACGTCGTCTACCCGAGGAGCATGCGCGCTTCTATGCGGCGGAAATCAGTTTGGCATTGAACTTTTTGCATGAGAAGGGCATTATTTATCGTGACTTGAAGTTGGACAATGTGCTGCTCGACCATGAGGGCCATATTAAGTTGACCGATTATGGCATGTGCAAGGAGGGTATACGTCCCGGTGACACGACCTCCACCTTCTGTGGCACACCCAACTATATAGCGCCGGAGATTTTGCGTGGCGAAGACTATGGTTTCTCAGTGGATTGGTGGGCGCTGGGCGTGCTATTGTACGAGATGTTGGCCGGCCGTAGTCCATTCGATATAGCCGGCGCATCGGAGAATCCCGATCAGGTAAGTGATTGTGCATTTTGTTCTAAATTTTTAAATTTGCTTACATTTTTCTTTCTTATTTGCGCAGAACACTGAAGATTATCTGTTCCAAGTGATTTTGGAAAAGACCATACGTATACCGCGTTCGCTGAGCGTCAAGGCTGCGTCTGTATTGAAAGGTTTCCTTAATAAAAATCCCGCTGATCGCTTGGGTTGCCATCGTGAGTCCGCTTTCATGGACATTGTGAATCATCCATTCTTCAAGAGTATCGACTGGGAAATGGTAAGCGAGATTGTTGCTAATTTATGCTCTACTTATTGTTGATTTCAAAATGCGAGTCTAGTGCAGAAAATTTCGATCAAATGTGTGCGGCTGAGTCTGCGCATACTGTTGAGAAGCAACCTAAAACGAATTGCATGCGTGGAAATTGATGATTATAGTAAAATGTACTAACATACATACATACATATGTATAGTTTATCAGTTTACATGTTTAGGTATTCAAAAATATGTTCAGCTTTAATATATAGCTCGGCGTATATACACAAAGCTGAAGTAGCGGCAGAAGTTTGAGCAAACTTTTTGAGTGGCAATAACGGTACAAAATTTATAAATTCCAAAATTCGGCTGATAAAAAAATCTTACACATTCGAAATTGTATAAAAAATTTATTATAAATTCGAAATTTTACAAATTTTTTTTATAAATTCGAATTTTAATAAAAAAAATATTATAAATTCGAACTTTAATATTCCCGTTAAAGTGAGTTCGAAACTCGTTTTTCGAAAACAAAATACGCGCTTTTGCCTGGTTTTTCAGCGTTGTTTTGATATTACCAATTAACTATGCAAAGTTTTTATTTTATTTAAATGTTGAAAAAAAAAAAACAATATTAAATATATACCACTAAGATCGCACAAAAGGAGGTACAGCCACCATATAAGCCAACATTTGATCCTGGCGATCCATATATGGCCACAAATTTCGATACGCAATTTACTAGGGAGCCAGCCGAGTTGACGCCAGATGATCCGTAAGTGTTTTTAGTGGATCGTGTGAGCTGGTTTATGCGCTTGTCATAATTTTTGATTATTTTTCTAATTTAAATTTAAAGATTTCTTTTTTTTTATTTTTATATGAAATTTTTTTTTACTTTTTTTTAATTCTTATTTTATATTTTTTTTTAATTTTTTAGTATATTTAAAATTAAGTATATAAAAAATTTCATTTAAAAATTAAACAAAAAATTAATTTAAATCCAAAGCAATAACAAATTTTTTTTAAATTTAATTTTTAATAGTTTTTTTAGTAAATAAAAATTATTTTAAAATAAAAATAAAAAAACTATTTTTAATTAAAAATTAAAAAGTTATTTTATAAATCAACAAAAAAATTAAATAAAAAACAAAATAAGTTTGGTAATTAAAAAATTATACTAAAAACTAGAAAAAAAATAAAAAAAAGTTAATTTAAAACTTGAAAAAATAAATAAAAAAGTAATTTTAAATTTTGAAAAAAAAAAAAAATAAAAAAGTAATTTTTAATTTGAAAAAAAATAAAAAAAGTAATCTTAAAATTTGAAAAAAAAAAAAATAAAAAAAGTAATTTTAAAATTTGAAAAACAAAAATATTTTAATATAAAAAAAATATTTTAAAATTAAAAAATAATAACTGCATGCTGCTTTTTATTAATGTAAGCACCTTGTCTTTCCTTTTTTATCATTTAGCAGCACATCTTTCTACTTAAAACGCAAATAACTTTAATTTAGTAGTTTTTTAATCATTCTAATTTTTAATTATTAAAAAATACCAAAAAATACCACATAAATTAATTTAAATAATTACATATATAAAAAAATGTAATTATTAAGTAATTTTATATGGGATTATTTAAGAAATAAATATTCTGGTAAGTTAGCGTTTCGATTCAATGAAATTTTTCGAAAATAGATTCCAGATTTTCGATAACGTTTCGATTTCAGAAATTAAAAGCTTGTTTTCATACACGTTTTAAAATAAAAACAGCCAATATTTCTTTATAAAAATCGAAAAAATTTCGATAACTTTGACATTTTGATTCTATGAAAATTTTCGAAAATAGATTCCAGACTTTCGATTCCGTTTTAATTTCAGATAAAAATATAATAATAATAATAAAAGTAAAAGTCTTGATGTATGAACCTTTTAAAATAAAACAAGTCGAGATTTTCTATCAAACATTCGAACAAGTTCTGGTAATATTCAGATTTTGATTCAATGAAATTGTTTGAAAACAGATTTAATTCCAACTCGATTAACAAAAAAAAAAAAAACAAAGACTAAAAAAAGCTTGAATTCTTCGTACACCAACTTATGAAATAATAAATAAAAAAAATTAAATTAAAAAAATTAAATAAAAAAAAAAGTATTAAAAAAATTTATAAATTAAAAAAAATATATACTACTTTTATAAATGTATATTTTTTTTTTATTTATAATAATTAAATTTTATAATAAATTTTTTATAATAAAAAATAAATTTTTTTTATTAAAATAATTTTTTTTAATGTAAATAAAAAAAATATATCAAAAGTGACACTGATAAAAATTACTACTGAAGTTTAAAAAAATATATTTTTCTTTAAAAACTCAAATTTTCCTCAAGTTTAAAAAATATATTATTTTTAAAATATATAAAAACTATATTATTTTTAAAATATATATGTATGTCATAGTTTTCCTCTTCTCGATGACTTATGTAGTAGATGTGCGCCTAAAGGTATACTTATATTAAGCAAGCATTATTGCATTCTCACATTGTTACCATACAAACGTTTGCTGTAGCATCTTTTAGTCGCTCTACTCTATTTGAAAACACTTTTTTAAGAGGTTATGTATAGTCATCAAATCAAAATATCGATTTCTTGATATAAACAAGTGGGTTTAACTCCCTAAGTTATACTTATATTAAGCAAGCATTGATTCATTCTGTCATCTGTTAGGCGCTCTCTTCCATCTGAAAACTTTTATTTAAGGTTATGTTTAAAATTTGCATTAAATGTTTTCAACTGCAAACTAAAATTCAAAATATAATCATCATTATTTCACAAATGCATTTGAGACACCGTTCATAAGAAAAAAAAACATACAAAAAGAAAGCATAAAAAAGTATACAAATGTCTTCGCTAACAATCTAAGCTCTCTATTATTTTGGTAAAAAAATTGAAAAAATTGGGTAAAAAAAAATTTAAATTCCAATGAAAAAAAGCGCTTTGCAATTATTTCAATCGGCATATGTTTTTGTTGGACTGAACTATAAAAAACTTTCATTGGCAAATCTTGTTGTTGAACTCAAATAGTTGCCAAAACAACAGTTATTTTATGCAATTCAGACTATTTTTCGAAATTTTGCAACTCGCTGCTAAACTGTGCATTTTTTATTTATATTTTATTTCGCCACTAATTATTTTAATTTTATTTTCTTTTTTTCCGCCTGCGACTTTCTTTCTGCGCCACACAAAACCATCTAACTCTATTGGAAAAATCACGTGATACACACATCGTAAATCAATTTCTTCTACCAACAAACATCGTCTTAACCATCCATCATACATACAACTATGCAATCCATCATTAATTGGCACTCACCTAAATGCATTTGCCATTGCCGAATGTGCGTTGCGCGCAACTGTAGCTCGAGCGCAAACAAGTTTCGCCACCATTCAAACCACGCTTAGACTCTGACCGCGATCTAGCCAATTTCCCACCCGAATTCACAGAGGAAGCGGTGCAGCTGACGCCCGACGATGAGTAAGTAGCACAATTGTTGTTGGTTTTTGGGGTGTAAATCGGATATTTTTGTTTATTCTCTGTTTTGATGTTGGAAGTCGAACTTTTTTGTTATTGTTTTGAGTTTTTAATCACAACTCATTGCCATAATTGTTGTTTTTGTCATCAAACTTGTTGCTATATTCCTTTATTAACATTAAATATAATTTTTTTTCATTCGCTACGCAGTCGCGTCATTGACAAGATCGATCAATCGGAGTTTGAAGGCTTCGAGTATGTGAATCCGCTGCTGATGTCCTTGGAGGATTGCGTCTGACACCACGAGTCATGTGATTTGCATCCCTATAATATGCGTGTAGGTGTATACTTTTATAATTTCGCACACTTTTATATCTTCCACAATTATTTTACAAATTTCTTCAAATGTTCCTTGTTCCTTGCTCTCATTGCAGTTATATGGCGAGGACTCCAGTGATTATGACTCAGTAGCTGATGACTTAAGTATTTTGCAATTGCACGCACCGCCGCCAACAACCGCTAACAATAATCTAACGAATCTACGCATGCAGCAGCAACAACAACAACATTTACAACAACATCACCAACAGCAGCAGCAGCATCAACAAATGCCGCCACTAAATCAGAATCCCAATCATAGTCAGAATAATCATCATAACGGTAACAATAATAATCATAATCATAATTCCAATAATAATAAAAGTCTACTGCAGCACATGTTTTGCCTTCCATTAAATTAAAATAAACAAGAAAATTGCAGAAACTAAAAATAAAAAAAAATAATGAAAACAAAAATAATGAAAAAAAGCAAACAGTAAATCAGAAACCAATAATGTCAAGCGCAAAGTGAAAGTAAACATTAAAGAAGCAAGCAAGAAACGAAAAATAAAAACAAAATTTCGAAATTATATACAACAAAAACAGCTAGAGCGGATGAAACACTAACAGCACATATGAACAAATTGTGACAACAAGCATAGCGCAGCAACCACAACAACAACAATTACTACTACTACGTACACGAATATACAACAACAGCTATTTGTATATGTTTTTGCTGTGTGTGTGTGTGTAAGTTTAAGGCAGGCAGGCAGCAATTAGGTGTTTTCGAAAGGTTTTGAGGATTAATTAAACGCGAAGAAAGAAAGCAATCAAGCATGTTGTTCGAAAAATTTAGATACCTGCAAGTATTTTTGTTAAAAAAATAGTCATTTTAAATATTAAATTTTTTAAAAATATTTTCGAAAAAATACGTTCCAAACATTTAAAAAAAATTTTAATCGTTTTTGAAAATGTTTATATGATTAGCGTATTTAAAAATAAATTGTGATAATAATTTCAAAAACAATTCAAAATGTTTCGAATTTGATTTTAAAATGTTTTTTTGTTGTTGAATAAAAATCATTTAAGCAAAGTACAGCAAAAGGAGAGCGTAAAAGTTTTCAAAACCAATTTAAAACTTTTCAAAATGTTTCGAATTTTATTTTAAATTTTTTTTTTTTTTTGTTCTTGAATAAAAATTATTCAAGCAAAGTACAGCAAAAGCCGATTGTGAAGATTTTCAAAAACAATTCAAACATTTTCAAAAGTTTTAGAAAATGACTTTAAAATGTTTTGTGGTGTTCAAAAATATTTGTTCAACAATTTTCAAAAACAGTTAAAACATTTTCGAACTCATTCTAACTTTATTTTAAATTGCTTGGCGGTGTTGAAAAATAATTATATACAAATTTTCAAAATGTTTCGTATTTTATTTTGAAATGTTTTGCGGTGTTCAAAAATATTTGTTCAACAGTTTTCAAAAACAGTTAAAACATTTTCGAACTCATTCTAACTTTATTTTAAATTGCTTGGCGGTGTTAAAAAATGATTATTCAAAACAAAACTTTTAAAAATTTTCAAAAACAATTCAAAATGTTTCGAATTTAATTCTAAAATGTTTTGTGGTGTGCAAAAACTGAGAGTAAAAATTTTCAAAATGTTTCGCATTTTATTTTAAACTGTTTTTTCAAAAACAGTTAAAACATTTTTGAAATTATTAAATTTTTTTAAATTGTTTATGTGGTCTTAAAAAGATAATTATTTAAAAAATTTCAAAAACAATTGAAAATTTTTCAAAAAACAATTGAAAAATTTTCAAAATGTTTCGAATTTAATTTAAAAATGTTTTGCCGAGCGTAAGATTTTATCCTCACACTATTGAGATTTCTCTTGTTACCCAAACCGATGCATACTTTTAGGGTGTTAGCATGCAAGCAAATTTTTCTGTGAAAAAAACTTAAAAATAATTTTAAAAAATTTTTTCTAAGCTAGAAATTTGAAATTTCAAAGCGGTCCATGATTTTATTTGTTGTTTTAGCTGCTCGTAGGACCTTTTGCATGCGATTTATTTTATTTTTGATATTAGGTTAGGGCTTCGTTTTTATATAATCCAATATACTAAAAATGTAAACCAGTTTTTTAGCCGAGAGAAAAAAGTCATCGTGTCGAATTATAGTTCTACCGCGCACATTTAATACAATGGGTTGATTTTTTCTTCTTTTATCTGAAAAGTATGCAAAAGTTTAAAAATTTCTTTCTTTTTTGGCTGATCACATATATTTAAGTCTCTTACGACTTGTTTTGCTTTCAGCTGAAAAGTATGCAACGCTTCAGAAATTTGTATGCATTTTGTTTGGCCAAAATATTTCGTTAGCAAACTTTAAAAGTTTTTTTTACACAAAATAACGTGAGCTAATGCGTTATTGAAGAAAACATTGGACAGTGCTGCCAATTAGTGAGAAATTTCAATGCCTGCTAACTAAAACAGATTAAATGCAAATAAAAACTGACGTGAAAGCTGCTGAAAAAAAAAAACAAAAATAAAAACAAAAATAAAAAAATAAAGTGGTCAATAGGAAGTTTGTAAGAAAACAAGCTGTTACAGTTATGTGTGCATGCGGAGTTAGTGGCAGTTAATGTTAAGACGCAACTGAAAGGTTTTTTAATATTAGCATAAAACATAAATTAATGAAATAATATGAAAAAATTAAGAAAAAATTAAAAAAATTAAGAAAAAAATTAAGAAAAAATTAAGAAATAATTAATAGAAAATTAATTACAAACGCAAAACGAACAACTAAACAAAATTTTGTGACATTTTAGCAAAGCATGTTGGCGTAAATTAACAGAAATCACCACTTACATACACATATAAATTCAAAAAAAATTCACACACACACACAAAATTAATTTAAGGCATGCCAAGTAATTACGTAATTGCAATTGAACTGTATGTTTGTAGCGAACAAGCGGCAAGCGAGCAACACTAAAACAAAAAAATAAAAAAAAAAACAAAAAACAAAAACAATTAGCGCGAGTAAAGAAAATTATGTGAAAATAGAGTTTTCAAAATATTTTACTTTTTAAAACACCACATTCACTCACATATACACACACATACGATGGTACTTTAGTCTAGATTTATTGCTAAATAAATGAAAAATTAAAAAAAAAAAAATAAAACAACAAATTAATTAAATAAAACTATGTATTGTACTACAACTACGACTACAGCAAAACTACTATTATTACTAAATATTAATATGTAAGCCAGAAAGTAAATTCTAAAACAATTTTAAACGCAAATATTATTAAATATATTTTATTTTTTTATTTTTGCTGCAATATTACATAATGCGCATGTGCACAGCGGCAGATGGTTGAGCGGGAGAAAATTATAACGGTAATTAATTTTGAATATTGTAATTGTACGCTTGTTCGGAATTTCAAGATTTTAAAAAACTTAAAAAAAGACAACAACATCACTTTTTTCGAAGTTTCGGAAAAAAATATTAGCCAAAAAAGCATAAAATCTACAACTTTTACTTCATTGTTCGAATTTCGAATATCTTTCGAACACCTTTTTCGAGCTGAAATTTTATGTATTTTAAAAAGTTTATTAGCCGTACAAGCTTTCTATAACTTTTACTTCGTTAGTCAAATTTCGAAAATTTTTCGAACACCTTTTTCAAACTGAAATTTTATTTCTCTTTAAGCCTTATTAACCACTGGTTTTTTGAACTCTTTTTTTCGAGTTAATATTTTATTTATATTTATGCAGTACTCGTACTCAGTAAATCAACCAAATTAATCTTACTTAAAGATTTGCCGCAGTACACATGCGCTGATTCTTGAAAAACTATTTTCGTTATTGTGTTTTCTTGTTTATAGGTTCAAAATCTGTTTCAGAGAGCTAAAAGTTAGAAATGGTAAACTCGAAAGATATATTTCTAAACAATTCTATCGAAAAATGAGTGCGTTTTCTAAAAAGATTCATTATTCTTATAAGTTTATGTAATTATTGCAAAAAAAACGAAAATTTCGAAATTCGAAAAGCATTCCGAAATTTCGAACTTCGAAAAAACATTCCAACTGTACTTAAAGCGGTGTTATTTTATATATTTATCTAAATTTCGTTCCCAAATAAAAAGTATTTTTGTCAAATATTATGTTACACGTAAATTACATACACACATACTACATCCACACATGCAATGTTATGAATATAATTTAATTAAGTAGTAGTGATTTAAGCGTAAAATTAATATAAAACATGAATATTCTAAAAGAAGCAACACCCTTAACATTATTATTATTATTATTATTACTAGAAACAAGATGAACAAAGTAAAAAATCACAAAACTTAATGATAAACAAAACTTGAAATCAAAGTTTAGTGCGCAGTGCAAGGGCAACTTTTAATGTTTCGATTAAGCTAAGATATAAAAAATACATAAATACAATTACATACATACTCTTATGCTAACAACTCGATAATTAAGTTCGAAAAATAATTCTAAAACCGAAAATAGTTAAAGTAAACTGTGAATTTCAACACTCACATACATACATACATACATACATGTATTTTTTTATATTTTTGTTTTTGTTAAACAATGTGTTTGTGTGTGCACCATACTACCTATAGGATGAGGAAATTTGTGAGCACCAGTTGTCAGCATTATTATTTGAGACTTTTGCCAGCGGAAGGAGGTGAAATCGAAATGTAATAATGTCACATTTATGCAAGTCATAGACATATGCACATACATAGCGGAGGTGTGTAGCTCAAGAAAAGTTTAAAAAATTAACATTTTTTTTAACTTCGAAAATAATAATTTTAAATAAGGTTTTAACACTTTGGTTAGTAAAAATTTACTGCTGTAGAATTTATATAAATACATTTGTCTGTAACCGCTTTATTCAAATTGAGTTTGATCTACAAAAAAAAACAAAAAAAAAAAATTATTCGAAAAAAAATTTCATAAAAAAAAATTAATAATTAAAATATTTCAGAATTCAAACTATTTTCGAAACTAAAAAAAAATTCAAAATTAATAAAACTTCGAAATTAAAATTCCTTCGAAATTAAAAAAAAATTTTAAATTTTAAGAATTTTAAATTAAACAAAAAATTGAAATTAAAAAATTCGAACATAAAAAAAACTCAAAATTTGAAAAAACCTAACACCCCTCATATGTCTCTGTGGCTTGCATAAATGCGGTTTTAGTTAAGGCTAAGTTAAAAAGTTACACAGAAAAATTATATACCGAGTCTCAACTCATGCAAACTAAATATTTGTTATGCACAAAAAAATATTTGTTTATAAAACTAAATAGTATTAAAATTAAAAAATGTAATTTTATTAAACAAAAAATCGGACTTTGACTATTAGGGAGCGGTGTGTAAGGAATCAAGCGGGTGATAAAAAACAGATTCTCAAAATTCTGTAATAATACTTGATTTATATCAATTTTCAAAACAAAAAAATTATTTTCAAATCAATTAATTTCGAAATTGGAATTTTTAAAGTTTTTTCAAAAACCTTAATTGGAATAAATTCCTACTGGGCTTGCGAAACCTGTTTTTAAAACAACTCTTGCAGATGTTTTGACATAAAATTTGAAGCAGTATGAAAGGAATTCACAAAAAAGGTAAGATTTTTTATGATTGGCTTTAACTCGTTATTCGCCTAAAACAAAATTTTTCAGAAAACACATTTTCGAAATTGAAGCAGAAACTTACTTTTGTACTATTTGGATCAATTACATAATTTGAAAGTAAAGAAATTACAGAAAATTTTAAATTTCATCATTTTGCATTCGGGATTTATCCCTTATTGCCGGTGCTTTTGTAGTTGGAAATATAGATGACCAGTTTTTAAGTAAAACCTGTAGAATAGCGTTAGCTACCAAATATTTAATTTTTCTATGCCGAAATTTGAAAAAAAAAAATTCTTTTTTTCTGTATACTGAGCAAATATTTGAATTTTGAAACAGTTTTTTATTTATTTGCACGCACAAATTCTGAAATTTCGGGTGTTCGAAAAATATTTTTTTTTTTTCAAAATTTATTTTTATAGAAATTATTTTTCTTTTCGGTTACTCACGAATTCGAATTTTGAAATTTCGGATGTTCAAAAAATTTTATTTTTCAAAAAATTGTTTTTATTTTCGGTTATTAACAAATGCAAATGCAAATATTTAATTTTTTTGCATATTTCGTACCTAAAAAGTCGTTTTATTTGTTCCTGAACGTTTTCCAACTAAGCTTTTTTATAATGGTTTTTGTATGTACATACATACATACATATGTATGTATGTGCCCAGTAGTTTTATTCTAAATTCCAGTATATGAAATGTTATATTTTTATTTTCGAAAAAAAAAATTTACTTTTCGAAAAAAAAAAAATTATTTTCGATTAACAAGGTTTTTTAAAATTCGTGTTATTGTTTTTTTCCAAAAAAAATTTTGAGTTTTTTTAATAATTATTTTTTTTTAACTTTTTTTCAAAAACTTTTATTCTAAAATTGGAATTAAAATTTTGATTTTCGAAAATTTATTTATTTCGGTTATTCGAAAATACTACTTTTATTTTTATCTTCGAAAAAATAATAATTTACTTCGAATAACGAAATGGTTTTATAAAATTCCGGTTGTTCGAAAAAATATTATTATTTTTTAAGTTATATTATTTTTGAAAAAATATTTTTAAGTTTATTGAGAAATATTTTTTTTTCGAAAGCTTCTTTTCCAAAAACTTATTTTATTTTTTGTTATTGACGAATGTAAGAGTAAGTATTTGAATTTTTTTTTGGATATTTAGAACATTAAAAGCCGTTGTAAAAGCGTTCAGTAGTTTTATTCTAAAATTCCGGTTATCGAAATTTTTATTTTTGAAAATATTACTTTTATTTTTATTCGGAAAAATATTTTTTGATTTCGAATAATTAAAAATATTTTTAAAATTTCGAAATATATTTTTTCGAACTTTTTTTTATTTTATTTTCGAAAAAATAGTTTTTGGTTATCGAAATTTTTATTTTCGAAAATTTTACTTTTATTTATTTTCCGAAAAATATTTTTTAATTTCGAATAATTAAAAATATTTTTAAAATTTCTATATATATTTTTCGAAATTTTTTTTTTTATATTTTATTTTCGAAAAAATAGTTTTTAGTTTCGAATAATGAAAAATATTTCTAAAATTCCGATTGTTAGAAGAATTTTTTTTCGAATACTAACGAAGAATGTAAAATTTTGAGTTTCGACTCTCGTAAACAAGGGTGTTAAATATTCTTCGAAGGTTTGACTGTCCATATGCGTTATTTATAAATCTGTGCAGTTGGATTTCAAAAAATGAAAATTTTCAGAATTTACGTGTTTTTTGAGAAACTGATTTTTAGTTTTCAAAAATAGTACAGCAATTCCAACACACCGCTTCCAGATTTAGCAACACAGTAATGTTTTTGCTTCGAAAATGAATTTTCAAAATTATTAAAATTTTTTCTTGACTTAGAAAATAAAAGGAATTATTTCGAACAGAAACCTACAGCATCTCCTTAAATATCTATGTATGTGTGTTACTACGTTCGTATTACTCATATTCGTACTTTTTGCACACACTATTTACCTGATGTACTCACTCGTCCGCTGCTAACATGCCTTCGAATTTTAATTAACTTAAAGCTATGTAACTGTGTATTGAAACAGACTCGTATCTTTGTATGTGATCGTATATTCATCTTTTGTTATCATTATTCTTTTTATTATATATATATATACATATATAGTGTTATTATTATTGTATTAGTAAGGAGAAATTATTAAATTATATACCTACGATTAACTATATACTTAAAAGACCAAGACACACACTTCGAAAATTATATAAACATTCAAGCATACAATTCTTAAATATACCAAAACCAAACGATAAAGATATATATCGAGGGAGATAATTAACAAAATAGTGAAGGTCTTTATTTGTATTGACACGAAGTTTTCAATTTGGCATAGGCAAAGGCGAAAACGAAAACGAGAAAGCAAAAAAACATTTAAAATGATAATGAAAGACAACTAACGAGGTTGAGAACTAATTATATATACTTACATACATAAATTAAGCAAAAATAAAAATTACGAAAAAAATTTAAAAATACTAAAAAGCTGTTTGGATCGATTTCGAAAGAGGAAGGTGGTGAATAGATCAGTAATAATAATATTTTTCAATACTTAGAGGTTTTGTGTTTCAAAAATAATTATGAGAGTGAAAAATAGTAGAAAATTCCGCTTTAATGCGGGCTTTATGAAGCTTTTTAGGTTAATTTTTTTTTCGTGGAAGCATCTTTGAAAAAATTCCTCCAATATCTTATACTTTTTTTTAGTAAGCTTTCAAAAACAATACCTTGAAAAATAAAGCTTTTATAGATTAAGCTCTTAGTAGAAAGCTTTTAAAAATATCTTCACACGGTTGAAAAACATATTTTTGAAAGCTTTAAAAAAGCTTCGAATTTTGCTTAATAATGTGATACTTAAAATAATTATATGAAAAGCTCAAAGCTTAAAAGGCTTTCGCGAGTCATTTTTGTGGCATCTTTCTTATAATTCTTTATAGTTAATTAAGAGCGATAATTATTTTGTGGAAATTTAATGAGCGTTTTATAAAAGCTTTTGCGTTAAGCTTTTTTTGTGGAAGCATTTAAAAAAAATGAAGCTTACATACAATATGTTAGATTTTTTGGTAAGCTTTCAAAACTCACATCTTGAAAAATAAAGCTTTTCTAGGTTAAGCTTTTTGTAGAAGCTTTTAAAAAAATATCTTCATATCGTTGCCAAACATATTTTTAAAAGCTTCAAAAAAGCTTGGAGTTTTGCTTAATAATTTGGTACTTAAAGTGACTACATGAAAAGCTCAAAGCTCAGAAAGCTTTCGCGAGTCATTCTTTGCAGTTGTTACTTACAATTTCTGAATGCTAGACATTATATGCAGAGTTTTACTGTTTTTGTTGTTGTTGTAACAGTGTAAAAAACCCTTTCGTTTTGTAGTTTTAGAAAAATTTGTGTTGACTGTTCAATCCGTGTGCATATACCCGAATATCTTGAGACCTTTCTGATAGAGCACCGTCTCCCAATTGTTATTGTTGTTCTTGTAAGGGTATTATGCCTTAGGAAGTGCTGTTGAGGTGATATTTAGGTTAAGAGGAAGATCCTAACAGGGATCTCAATTGGGAAGCCGAATATCTTGAGACCCATATGATCGTGCACAGTCTCCCAACAACTGTGGAGGTGATAGTTAGGTTGAAAGTTCCATCCAAAGAGGAATCATACTTGGGCAGCTTAAAACGCCGTTCTGTTCAGGTACCTAAAAAAATTTCTATGTACCGGATCATAAGACCTTGAACCTATCACATGTTTGTTGAAACCACTAATGTCAGTTTCGCCTATGTCTTCTAGTTCATCAAAGGTAAGACTATCGAAATGTTTCAGCCTCAGTCCCGCGAAGGCTGGACAATGGAGGAAGAAGTGCATGGTTGTTTTCATGAAGTGGAAGTAGTGTACTTCATAATAATTTTTCTAGATCTGCTTCGTGTGGTCGTTCGTTTCTAATGAAGAGAGGTAAGCGTACACTTATAGACTGATGGACATAACAGGTTAACGGGAAAGTCCTCGGTCTGAAACACAGATGAATAATTAAATCCATATATACATTATTCCTAACCTTCAAAAGGCGCGTTTATAAATTTTTGAAGAGGGAAAATACAGTTGAAGCAAAAACTTGGCTTGATGACGAGTTTCTGAACCCTGTACCAGGAAAATTAACCATCAAGGATTGGGATGCTAAGTTTAGTCGTGCTAAAAGGAGCACCAAAGACGTTTAACGCAGCGGATGTTACGAAACATCAAAAAAGTCCACAAAATAATTTAGGAGCACCGTAAAACGAAGTTGTTCGAAATAGCAGAGATTCCGAAGTACAAAGTGGGTGTCGCTTTTGACCAAACAATGACAATGACAAGTTGATGAATCGGAACATTGTTTGGAGATGTTCAAGCAGAATAAACCCGAGTTTTTACGTCGATATGTGGCAATGGATGAAACTTGGCGAGATCATGTCTCTCCGAAGCGCAATCTATAGTCAACCAAGTGGACTGTACACGTTGGCATGTTTATGGCGTCTGTATATTGGCATGCGAATGGAATAATGTTTTTTCAGTTCCTTGAAAAAGAGACTATTACTACGAATGGGCTACGAATTGCTATCGTGTCCACCGTACTCTTCAGATCTGGCCCACAGCGACTGTTTCCTGTTCTAAGATCTCAAAAGAATGATCGCTGGGAAGAAATATTCGCCGAATTAAGGGAGGATCATTGAAACGGAGGCCTAATTTGAAGCAAAGGACAAATCGTACTACAAAAATGGCTACGAAAAGTTGGCGGGTCGCTGTAATCAGTGTACAATATATCAGTGTATAATATTTATTTTCCTTGAAGAGAACTATGTTGAATAAAAAAAAAATTGTAAAAAAATGTGTTTTACTATGGTAGACCGAGAACTTTTCAATTGACCTGTGAATTAAAGTAAAGATAAGCTACATAAAGTGTTAGCCAACACGTGGGTGCGAATTAAGCGAAAAAATTTCGAAGTGTAAAGATAAGACCTCAGTTCGAACGGCAGTTAGAGCTGTCAATTGTCATTTTTGTGCTTTAGTAGGTTTTCAAACCAAGAAAGATTTATTAAACTATTCTCGGACTCAACCTTATAAAAAATCGCTCTCAGTGAACATATAATTATTAGCAAAAACATCCATTTCTTCCATTATTTATTTCGATCATTCATTTATTTCATTCATTTTATTTTCAATAAAACTCATAAAATGTTTAGCACAAAACGAGCACTACGCACTATCACATCACTTTATTTATACCTAAACAACAACCCACAGCGGCGGCCACTCACAAACCTTTCATGCATTAAGTGGATGATAAAATCGAGAAGGGCTCCTGCATGACTTCTATGATCTTAGCCTCAGGTATCACCTCACCATTCGCCAGCAGAGTGTGCGTCAAGCCATCCAATTTATTGCCACTCGAACGTGCTTGCAGCACAAACTCATTGCCATTCTCCGCAAACTTGGTGTCCGTGCCGCCATCGACGAAATCACCCTTGAGAGTGCAAATAAATTATTTTTACGTACAAAAAACACTTCAATCACGAGTTAGAGACCACTCACCGTTTCCGCGCGCAACTGATCATTCACATACAAGTTGAGCGTATCCAATTCTAACATTATACGGTATTCATTATCTTCTATGCTGACCAACCACAAGCGGTAGTGCTTCGTCAGCTCGTCGGTGTACTGTTCGTGCGGTTTGCCATCGATGTAGAGTGAATATTCGTATCTGAAACCTGGTGCCGGATCGACGCGTATAATGCAACGTGCTTGATCGATATAAAATGAGTCTTCGCCCACCAATTTGAACATCCAGTCACGACGCAGGACTTCCTGGAAATGTGGTTGGAAAGTAAAGGTCTGCATTAATAAAATATAATAATCAAGTTTCTCTTTTATAAAAGCACGGGTTGCACTGCTCGTTTATTGCGTGCTCTTTCTCTCCCTTTGTCGCTATAATAAAGGCATTCTAGAGAGTCAGCGCGCTTCATTCAGCTTATGAAGGCGCTTTATTTCTCTTTTTTTTTATAAGTATTTGAGAATACTGATTTTTAGCTAATGCAATTTTGTTGCGAAATTATTTTTGTATATGATTTTTATTTACCGTTTTTATTTTAGAAATCTCTGTTTCTATATATTTTGCCTTTGTTTTCCTTACCTTCCCGTTTACCCATATCATGCGTCGTCCTGTAGTGGTTCCATGCTCCAATTCGATACGATACATTTTGCCATTTATCGGCGCACACCATTTGGCCACAATATTGTTTTTGTTGTAACGTTTCTCTTCCGGTATATGATCCTGTGTCATAATGGGTTCGTTTGGCAGATTCTCTAACCGCAGGGATGGCGATAGGAAGGACATTTCTTGCAGGGTTCTTAAGTTTTAATGCCTATGAAAATCTATAAAATATTAAGAATCAATGTGTTTAGAGAGATGAATATTTTAACTTAGTACATATATTGGTTTTGAAAGAAATATCTATTTTAATTTAACTCGAAATCCATTGCTGGTTTTTTTTTTTAGAAAGAGAGAGTTTTTTGTGCATATTTTTAGACAGCCTTTATGAATGTCGACGGATAGATACACTCTTTAAATGATTTTTAGAAAATAACCTTGATATAGAATCGTAAAAACATTGTATCTGCGCTCAAATGTATGCAACATGTTTTTCTTGGCGGTTAAAATCTTATCTCTGCGCTTAAATGTAGGCAATATATATTTCTTGATGGTATAAATTTTGTTATTCTCATCCCAATTCATGATTTCAAAGTTGTATCTTTAATAATGTGTTCAATAAATGTATTTGCTTTCTTAAAGATTCGATATCTCCACGGCTAATAAAAGAATTTTCTAATGCTCAGCACATATCGTGGTTGAAGCTTTGATATCGAACAATATGACGTCCGAAAATATGATGAAGGCTTAAACTTTTTAACTATAGATATTTATGCAAAAAGTTTTAAAATTTTTTTAAATCAAAATTTTTATAATTTTTCAATATTTGAAACCATGTCTCAAATTTTTAAATTATTCTTTCATAATAAAGAAATTTTAGTTTAATTTTCAAAAATCGAAATCAAATTTTTTTAATACAATATTTTTAAACTACGAAATCTTTTCGAAAACGAAAACCACGAAATCTCTATATTTTAAAAAATTAAACACTTACCATTATTCAAATTTAAAGTTATATATAAAATGAAAAACTTACCATTATTCAAATTTAAAGTTATATTTCCAAAAAAAAAAAAAAATTACTAAAAATTTAAATTTTGAAAATTTTTGTTAATAAAACATTAACAAAAAATGTTCAAATCTTGATGAATTCAGAAACTTAAAAAACAAAAATTTTAAAGTAATGAAACTGTTTAAAATTTGGAAAAATCCAAATTGGAATTATTAAGAATTTCGAAAATAAATATTTCGAAAACTCTATATTTTAAATATTTAAAAACTTTCCATTATTCAAATTTTAACTTATTATTAAAAAAAATTATTATTAAATATTAAAATATTTAAATTTTTTGTTATCAAAATAATTTAAAAAATGTTTAAAACTTGAATATTTGAATAAATTCTAATAAGACTCAAAATTTTTGGGAAAAATAAATATAGAAAACTTCTAAAAATTTCCAAAAATAACGAAATAGTTTAAAATTTAGGTAAACTCAAATTTGAATTTTAAATAGTTCGAAATTTCCAATATAAATATTTCTAAAACTTTATATTTTCAAAACTTGAAACCAATTTCACGACTCAAATTTGAATTTATAATTCCAAAAATAAAAAAGTGAATTATTAAAAACTAAAATTTTGAAATTTTTTGATATAAAAATATTTATTTACAAAAGTCTCACAATTTTGTTAAAAATAGGCAACAAAAACTTTTCAAAATAATGAAATAGTTTAAAATTTATTAAAATTCAAATTCGAATTTGAAATAGTGCGAAATTTCCAATATAAATATTTCTTAAACTTTATATTTTCAAAACTTGAAACAGATTTTACTACTCAAATTTGAATTTATAATTCCAAAAATAAAAAAATAAATTATTAAAAATTAAAATTTTGAAATATTTTGTTATAAAAATATTTGAAAACATTTCTAAATCTGAATATTTGACTATATTTTAAAAAGTCTCAAAAGTTTGTTAAAAACATACCTCAAAAATTTTCCAAAATAATGCAGTATCTAGTATAAAATTTTGAAAACCCAAAATTCGAAAACTGCATTTTTAAGCCGTTCGACTTAATGAAATAGTTCAATGTTTTAAAATTAAAATTTCAAAAACTCTATATTTTAAAAATTAAAATTAATGAAATAGTTCAATGTTTTAAAATAAAATTTCAAAAACTCTATATTTTAAAAATTAAAAAAAAAATTAAAAAATTTTTTACATTATCAAAAGTTGAATTAATAATCTCGAAAATAATTAATATAAATTTGAATATTGAAATTCTTTGTAAAAATAATATTTGAAAAATTTTTTAAAACAATATTATTCAAATAAGCATGAAAAAGTCTCAAATTTGTTCTTTTAAGTAAATTTAATAAATTTTGTAAAATATTTGATAATTTTGAAATTGTTTAAATTGACAAAAATTTGAAAAGTGAATATTATTTAAGGCCAATATTATTTAAGGCCATCTGACTTAGTGAAAAAGTTCAATACTAAAAAAATAAAAGTTCGAAAGTTATAAATTTTTTTCTAAAAAAATGTTAATAATTTCAATATTAAAATTTTTTGCAAACATCATATTTGAAAATTTTTTTAAACTTTTTTATTCGAACTAACTTGAAAAATTCTCAATTTTTTTGTTAAAATTAGACAATAAAATGTTCTAAAATAGTTATTTTGCAAATTTTTTTTTTTAAATTTTTTGAAATTTTTATTTTACCAATTTTTTTACAAACTTTTTAATTTTTTTGAAATTTTTAGAATTTATTTCATCAAAATCTTGGTGATCCACTTTCTTTGCACAAAATTATTTTTCTACTTAACTATAACGTATTTAAGTATCATAACAATAACTTGTAATATATATATATATATATATATATATATATAATGGAAACGCTCAGAAAAACATTTATTTTCTAAAAAACTTCAACACACAAACTCAATATTTGCCAAAGAGCCAAGGAAAGTGCCAACAGCTCGCCTTAACCTTAGTATTTCTTTTCAGCAGATATTTATAAAAC
The DNA here is from genome assembly GCA_027475135.1 of Bactrocera correcta. Classification (NCBI taxonomy): domain Eukaryota; kingdom Metazoa; phylum Arthropoda; class Insecta; order Diptera; family Tephritidae; genus Bactrocera; species Bactrocera correcta. The sequence continues at coordinate 35,838,542 of CM050325.1, read as the reverse complement.
AGCAGTATGCTTTCGCACACCACATGCAAACATACACACAAGGGTGCACATACATACATACTCTTACTCAGGAGGTTTGACGTGTCTTTGTATGCTTTGAATACACATATGAATATACTAAGTACACATGTTTGCTTAATCATTTAATTATCTCGATATGTATAATTTAGCTTTATGTTGTTTTGTTATTGTTTTTGTTGTTGTTATTGTTTAATTTCTTTTCGCCAGCACGAGTATTGCCATCTATTGATTTTATAGCTTTTTGTTTCGTATGCAATTACAGTGCATTCGCAGAAACTCATACACATACATACATACTTATACTCAGATATACATGCATATGAACAAATATATGGTGAAAAGTATAAAGGATTAACGTGAAACGGCATTATGCTTGTGTGTGTGTTTCGCCTGAAACTGCAAGAAAAACGTTACAAAGCTAAATTTTGATTAGCCGACAGACGGCGAATAGCTTCCATCGCCGTTGGGGAGCTGATAATAAAACGAAATAAACGTTCGTGGCAGCAAACGGTTTTATCACACTCGCTTTTATAAATGTTTATGGCATTTATGAATGCCGAAACGGATTTTTAGGCATTAAAATTTTTCATAGCGAATGCAGTTCATGGCTGCCCGCATTGCCAACGGACGTTGAAACCCGTTAAATGTTAATGAATTTGTGTGCCACGCGTAAAACGCTTTCAAAAAATATGCAAATCAGCGTGTGTGTGCTATTAAATTTTTAATAACATTCTCATTTTTGGTTAGTTTTTGCGGAAATTCGATTTGATGGCAATTAGCTCATATGTTTTATTGTGATTTGCCAGACTTTTAACAAAAAGTTACTCAAAACTATTTAAATCAAAGATTTTCAAACCGCTTAATCTACTTTTAGGCGCACATAACTCTTTAATAAAATAAGTCGTCATCAAGCAATTAGGTATTAAATAATTAAAATTTCTTTAGACTTTTTTTAATTTAATTTAAGAAAACCCTGAAAAATATTTTTTATTAAAATTTTCCGTTATAAAAAATTTTTATATAAAAATGTTTAGTTTAAAAAAAGAAAATTATATAAAAATTTTAGAATGTTTTAATAACTAATAAACAAAACCAAAGTTTTAAACATTTTTTCTTTTTCAAATATAATGTTTACAAAAAATTTCAATATTAAATTTTTTTTTGTTTTTTTTTTTTTTGAGAACAAAATTTATAATTTTCGAATTTTAATTTTTTTAAGTATTGTTCTATTTCATTAAGTTGGACGGCAGCAAATATGCAGTTTTCGAAATACAATTTTGCAATTTCTTAAAATATTTTAAAAATAATGGAATGGCATCAACCATTATTTTGGAAATATATTGCAAAATTTATAGTATTTACTTATAACAACAAATTTGAGACTTTTTCAAGTTTATTTGAATATTAATATTTTGGTACAATTTTTAAATATTGTGGTTACGAAAATTTCAAAATTCAAATTATTAAAAAATGTTTTGGTTTTAAGACAACTCAATTTGTAATTTTAAAATTAAATTTTTTTTCAAGTTTTAAATCTTTAAAGTATAAATATTGAACGTTATGCAATAAAGAAAAAATATAAAAATATTAAAATCTAGAGTTTTTGAAATTTAATTTTTGAAATATTGAACTACATATTTCATTAAGTCGAAAGTCGCCGTTTCCAATGTGGCTTTTTTAAAATTTTATACCATAACATTATTTTGGAAAAATTTTACGAACAACAAATTTGAAATTTTTTCAAGCTTATTCGAATATTAAAGTTTAATAAAAAATTTGATTAAATTCTATTTTTTTAATTCTTTACCAAACTTTTTTTTTAATTTGTTAAAAAAATTAAAAAAATATGTATAACTTTTTGTTTAAATATTTAATTTTATATTAAATTACAAAATAATTATAAAATTAGTTTGATGTTTAGCCTTATTAAAAAATAAATTTAAAAGCATAAAAACATAATTTTAAAAAATTAAGAAAAAAACTAATTTTTAAATAAAAAAAATTAAAATGCATATTTTTATTTAACTGAATTGAAATTATTGTCTTATTTTGTTAATTTATTTATTTTATTATTAAATTTTATTTTATTTTTATATATTATTTCATAAATTGTTTATTATTATAGTTTTTTTTATTAAATTAATTTAATTAATAATACATTTCATTAATTTATTAAAACTAAAAAAAAACTTTTTCATAATTAATTACTTGCATTTTATTAATTAAATTAATTTAATTTATTAAACATTTAATTAATATTATATTTAATTTATTGAATAAATAAAATTAAATTACCCTAATTAAATTAAATTAACTAAATTAATAAAAATTAATTAATTAATGATGAAAAAATTAATTTTTTATTAAATTTTTCGTTAAGTTAATAAAATTTTATATTAATTAAAATAAATAATAATATTAATGTTAATTAATATTCTGTTTAATTATTTGATTTAAAAATTAGTTAATATTAAATTTATGAAATTGATTTAATTTTGAACATTTCAAATTTTAGTTATTTAATAATATCACAATATTTTTTTTAATTGTTGTTAAAATTCAAGTTTTTATTAAAAAATGCTTATTTTTAATTATATATATTTTTTTATTTCACATTTTTATAGTTAGTTTGTAAATTTTGTATTGTTTATATTTAATTTTATATAATTTTATTTAATGAAGATGTATTGTAGTTAATTTTTGATAAAAAAAATTTTATAACTAATTTTGTTATTAAAACAATTTTTTTAGTTAATTTTTTATGTATATTTTTTATTTTTTTTAATAATCATTTTTTTATATAAAATTGACATATTTGTTCATTTTGATAAACCAATTGTTAACTAGTTGTACTTCACATATTAAAAAAGTGTTTTTTTCGGTTTTTTATTTTTTTCATTTTTCAGAATTAGTAATCAAACTACACAAGTAGAATAGTTTTCAAATTATTTTTGTAATATAATATAATTTACAAATAGTAAAAAATCATAATTTCACTTTTATAAAAATTCACAAAATTTCGCACTAACATTTCAAATGCGCTCCATTGATGAAAAAATTGTACTCAGTTATTTATCCAACAAAGGGTAATGAATTATAAATTCCTTCTACCGAAAAGCGAAACCTTTTACTTTCTTTATTCTCGCGTTCGCTCCCAAAATACGAAACCGTTTCGTTGAGCCGTCAGCAACGTACTGAATGAATGGACTTTGGTGAAAACACGTTAGCGCCTTACGGTATGCAACAGCCAACACATATGCACGTACAAACACATACAGACACAAGTGTCCGCTAATAAACTATTATTCGCGCTGAACTCGTTGTCGCCGCCGTCAACAACGTCATGGAACCGCTATTCCTGTCGTTGCCTTGCATCGACCACGCTAATGGTGGCATTGGCACAATGAAAAGTGGGCGCCAAACGGCTGCAGCCAACCGGCAAGCTTCGATACTACTCGCAAGCACATATGCTGGCAGACACACACATTCACATGTACAAAGCGACAGCGGTGTTGGTACTACTACTAATACTACTACAACTATAACTGCGACTCTACGAGGAGTATCATTGTCAGACATGCATATTTTGCTGTAATTGCCACCCATTTGGAAATAGATTTTTTAAGCTTAGGTCAGGACTATAACTCAAGACAAGTGACTAGTGCTCGTAGAGTGGACACTAGTCTCATTTTGAAATAATACTAAGTCCTTACATAAAAATTTCCCACAGATTTGTGATGGAATTCATTACAGTTGTCTGCAGAAATGACTTGTTGATTTGAATATATATCCGCAAAAGGAAAATACATTTCTTATCCTAAGACGGGATATCCGGGCGGAGACAATACCTTCTCCCTCAGCTTAATTCGCTCTCAACTGCATAGGAGAGCTAAGCATAGGTTTGGGGAGAGCGTACTGAAGACTTATCGAAGTATTTGTTGGTCTGAAGGATTCTGTCTTTAGGACAAAGTAGGAAATGACAGAGGGAGAAACTTAACGAGATATCCGTAGCAAAGTGCCACAGATACTACCAATTTAAGTCTTTTCTTCGAGCTGCTTTTCCATTCATTTTCAAAAGAGTACAAAAAGTTTCTGTAATGATTTTCAGAGTCTGGAAGGCATCAGCTGTTCTTGAACGTTCTCGCAGAAAGTACTCAAAAAAATTATAAGAAAATATATCACAATTTCAACCAGATGGAAGTAAATCGTTAGTGTGAGCGCTTTGCTGTGGCTAAGTTTCTCATTTGGTAGTTCAGGCAGAGCTCACAAGACCGGAAAATATATATTTTACTTATGAGTCAGCGTGTCCGCTCTAAAATTATGGGACTGGAATCCTATACTGCGGTCCTCATACCATAATGGAGAAGTATTGACAACAACTCCAAATCAAGCGTAAGATCAAGTTTCTAACGAGTGGTCACTGAGATTGGAAAGCAGCTTTAAAAAGGTAATCAAGCTACGGAGGAACAAATTCCATTCAATGCCTAGCCTCTTGTGAAAACAGTCGGTTCATGGAGCCGGAAACTTCCGACACCAGATGCTGAACCACACAGCAGTATGAAGCCAGAGAACTAAAGCAAAAGGATCCTTATAACTGAATAGAGATCGCATCTCCTCAATAGCACCTACCAGTATATTGAAATTTATTAATGCTTGGGCGATGTAAGTCATTGTGACAGGAGCCCACAATAGACCTTTGATCGCGCTGCAAACCTCAATTAATATCTACCTATCAAACTATCTATCTAGATATATCTATCTATCTGTCTGGAATTTGCGGTAGAAGCTTTGGGTAATATTTTGGCTTGGACTAAACTCAACAGACTGGGAGACATATGTTCACCTTCGAGTCTGCTGTTTCGGGTAATATTTTCAGATACCAGCAATTCAAAGATATCTCAAGTCAATTAAAGTTTTAGAAAAAAAGGCTATATACTCTTGCTTACTGAGTGCTTTAGACTAGCAAAAAAGTGCCAAAAAGTTTTTGAAAACTTGAAACGAAAAGTCATTCCAACATATTCTTTTTAAAGTCGGTTTAAGTTGAGTTCAGACAACAAAAACTCCTGAATTTCGCTTTCAGTTTGCCATTCCATTTGGGTTTCATTTTTCCTTTACCATCACAAGCATATAGTAAGGCGCATAGACTTATACCGGCTATCACTCATATGTCCACATACAAACACATATAAGTACAAACACATATGAGTACAAATACAAATATGTGCATATATAAATATATTTAAATAGCTTTAGTAGTGGCATGAGTATTTATTGCCCTGAATTGGCGCGCAACTTTAACTGTCTTTTCAGCGCGGCACACCAACCAACACTCACTCACCAATTTATATAGCACTTGTTCTTGCTGGTTTCCTTCATATTTTGGCTCCTGGCTCTTATGGTTCATTTGTTTATTTATTCTCTTGTACGTTTGTTTGTCTGTTTGTTTTCGGACAGGTTTTGATGTGCGCGCAAACACTGGCCTCTTTGCGGCTACCACACATATACACACATACTTTTGCACACGAAAATTAACAAAAAAAAAAAATGAAAAAAGTCGGCTATAAGTTGGCCTGCAAGGTTTCTTCACTGAAGTGTTGAGTTCAAATTGTATTTATATAATACTTGGCTGCAGTGGCTTACCTTATAATTTGGCTATTACAACGGCAAATTCGCTATATTTGTGTTTTGAAGCGCTCAGCAGTTCATAAAGAAAAACCAAAGAGCAAACTAGGCTCACGAAATGTCGGCAGTGGCAAGAGTTATGCATTGCAGCTCAATATTTTCCAACCAATTGCTTAAAGGTTTTGAGTTGAGTTGCGTAAATGTGGCATTTTAGAGTAAGAAAAGCTGTCGGCTATGGGAAAATTGCGGATGAAACTTTGGTGGACAAACAAAAATATCAAATTAACAATATGACTCCTCTTTCACTAAGTAGTTGCTATCCGAGAAGGGACACATTACATCAGACATCGATCACTCTTCCAAAAAACTAGCTGGAGTCGAAACTAATGTTCAACATAATCAGCCTACTGAGCGTAACACTCGCAACATCATTACCCATTTTAAACAACATTTATTAATATTAAATGGAATAGAACACGTCCAGCACACAGTGAAGCCATACCTCAGAGTATACACGAAGACCAAGGAGAGTCGACTCGGCGCCGTTTGCAGCAACTCGATCTGTCGTATCTTAAATTGAAAGCGCAGAAACTACAGTTTGTATAAGACTGAAGAGGTTCGACCTTCCCAAGCGACATCGCTTTGCTATATGACCTCTAGAAAAGTTCGAAGAAGAACCGACGTTTTAAAGGCATGTTTTGTTTAGCGATGGGGTCCATTTCTGCGTCAATGGGCATGTAAACAAGAGATGTCACTTTATCCAGAAAAAACAACGGATGGAATCATCGGTACATACTATATTTCTTCAAAATTGAAACGTAACCGTCAATAGCGACCGTTAGCGCTGAAGCTCGTGAAGCTCGTGATCTCGGGACATTTGGTTTCAACGAGACGGCGTCAATTCTCCCACCTCGCATCAATCAATTGATTTATTGAGAGAACATTTCGGTGAGCAGATAATTTCACGTTTTGGACCGGTCGATTGTCCACCAAGATCTTGTAATATCACGCCGTTATTCTTTTTCCTGTGAGGATATGTAAAACTTAAAGATCCGATTCAGATCATGAAATAAATAGAACTTATCAGCTTAGTCTAAAACTACAAAATGGACTTCACAGGCCGATCTCGCAAAACATTCCTCACCAAGACCTAAAATGTGACAGACCGGATTTCAGTTCAGACCCGTAATGATTAGTCTATGTAAAGTTTGGCTGTGTTAAGTCGTTAGCGAAGCCCGAAAATCCATCATAGATAAGATTTTCATAAAACGTCATATCCTGTAGAGCCTTGACAAACAAATCGACACCTATTAGCTTTTTGTCTAAATTGGGAAGGATCTCTGCGAGCCGTTCCTTACCGAACGAGGTTTTAGACAGGATAATTCCTTTCGTGCGTCTTCAATATAATGCCGGCGAATGCCGCTAAGCTTAACCGCAGTGGGGTTGTCTACTGTAAAATTACATTGCTACGGAGGTATGCAGATGATATTTACAGGTTACGATCTAACAAGGTAGTCATCAGCGCAGCCTTTTCCGATCTGGAAAAAGAAGCGAAAAACCAAGTATCCCTGAATTGTAACACGGTGCATTGGCTTGGAACCAACACTTTCTCTTTCTTCAAATACGACCGTTTTGCGGCGATTTCGTTCTTCAAACGGTTCAATAACGATATCTTATAGTCGCTGTTGGTGGCTCTTCTTTATTCAAGGTAGTCAATTAAAATTGTTTCATGCGCATCCCAAAATACAGGCGCTATAACCCTGTCAGCCAACTGTTGCGTTTTTCCACGCCTTGAAGCGGGTTCTTGTGTGTGCAGTCCACTCGAATGACTGTCGATTAGACTTCGGAGTGAAATGATGGAGTCATGTTTCAGCCACTATCACCTATCGATGCCAAAACTTGAGTTTATTGCTCTTGAACATCTCCAAACACTACTCCGAATCATCAACTTGTCGTTATTTTTAGTCCAAAGTGAGCGCGCGCCGTACCCTCTTTACACAGAGCTCTCTCATAGCCAAATATTCGTGATTGATATGATATACATTTTCAGTTGATATGCTTTGAGTGTCTGCTAACTCGAACAACTTCACTTTAGGGTCAACCAAAATTATTTTTTGGACTTTTCTGGTGTTTTCGTCGGATGCAGAACGGACAGCAGGTCAGAGATGATGAGTGACTTGTTGAGTTTGTTTGTTCGTCGAAAGACCACTTTACTTCTCAATTGCCTACTCAGTCCGAAGTAACACCTGTTGCCAAGGGTTATTCTCCGTTGGATTTTGAGGCTAATGGTGTGGTTGCTGTTAATAGTAGTCCCAAGACAGACGAAATTATCTACGCCTTCGAAGTTTTGCCTGTCAACAGTGACGTTAAGCGTTAGCGCTAACTAAAAATAAAATGAATTTAACTTTAGTAGTGCCTTCTCTGTGTCTGGCCGGCGACTTTTTCATTGATATTCGTCTTCTTCTTGGTTACGTTTGCCGCTGACATGTTGAAATTCGCACGAATACTTCAAATGTCAAAAGAAACCTTTGCTGTCAGCAAATTTATTACGCTTCATTAGCAATTTAAATATGCAAGAAAAGCTGAGCGCCAAGCGTGGTCAACTTTAAAGCACACACACATGTGTATACACGTTGGAAGTTCAACAAAGATTAAATGGGGCAAAGCATACATGTTAGTATGCCAAATGAGCTGAAAAGTATGCAATAAAAGCAGGAAGAACTTAATGACAATGAAAACAACAAAGCGTCTGAAGGCCACGACAGCACTTGCAAGCGCAATTACACGCACATGTATACATATATGAGTGAAAGTGTGTGTGTGTTACTGTAAATGCACCTACTGCCAATATTGTTTATTGCTTATGTGTGGATGTGTGTGTGCATGTGCGTTGGTGTGTATTGCTGCGCTTCAAAATGTTTATTTATTTCGCTACAACTGCAAATAATGACATCATGAAATACTTTTTTATTGTTTTTGTTGTTGCACATATTGAAATATTCACGTAGGAATCGAAACAGCCGTCGCCGGTTGGCGCGCTGACTACCCGAAAAAAGGGCGGAATTTGCATTAGCAAACGGCAAGGGGCCGGCACACTTGGCATGGTGGCTGGCGTGGGCACTGAGTGGCAAGTTGCGTATAATTCATAACTTTTTGCAATTTATTCGCAGTGAAAGTTTAATTTGTTAGCAAGTAAGTAAGTAATAGTGTGTATAATTGCCGCTCATTGTGTGGGTGTCAACGAATGTGAGGTGTGTGGGTGTAAACGAAAATGAGTTGTGTGTGTGTTTAGTGAAAGTGTGTTTTGTGTGTGTTTGTAGTGAAAGTGTGTTATGTGTATGTGAGCGAAAGTATATTGCGTTTGTACAGGGTGTGCACGGAAGTGTGCGACAGGCAATGGCAAATTGGCGCGAACTGATTGTGAAAATTGCAAGGATTTGTGGCATGAGTAGCAAAGTCGATGAAAAATTGTTGGGAAAAGTTGCTCTTTTGGCGCTGCAAATACCGTTAGTTGGCAAGTAAGTTTTGCGTTAGGTGTAATTTCGGAGCAAACGCTTTTTATGTTGCACGCAAATGTTAAGAATTTTAATTTTTTGCATTAATGGCAGGCACTTATGTAACAGATTGTATCGACAAATTGTTGCAGTTTTTGAATTTGCAAAAGTTTTGGCCAATGTGTGACGCACGCTATGGCGTATTTAAAGTTATGTGTGAGGTTAAACATATTATTGTACGCACATAACCTCACAAATTAATTTTTTTTTTCGAAAATAAGTATTCATGCAGCCTTTAAATATAAAAAACGGGGTTAATTTTGCGACTGAGCTGGAAATTTTATGTGATGAAACACAATTTTTGAATTATGTTAAAATTTCTGAAATTTTTTTTTTAATTTTTATATAATTTTTTTTTATTATGAAAAAAATTCCAAAATTTGCTATTATAAAAATATTTAACGTTTGAATATTTGTATACCTCACGTATGCCTATTAGTACTTCAGATTTAGCAACATAAAGTAAAGTATTAGTAGTAAACTGGTTGAGAATTGGCTATAAAATGAATGAAATCGTTTCACATCACCTCCTGGTGGCTATAAAATGAGTCAATTGACTTTCGTTTATTAATAAATATGAAATGACTCATTATAAACTGGTTGAGAATTGGTACAAAAATTAATAAAATCGTTCCATAACGTCTTCTGACTGCTTTGCAAGGAGTTTAGTGATTTTCATTTGATAAAAATAAAATATTTGTTTGATAATGAAGTGGTTGAAGATGAGTTCTAAAATTATTTACAAAAAAATCATTTTGTTTCCCGGTGGCTATACAAAGTATTAATAAAGCGGTTGAGAATTTGTTCAAAAATATATGAAATTGATTCACATCATCCCCTGACTGCTGTACAAGGAGTTTACTGATTTTCAATTGACAAAAAAATTCTTTCATTCATAATAAAGTGATTGAGTCGGCTATACAAGTAATTTAGTAATTTTTTACGATAATAAATATAATATGATTGATTATAATATGGTTGAGAATTGGTTTCAAAATGAATAAAATGGATCCACATCATACCCTTGAGGCTTTATAATGAATTAAGTTGATCCGTAGCGTCCCCTGCCAGTCGTCTGATGAGTTTACTTATTTTTTACTTCTCGGTTGTGGAGTTTATTATCATTGAACAGGGTTTATACGCAAAGAAAGCCGGAAACCGAACGTTTATTATACCCTGAACAGGGTATATTAACTTTGTCACGACGTTTGTAACACCCAGAAGGAAGCGTCGGAGACCCTATAAAGTATATATATAAATGATCAGGATGTTGAGCTGAGTCGATTTAGCCATGTCCGTCTGTCTGTCCGTCTGTCCGTCTGTCCGTCTGTCCGTCTGTCTGTATATATACGAACTAGTCCCTCAGTTTTTAAGATATCCTTTTGAAATTTTGCAGACGTCATTTTCTCTTCAAGAAGCTGCTCATTTGTCGGAACGGCCGATATCGGACCACTATAGCATATAGCTGCCATATAAACTGAACAATCGGAATCAAGTTCTCATATGGAAAACTTTCGCATTTGACAATGTATCATCACCAAATTTGGTACGGATTATTTTCTAGGGAAAAAATGTAATATCCGAGAAAATAGTTCAGATCGGTTAACTATAACATATAGCTGCCATACAAACTGAACGATCGGAATCAAGTCCTTGTATGGAAAACTTTCACATTTGACAAGATATATTCACGAAATTTGGTATATAATATTTTCTAAGGCAAAAATGTAGTCTCCGAAGAAATTATTCAGATCGGTTGACTATAGCATATAGCTGCCATACAAACTGAACGATCGGAATCAAGTTCTTGTATGGAAAACTTTCGCATTTGACAATGTATCATCACCAAATTTGGTATGGATTATTTTCTAGGGAAAAAATGTAATATCCGAGAAAATTGTTCAGATCGGTTAACTATAACATATAGCTGCCATACAAACTGAACGATCGGAATCAAGTCCTTGTATGGAAAACTTTCACATTTGACAAGATATATTCACGAAATTTGGTATATATCCGAAGAAATTGTTCAGATCGGTTAACTATAGCATGTAGCTGCCATACAAACTGAACGATCGGAATCAAGTCCTTGTATGGACAACTTTAACATTTGACGAGATATATTCACGAAATTTGGTATAGATTACTTTTTAAGGTAACAATGTAATCTCCCAAGAAATTGTTCAGAACGAGTTACTATAGCATATAGCTTCTATACAAACTGGACACATAGTTACTAACAGAAATGCACCTGTGAAGGGTATTTAGCTTCGGTGCAACCGAAGTTAACGTTTTTTCTTGTTTTATTATCAAAGGAGCCTTAAACCTTTATAAACTTTGAAAGTTATAAGAGATCGGCTTTCGGATCGTGTTTCCTACTATAAAATCCTACTATTTTGCTGACTAAGATCTTTTGTTCAGATTTTATGATCTATGAAAAACTCTAACCTAAAATTTTCCACTTTGCAGCTTACATTAAAAATTCTCAATATAACCTTAAATACACTAGAGATCCCTATATAAGCTGCGAGAATCGATCGAGAATGTAACGGTTTTCGAATAATGTTCCATACAATGTAACTCTATACTTTTGCTGGTAATTTTTTTTAAATAAAATTTTATGATCTATGAACTATTTTAACCAAAATTCTGCACTCATCAACTTCTATTAAAAATTCTCGACTATTTATTACCTTTGTAAAATTTTTAGACGTCCTTTTATAAGCTTCTTTGGTTTGGATCTGTAATTGATTGTTTTTCGAATCGTTTTTTTTTTTTTTATTTCAAAACCCTACACTTTATCTGAGTAAGATTGTTTTGTTGACCTAACCTAACCTACCCCTAACCTAAAATTTTCCACTTAGCTCACATTAAAAACTCTCGAAAATCATAAACTTTTTAATATTCCTAGAGATCCCTCTAATATATTTCCAACGAATATTCTTCAATCGAACATACATACATCCTTCAAATATCAATATATTCTTTTCCAATTCTTGCACTCACCATTCCGATAGTTTCCATCAGCCATTTGTACCTCCCAGTGACAGTTGTCAATCAATGCTTCTAGCATTTTTCGATTTTGTTTCTTGTACTACCTACAAGTATGCCCCTTAAAACGCTTTCTTAATATATTATTATATGCTCATACGTATCTACATTCCATTCCACATACTTGTAAGTATTAACTCCCGTTTTTGCTACTACGGGGGTATACTCATTACCATACATTCGAAATCGTCACCAAAATAGTAAAAATAGGCATAAATAATATAAGAATAAATAAAGTGCCGCCCAGAAAAAATAGCTCAACGCCACCATTAGACCTGTATGGCAGTATGTCAGTTCTTGGAAACATTGACAGCGCATCGTGTCGCGTCGCGTCGCGCGCCATTTGGTAACTGTCATTTCAGACATCGTAAATTTACGCGGTCATTACGGCGCGCAGCCACGCAGTTGATATGTTTTCGCTCATCATTGCCACCCAATTGCCCACTTACATGCCGAAGTGTATGTGTGTGGGTGTTTTTTATTTTTATTTTTTTTTTTTTTATTTTTTGTGTATGTGTGTTAAGGTAAATGAAAAAGTACTTTGTTCGGGAGGCTTCTAATGAATGCTCACAGTGCTCGCATGATAAAATATTTATGATCCACTAAGCACATGGGGACATGTGACGCACGAAATCATTTAATTTACATACTCATATCTGGAATAACTGTAAATATCGTAGTACATAACGAAATCCCAAAGTGAATTCGTTGACAAAAAAAGGCTTTTAAATTAATTTCATGTTCGCTTGTATTTCCGTAAAGGATATACATATGTATGTATGTGGAGGATATTTATACAGTAACGTCACTTGTGGTATTTCAAGTGAAGTCGTCTGTCTGAGTTCAAAGTAAAAATAAAAACTACTTTTGTTTCTAGGCGAATTGGCTATTTATAAAAATATTCCGCTTATAAAAATAGTCCCAAATGAGTAGTAAAAATAACGGGTCATTATGGACATGAAGTTCATTACTTTATGCTAAATTGTATAAAGGTACACAAGTAAATTAATAATGCTGAAATTTTCAAATATTATACATTCTCTTCTTCTTGATACTCACATATATACTTTACTTTGGTCGGCGGAAATGGTTATGAGTGGATGATCTTTACGTCGATAACATACTTTGAAATTAAGATTTGCAGAAAATGAGCCAAGATTGTTTGAACTCTCGCATCTTGGCTGAATTTCTCAAGAAACTAGAGTCATTGGTACGCCAGAATTGAACATAAAAGTTCTTAACAAGGCGCACTTTGCCACAATGATAGGCGTTCTAACTTCAGACTATCCCATTGGCACACACACGGTGAGGCTAAGTATTGTGGAGGACGTAACTTGTCAAAGTGGCATCCGAAGCATCTCGGCTACTTTTTACGAATCCGGCAAATTGGCTGCAATATGCGACGACCTATTAGATCCACATCGATGAGTTCGGGACACCAGAACGGACAAGCATCTATAGCAGTCCAAGTGGGATTATTCGTGACCTCGCGCATAACCAGATTATTTACCTAACCTATAACATTTTTTTTGACAGATCACACGTAAATTGTGTTATTTTTGTTCAGTATTTTTTGGCATTTTATTATGAAAAGTCTTACGCCTGAACAACGTTTACAAATCGTTCAACTTTAGTACGAAAATTCACGTTCTGTAAAAAATGTGTTTCGCGGCCTTCGCACAACTTTTGGTCAACTTAATCGAACTGCTGAGCGTACTATTCGAACACCTTCGCCGATTTTGAGACCCAGAGAACTGAAACCGCTCGAACTTCCCAAGCAACACCCCTTCGCTCTATGGCTTCTTCAAAAGTTCCAAGAAGATCCAACACTTTCGAGCCAAATTTTGTCCGGCGATGAGCCTCAGTTCTGACTCATTGGTTATGTAAACAAGTAAAATTTCCGCATTTGGACGAAAAGCAACCTGAAGAGATTCAAGAGCTGCCATTTCAGTTAGAAAAAACAACGGTTCTGTGTGGCTTATACAGTATTTCTTCAACTATTTGACGCCTTAAATTGAAGCTCGTGACCTCGGCGACATTTGGTTTCAACAAGGTGGCCACTTCCCGGCCGATTAACTACCAAGATCGTATCACACCGTTAGACTGTGGAGATATGTAAAGTTTAAAGTCTATGCGGACAACCCCGCTTCGATTCAGACCTGGGAGCAAAACATGACTCATGTCATTTGCAAGTTACCAGTCGAAATGCTCGAATGAGTCATCGAAAATTGGAATCTACTTTGGGGGTACGACTTACATAACCTTTTAATACGCTTAGAACAGAGGTTCGAAAAAACCAAAATCTTCTATAGAGATTTTCATAAATAAACAAATGGTCTATGAATGTTCCAAGGAAAGAATACTGAAGTTCATTAAGTCATTGTGGAAAAATTGTTTGGAATAATATTTTTTTTTCATAAATCCTTCGCTAGTAAATCCAGAGCTTGTCACCACAGGAGTGATTCCCATTTAGCGAATGACCCATAATAAACCTCTTTTTCGTCAAAAAAATCCTTATGTGATATTTATGCCATAATTAATGTTTTTTATATGAAAATTATTAGCGCTTCGCCACCCATTAATTAACGGTAATTTATTAAACGTGCAGTACACTTCGTGGCTGACAATAAATTTAAAGACTAACAAGCAATTAATGGTGACAAAAACGCAACTAACAAAGATTAACTAACAAATTATGTATATTTTTAGACACAAATACACACACGCATACATACACTTAGCGAAAAGCGAAGTTGTACTCGCACATATTTTGCATAAGCTTGGAGGGGGTTATGGAGTGATGGCGCCTGTTGTTTGACGACAATTTAGGTGTCATTAAGCCGAAATAATATGTTTGATGGCCAATGCCTTTTACAGCGGTTTCACATGAAATTTATTGTATGTAGGTATATGTATATATTAGGGTGGGTCAAAATGCATATTATTTTTCTACTTTATTTTCTGAAAATTTGTTTGGTAAAGAAAGATTCCCTCAAGCATGAGCTTTAAAAACTTTTGAACGTTGAAGTTTCGCCGAAAAAAAGAAGACACCATTTTTGTAGAATATTTAATTTGATGGGATATTTTTGGGAAATATTGTAAGCTGAGATATAAATTTTACAGGCCAATAATAAGGAATATAGAGGAAACTGAAAAAAGGAATACTTTTCTATTAATATTAAGAGCTAATACTTGGAGAAAATCTTCTTGGGATAGCTATCAAATAATTTCTTTGGTTATAAGGTGAAAAAAATAATAAAAACAATTTTGGACTCACCCTAATATTTGTATATGTGAATGTATATAGTATCAATATGTATATAAATATGCAACCACAGAATTTACATAATTTATATTGGGAACTATGGGAGTCACAATAAATAGAGTAACGAGCATATGCCGCTGAGACTAGTAATCTGTTATACAAAATTGTTTATATATGACCTTACACAATGTTGTTGTAATTAACCTCGAAAACACGCAATTTGACTGTCATTGTTCTAGACTAGAAAACAAGAAACAAATTGGCGATATTTTCGAACCAAAGTACTCGTTAGTCTCTTAACGAACTTACTGAGCGCAGGACTGTCTTACGATGAGATAGGTATAGCTATAGCTACCATGAACTCCTTACTTATTCAGAACCTTTTTTCTGAAAGAAAATAAATAGAGTTTTTGCACTTAATTCCTTTTCATTGCGCAATCGTTTTGTGGCGAAACCCACTTTTACTTTTTTGTTCTTGCTTCGAATGCGGTACTGCAATGGCGCCAACAATTTCCACACGTTGTGAATAAATTCCAAAACACAGCGTTTAGTCTAAATACATAACCAGCAAATTGTGAAATACAAAAGCGATTATGAAATTGGCACTTGTGCGCTAAATGACTAATGAGCACACATACACACAAACACTTACACGTACAAATATTTTAATTCTTTTAATAACCTACACTTAGGTTGATGCTGAAATTTGTATGAAAGCCAAAAGAACATGCTTACAAATATACAAATGTTTTGGTGTGTGTGTGTTAAGTAATAGAGCCTGCAGGAAAATTCCAACAGTGAAGTTTCAATGGTGGGAAGGCGGGTATTTTTTGGTAGCCTTATGTTAAAAAAAATTTTTTTTAATATTTTTGTTTTCACTCACACACTTTTTTTATTAAAAATAAATTTAATTTGTTATTTTTTTAATATTTTTCTGACCAGCTAAAAATTTAATATAGTAAAAAAAAAAATATTTTTTTTTTACTTATAAAAAATATTTTTGTTTTAATATGTGAGTTTTATTTTTATAATTAATTAATTTTGTTAATTCCTTTTTAATTTTATTCTCTTGAAAATTTTTTAACATATGTCAAATTTTTAAAATAATTAAAAAAAAATCGAAAATATTTTTGTTTTTACTCACACACTTTTTTATTAAAAAAAAAATTAATTTGTTACTTTTTTTAATAATTTTTTGAAAATATTTTTTTTTAATATGTGAGTTTTTTTTATAATTTTTTATTAATTTTATTCTCCTGAAAAATTTTTAAAATATGTAAGTTTCAAAATAATTAAAACAATAAAAAAATATTTTTCCACATATGTATGTTGGAAATTCTATATAAAGAATATAATATAATAATTTAAAAAAAATGATTTAGCATTTTTGTTTTAAATCACATACAGTTTTATTTTTATAAAAAAAAATCATTCTTTAAATTTTTAATTTTTTAATAAAAATTTTTTTTGAGTTTCAAAATAATTAAAAAATTAAAAAAATATTTTTCCACATATGTTAGAAATTCTATAATAAGAATATAATATAATAACTCAAAAAAAAAATTAATTCAGTATTTTTGTTTTATATTGTTTTTATAAAAAAAAAATAATTTTTTAAATTTTTAATTTTTTAATTAAAAAATTTTTTTTGATCTTCGTAATTTTTGTAAATAGTTTCAAAGTTCTAAGATAATTAAAAAAAAATTAGAAATATTTTTGCTTTAACTCACATATTTTTTATTTTCTATATTAGATATTCTACTTTTTTTACCTTTAGAAAAATATAAAAAAGCTATAAAATATGTAAAAGTTCTTACACCAGTTAGATTGTTAAGAAATAATGTATAAATTCTGCAAAGAAAAATTAAATTATTTTTTGTTATTGGTTATGTGTTTCAAATATTTATGGAATGATTAAAAAAGTTTAATTCTTTTTTGTAATTTTTTTTTAAGTTTCTATATTTTAAATATTTTTCAAATAATTAAAAAAATGTAATAAACACTTTTAATGATTTTTTCTTAGTTAAAAATCAATTTTTTTAACTTTTATCATTTTTTATTTGTTATGTAGAAAAATTTGAGTTTTTAAAATAGTCTGAAATAATTAAAAATATTACTGCTTTATTTCACGATTTTTTTTACACTTATATTAGAATTTATATTTTTTTTATGTTCTTATATTTTTTATTCCTTGAAAATTCTATTAAATTTATAAAAATTCTCTAAAATCAAATAAAAGTTCTCATGGAAGTTTGATTGTTAAAAAATTATTTATAAAATCAGCATAAAAAAATAAATATTTAAAAAATTTTTTTTTTAGTATTTTTAAATATTTTTTTTTTTTAATATTTTTAAAAATATTTTTTTTTATTGTTTTTTTTTAGTTTTAAAATGTTTTGAATTTTTTGATTTTTAATATGTTTTACTTGCTGTATATTCTGTAAAAAAATTGTTCTTAATTTATATATATCTATATTTTATACTAATTTTACTTTTATTAAAAGTCTGAAAAAATTAATCAAAAAAACGCAGAAACTCCCCACGCGCTCAATTCATTCTAGTGGGTATTTGTTTTTTGTACATAAGCAAATCCCATTGTTATTTATAATTATACACATCCTTTATATATACCAAAATACAAACACATTCACATATGTAAGTGTATATAAAATACTAAATGCATATGAATGGCCTTCTTTTGGAATGTTGCCATCGTTTGTGGCTTTGAATATTTATACCTCACTGCAATTCTATCTATAACCATACATAAATATGTATTTTTATTATCCTTTTGTTGTTCAAGGAAGTTAACAATTGCTTGTTGCCAACAAGAGTTAGGCTTTCACAATATTTCTTTGTCACGTGTTGGTATTGTAACGTGTTAAAGTGGTTATTTATCTGCATACAACCTCGATTAGTTTTACATATACAAGTATATGCTTGTACTTTCCATATATGGAAGTATGTATATGTACATATGAAAAAGTGTGAGTATATATATATCTACAGCAACACAATTTATACGAAAAATAGTAAAATATGACAATAACAGTTTTAGCTGTTACACCATATGCGTTCTATATTAAATTATACTTTGTTGTCTTTCTGGCAGGGAGAAAATCGTACTGGAAATTATTCCCAGAGAGAAGTCTTACAATAGATCGATACTACTATATTTCGAGTTACAAAAAGAGTTTTTGGTAAGGCTTTTAATATATCAGTTCTTCAAACAAACTATAAAAATTCTTGTTAAACCTCGAAAAAGGCGACCTTGTTAACATAATATTAAGACAGGATTTAAAAATTGATACTTTAAATATAAAGACTATATTTATAACAGTCTCTTATGAGTTTTATGAACTTGAAGTAGCACTTATAGCTTTGCGTATCAACTTGTGTTTATAAATTTCTTCTTCAGTTTAAAATTTTTTCTAGTTACACACGATCTTCGATGGCATGATTCCTGCATTCGCCTTTAATAAATCATTTAAAAAAATCGGTATTAGAAGATATTGTCCTTACAGTGATATACGGAGGCACCACTGTCGCAGAGGGGTAACATCCGGCAGCAAACTGCGAATACACAAAAGTATTTAGGGTTTGTTCTAGACAGGAAGCTTTCATGGAAGCCTAATATTAAAGAGAGTGCAAAGAAGGCATCGATTTCTTTGTACTGCTACAGAAGAGCTAACTATTGGAAAAAGATAGATTCACTCCCCGAAAGTAGTCTGGCCCATAGTAAAACCCTCTATGTTCTATGGAGCCTTTGTTTGGTGTAGGGCCTTAGAAAAGACCATAAGTACTTGCAAGAAAGCACGGAAGCTGTATGGCCACGAAAGTTGCCATCTGGGACTCAGAGGCTCAGGCAATCTGTGTTTCAATATGAACCCATATCTGAACATTTAGTAATCCTCACACGCTTTCACTTTATACAGGATCGATCATTGAGTCGTCAAAACAAACTCTGCTGGCTCTTTTTCTGCCCACATATCTGAGAAGGAGCTGGGAGTGAGTGTGAAGCCGTTGGAGCAGAAGAGCAGTGAGCTTTTTTACCGGTGGGTCAAAGTTTGCTGGGAAGGTTGGAGGAGGGGTATGTTGACAGCAACTCTTGATCAACTTCAGTTGCAAACTTCTTGACTATTAGTGTTTCTTAGGCGGTCGTTGCCATTAGGGCGGTTATAGATCTACTGCTTTGGTGTGCATTCTCCTTTAGAGAAGTGACAGAACATTCTGATATCAGGACAGCGATACTAGCCTTGAGCTCTTGTGCTCACTAACCGTGCTTTCAAGGCTGGTTAATTAATGCCTAACCTCATTATCTATAGCAGTGAGTCACTTTGTGATGAGACCGGTATGGGTGCCAATCCACAGCGGAATCACAGGTAAAAGTAAGGCTGATGAGGTAGCAAGAAAGGACAGCCTAGCTCTGCTATCAACAGGAGGGGAACGCAATGGTGCTTCTCTCTCTACGTTTGTTCTGCAGCTGCATAGCTGTACTTCCCGAAAATTTAGGCAAAGCTGGGTAGCGATTCAAGCGCTATCTCAAGATTCTTTTGGCTCAAGATCGATTGTAAACGATCCATTGAGCTCTTTTCCGTCAGTAAGGCTAGTCTCGCCCTGGTTGTGGGGGTTCTAACAGGCCATTGTCCTATATGTGTCTAGGCTGTACGCTTGAGAATCTTAACCGACGCCAGCTGCAGAATGCTGCGTTATTGAAGGAGAACTGCTCATAGCAGTCTAAGTGCGATCCTTCGTTTAGTTATATAACCCAGACTGGTAGAAAAGGTCCCACATAGATCAAAAAAATCTAAAAAATCAAATATTGACAAAGTGGTGGAAGTTTTTAAAATTTTGAAGGGAAATACCTTAGAAAGTTGTAACTCAAAAACTATTTGAGATCTCGAAATATCAAAACATTTCTAATTTTTTAAGTTTACGATAGGTGTGCCCCTAACTTTTAAATTTTTTGTCGAATTTTCAAATTCTGCATTTCCGGTTATAGACAAAACACGAAAAAACATGCCTGGCAACACCTTATTATCTTCACTGCTTGTGAAACACAAGTACAGAGTGTTTACAAAGGCATGAATTCAATGTCCGTACACAGGGTGTTAACGATGACTTTGTTTTTATGAATGCTGCGGATATTTGAAAAAATTGTAAAGTGCGAGTATATATCTACAGCAGCACAATTTATAAGTAAAATAGTAAAATATAACAATACCAGTTTGAACTGTTGTACCATGTACGTTCTATAATAAATTATACTTTGTTGTCTTTCTGGTAGGGAGAAAATAGTACTGGAAATTAAACCTACAGAGAAGTCTTATAACAGATCTATACCTCTATATTTCGAGATACAAAAAGAGTTTTTAGTAAGGCTTCAAATATATCAGTTCTTGAAACAAACTATAAAAATCCTTGTTAATCCTCAAAAACTACGACCTTGTTAACATAATATTAAGACAGGATTTGAAAGTTGATACAGACAATATTTATAACAGTCTCTTATGAGTTTTATGAACTTGAAGTAGCACTTACTCGTATAGCTTTGGGCATCAACTTGTGTTTATAAAATTCCTCTTCAGTTTACATTTTTTTCTAGTTACACACGATCTTCGATGGAATGATTCCTGCATTCGCGTTTAATAAATCCTTAAAAAAATCGGTATTAGAAGATATTGTCCTTACAGTGATATACGGAGGCACCACTGCCGCAGAGGGGTAACATCCGGCTGCAAACTGCGAATACAGAAAAGTATTTAGGGTTCGTCCTAGACAGGAAGCTTTCATGGAAGCCTAATAAATGACTAAACTCATTTTCTATAGCAGCGGGCCACTTTGTGTTAAGACCGGCATGGGTGCCAAGTCACAGCGGAATCACAGGTAAAAGTAAGGCTGATGAGGTAGCAAGAAAGGACAGCCTAGCTCTGCTATCAACAGGAGGGGAACGCAATGGTGCTTCTCTCTCTACGTTTGTTCTGCAGCTGCATAGCTGTACTTCCCGAAAATTTAGGCAAAGCTGGGTAGCGATTCAAGCGCTATCTCAAGATTCTTTTGGCTCAAGATCGATTGTAAACGATCCATTGAGCTCTTTTCCGTCAGTAAGGCTAGTCTCGCCCTGGTTGTGGGGGTTCTAACAGGCCATTGTCCTATATGTGTCTAGGCTGTACGCTTGAGAATCTTAACCGACGCCAGCTGCAGAATGCTGCGTTATTGAAGGAGAACTGCTCATAGCAGTCTAAGTGCGATCCTTCGTTTAGTTATATAACCCAGACTGGTAGAAAAGGTCCCACATAGATCAAAAAAATCTAAAAAATCAAATATTGACAAAGTGGTGGAAGTTTTTAAAATTTTGAAGGGAAATACCTTAGAAAGTTGTAACTCAAAAACTATTTGAGATCTCGAAATATCAAAACATTTCTAATTTTTTAAGTTTACGATAGGTGTGCCCCTAACTTTTAAATTTTTTGTCGAATTTTCAAATTCTGCATTTCCGGTTATAGACATAACACGAAAAAACATGCCTGGCAACACCTTATTATCTTCATTGCTTGTGAAACACAGGTACACACAGAGTGTATACAAAGGCATGAATTCAATGTTCGAGCACAGGGTGTTAACGATGACGTTGTTTTTATGAATGCTGTGGATATTTAAAAAAATTGTGAAATATTATACATATTTTTGTACTAAAACTATTATCTAGCGCAATATTACCCCCTCCTATGCTTATATTAATGTAAAAAGTAAATAGTATCAGCTCAAACAGGGTGTCCAGAAGTAGAAAAGAAAATATTAGGCTAGCAGCACACTATCGCGTTTCACTGCCACATCGTTCCACTCACACAAGTAAGCGCATGCGTTTGTTGTGTAGTTGTTGCTGTTGCTGTAGAGTATATACTTTACGTTCTCTGGTACAGTGGTTGATTCTGCCACACACACTGACAAATCACTGTAGAAGCCAGTTAAAAACCCAACCGCCCTCCGTTCCTGCTGCCCGTCAGAGAGCAATTGGCCAGTTGGATTTTCGTATGTGACGTCTTCAATGTTTGCTGCGAATTCAATTCAACACCGACTTCGATACGGAACGGACGCGCGCGCGCTCACGCTGAATTAACTGTGAAAACGTAGTGAAAAATCGTACAATACTTGGAAGTATAGTAACTACCATAAATTAAGTATATACATGTATGTGTGTATGGTTGTGTGTGTGCGAATAGTGAAAAGTTTTGGCTTCCATTGAGTACGAAAAAAGTTTGGGAAAAAATGTAAATGCAAAATGTTGAATTAAAAAACGCAAAGTGCGCATTGAAATTTTGAAAATTCGTGTGTTATTCAAGCTGAGCTTCAGATAATTGGCTTTGCAGCGGCAGCGTGCGGTACAAAGTGGCCAAAAAGATACCGTGAAAGACGTGAAAAAAGTGTATTTTTCGTGTGTGTAAATACAAAGCCAGGCAGCGCACAAACAACAACAAGAAATGACTGCAAGTGAAGAGAAGACGCCGTTGACGCTGGCCATACTTCGCGCTGAAGGTCACAGCGCCAGGCGCCGCTGAGCTGCCAACTGCTGAGCGTCAAGCGGCAGAGTGGAGCCTGGAGTCAAGAGGCAGTGTGGAGCCTAAAGACTTTTGCTACTTTGTTTCCCCACACTTACTTGCTTTGTGTCAGGATTTGCTTACACATTTGTTTACATCCGTGATTTCGAAACTTTTTTTTGACAATGCTTTCTACAAACGCAAAAATACCTGTGAAGCACAAGCATAGCACATATACTGACATACATGCATTTGTGTGGCGGAGTTCCTTGTAGGAGTATATGCAGTTTACGCATACACATATGCGTTTGTGTGCCAGAAGGAAGCGGAAAACGGCAGACGGAAGCGTCGTCAGTCGCTGAATGCGTCACAGGCACTTAAATGCGCATTTTTGTGTGAAATTCCTGCAACAAAACGCTTCAACGAGCGCAAACGATTCACCTTTGTTTCCTTTGCTTTTATTTTTTTGTTTCAAAATTATTGTTGTTGCTGTGTGCTGGCTGTGGTGGTTGAAAAAGGGGGCATATTTCACATTTTCGTTGCTGGGTCATCGGCATGGCGGCGCGTTTGGCAAATTATTTGTAAGCGCTCATGTGGAAAACGATTTGCAATCAAAATATGTTTGCTAAATATTTGTGTTGAATTGATTGAAAGTAAATAGGTGAAAGCGTAAGCGCTGCAGCGACTAAATATCAGAAGTGCAAGAGATTGTGCTTTAGATTAAGGGCTAAGAGGATAATTGTGGAAATTGAAATTGGAAAAATAAAGATTTTTAATTTTTATTCTATTTTATTACACCATAAAAAGCAATAAAATACATAAAAAAAAAGAAAATAAAATTAATAACATAAAATAAACTGATATATAAAAACAAAAAAAAAATAAAAAAAAATAAAACAAAATAAAATAAAATAAAACAAAATTAAAATAAAATAAAATAAAATAAAATAAAATAAAATAAAATAAAATAAAATAAAATAAAATAAAATAAAATAAAATAAAATAAAATAAAATAAAATAAAATAAAATAAAATAAAATAAAATAAAATAAAATAAAATAAAATAAATAAAATTAAAATAAAAAATAATCAAAAGTTAAAAATAGTTAATAAAAAAAAATTTAATTAAATTATACGAAATTCAACAAAAATTCAAATAGTAAGTAAAACAAAAATTGTCTTCGTCAACACTAAATTTAAGTGAAGAATAAATTAAATTAAATTAAGTAAAATAAAACAAAATAATTAAATTAAATTAAAAAAAAATATAATAAATTAAAATAAGATAAAATGAAATAAGTAAAATTAAATTGAATTAATTAAAAATAAAAAAATAACTAATAAAAAATTAAAAAATAATAATATTAAATAATTTAAATTAAATTATATAAAATACAATAAAAAATTAAATAGCAAGTAAAACAAAATTATATTCATACACAGTAAATTTAACTGAAGAATATATTTTTTAACTGAGCTAGCTGTTTTATCTTTTGTTGTATTTTATATAATTTAATTTTATCTATTTATTATTTTTTTATTTAATTTTTTTTTCTTTTTTTATTTTTGGTTCTTTTAATTTAAATTAATTTTTTTAATCTAATTGAATTTTTTATTTTATTTTATGTAATATATCCCACATAAAATAAAAAAAAATGAAATGAAATTAAGAAAAAATTAATTTAATTTAAATGAACCCAAAATAAAAAAGTAAAAAAAATAAAATAAAAAAATAATAAATAAATAAAATTAAATTATGTAAAATACGACAAAAAATAAAACATCTAGTAAAAACAATTGTCTTTATAAATTACATCGATTTAATATTAGAACTATAGGGATAAATTAATAAATTAAATTAAATAATATCATACAAAATAAAAAATAAAATTAAATTAAAATAAATTAACTTAATTAAAAAAAATAATTAAACTGAATTAAAAAAAACTACTTAACAATTTAAAAAAGTTAATTAAATTATATTAAATACAAAAAACAATTAAAAAAATCACAAAAATTAAATACATTTTTTGAGCCAGAGGAATAAAATAAAGTTAAAAAGAAATAAATAAAAAATAAAATCAAATATCTGTAAAAATTCGTTCAATTCCAATCCACTATAGCTAAAGATTCCTATAGATCAGTTTTACTGAAGCTATAAAAGTCTTCAAAATACCTCGAAGCTTTGGAAGCTTTAATTGGTTAGTTTGTACGGCAGCTATAAGCTATAGCGGTCTGTACTGAATAATTTTTCGTGAAATTGCAACTCTTTTTTGGATAATAATTCATGTAAATTTTCGTGAAGAAATCTTGTCAAATAAAAAGGTTTAACGTAGAAGGACTTTATTTATATCGTTGGATTTGTATGGCAGGTATATGCTCTAGTAGTCCGACCTGTACAATTTATTGTGAGATTATAGCTTTTTCTTACACAATAATCCGTGACAAATTTTGAGATGATATCTCGTTAAATAGAAAAGTTTTCCATACAAGCACTTAAATTGGATCGATCACTTTGTATGACAGCTATATGCTGTAGTGCACCGATTTGAGCATTTTCTGCAGAGGTTATAGCCTAGTCTTGGTTAATATTCTACACCAAATTTTGTGAAGATATCTCGTCAAACAAAAAAGTTTTCCTTACAAGCACTTAAATTTGAACATTCAGTTTGTATGGCAACCATATGCTATAGTGATCCAATAATATCAGTTCCAACAAATAAGTAGCTTCTCTGCGAAAAAAGAACTTTTGAAAAATTTCACAACGATAGCTGATAAAGTGTGTGACTACTACTGCTCGTATAATCGTTAAAATTTTATATAAAATATATCCACCCAGTGGCTTAAAGTCCACAAACATTTCAAATGACCACATGACATTAAAATAATTTAACTTTATAAGCTCAAACACATATTTCTGTCAGCAGATTCAACTAAATATTGATTTTCCATACATAATTGCCAGCACACTAGTTCACTCTTCGAATGTATGGTAATTGCAGGCCGGTACCGTAAAGCGAAGAAAATGTACCAAATTACAGAATTTTCGTTTACTTTGTACTTAGCATAAAATTCGATAATGTAAACAGAGCGCAAGTAAGCAACCGCCCGGCACCGGTCGTACCAACAATACGCATGCGGCCGTGTGTACATATTTGTACAGCGCGCCCTTGCCACCCTGTATAAATGCCGCCCCATTCGATTGCTGCTTGCGCGTCCTCCGTCCAGCCTGGTCAGCCCAACTGTTGGCCGTGCTGTCGCGTCCTACTTTATTGTGCTCGCATTTGGCTGCACTCTATCGCGCGCCTTTGTAGTTGATCCTTTTCGAAAAATTTTCCTAGCAGCGGTTACTTCGGGGCATTGGCTGCACAACGCGTCGCCACTCATTTATTTACTTTATTTGGTTTTTTTGCTTTTGTTTTTGGCGCTGCTGCAACAAATGCTTTCGGCGAGGGTTTGTTGTTGTTGTGTGTTCCTTTTAATTTCAATTTTGCTTTTACGAACTTTTGGGTTTTCAGCATTTTAAGTGAGCTTTTTATTTTGCTTTGGCTTTGTTGGCGCTTTAAGTGCTCTGAATTATTTATTATTGAGTAACAAAATATGAGGAAAGGAAATGCGATAAAAAGTACATAAAATAGGAAATACAACAACAAGTACATAAAACATTTATGTGAAAAATACAACAACAAGTCTATAAAACATTTATGTAAGATGTCTTCTCTTCAACTCGCTTCGTAAACGTGTTTGTGCTTAATATTCTAAAAGAGAACCGTCTCCGTCCACAGTGCTTTTGTGTTTTTTGTAAAAACCAAAACTTAATACGCCATTTTTTGTTTTTGTTATCTAAATATTATCCTTTTTTATGTCTTTGTGCCAGTTGTAACATTCAATTAGTGTAATAAAAGTGCTTTCATTGCGCATTTATAATGAAACTATTGTAAACTCGAAACTTTTTTTGCAAAGCGAAACCAAACAGAGGAATTTTTCAATAGTTGGACGTGTATTGAAACCTGTATTTTCTAGTTATTAGAGGTAAGTGTATATTATTTGTAATTATTATGTAGACATTATTATAATTAAAATATAATTATAGTCAACTTATAACCCTAATAAAATGGGAGAGACAGCGACAAACAAAGTCTGAAAAGACTCATTCTTCTTATTCTCCCAAAAAGTATTCAAAGAGTGACTTAGATACCCTCTCAAAACTATGTACTGATTATCATAATTAAACTCTGTATTTTTTTGATTTTGGTTAAAGTTTTTGATTCCTTCTAAAATATTCGGCACAACTTCAAAAACTCAAATATAAAGGCAGATCCATTTCGAGGTTCTTTACTTTATTAAAGAAAAAAACACAGGAACTCCAAATTTAGTGGGAAATGTTTATTATTATTCGATAGAACATTCCTTGTCACTTATTTTTTGAAGACTATCTGTTTCAATTGTTGGCTGCGGCTTCATCTCAGATGGTCCATTCGTTGAGTCCAATTTTCAAAGACTCCTTCGAGCATTTCGACTAGGCACTGGTGAATGACGCGAATGATGTTTTGCTCCAAAGGCTGAATGGAAATTGAATTTTTCGCAGAGACTTTAAACTTTACATATCCTCACAGGAAAAATTTAAAGATGTGATATCAGGCGATCTTACTCACTGAAGTATTCTCTCAATAACTCCATTGGGGCGACCAAAGTGTGGAATCTCTTTCGCTGTGTTTGCCAGGTTACAACAGTATTGAAATGAGTCCAGATCTGCGAGATTTTTTGTTATCGGTTCATATCCATATTTTTTTAGGCAGCAAAAGGTTCGTGTATTGAGTGGCATTCTCTATAACATCGTGCATTGATTGGGAGTCTGTGATAGTATTGGTCAGCATGGACATAGAACTAATTATCGCAATGTTTTGGTTGCTTATCTAAATGAATTTATTTCTTCTCTCTCCGTGTTTTTTGTCTTTGAAATTGCCCCTTTCCGTTAGCCATATTGCCTCAACTGCGATGATGACTTCCAGTCATGTTTCATCTTACACTATTTTCTAGTGCTCGCTAATGATTGCCTTCGGTTCCTTTGGTTTCGTGCTCTAGTATATGCCGTGGCGGCACTACACTGCAAAATCTTCAGGCTCTTGTCCGTTTCCTGTACGACACACTTTTGAGACTCTGCGATATGATCCGTTTGACTATGCTTCTGTCGCACGCAGAGACAGCAGTTCGTTGGGTTTTTGCAGTCTTTAAGCTTGTGCTCGCGTTTCTCATATCTTATGCGTAATGCCTGGATGTCTGGCTCTTTACATTCCAATTTTAGGTGGCCATAGTTGAAACATCTACAAGTATAGCATTTTTAAACTTCATTCAAAAGCCTCATTCTGCATTTGATCTATCTTGTCTTATAACGGCCGCCCTATAGGACACTCTTTATTGGCTGCCAATATTGTTGCGTATTTGCTCGCGAGTCTATGGTTCTCGTAGTGATTTCCTCAACTGCTTTCTTTAATAGGCGTGTAACGGATTTGGATTCGAGGTCGTTCTAATCCCTTGGTTAAAGAGTCGAGGTCTCAGTTCTCTATTGTGACTTTCTGCTGTCTACCTCCTAGCACTACAGATCTTCTCAATCCTTCCAGGGTTTAAGCGCTAGAGATACCCAAATATGTGCTTCTCACCGTTGTCACTAAACACCGGTTAAGTAATTACTTAACTGCTTGTTGAAGGTAGGCTCGTCTTGGGCTCAACTTGGTGAATCCTTTGCTTATACACCCTTTTGGAACTTAAATTACATTGCAAAAAGGATAAGAAAGAAAATATAATACCCTTTTACAATTTAATTTGAGCTTACAAAGCCATAACTGTAATGCAAGTGCCTCCCACGAGCCAGCAAAACCAACGAAGGTGACAATAATCGATTGAATTAAAGCAACATTGTGCAAGAGCTAACGGAAAAAATAATTGCAAAAGCGGATGTGAAGGCAGAAAACCGTGTAAAGAGACCATATTAGAGCGCTTATGCTGCGCCAAGGGCATACAGGTGTTCGCAGACTCGCTAAATTAACGGTAACAGCATGTAAGTGCAGCAAGTGTTGTTAACCTCGCCAAGTACATACGTACCTACATTGTATGTGGTTACATATATATGGTATATGTATATATGATTATGCCCAACGACTGTATGTGGTATATATATAGACACATACTCTTAAATATGAGACAAGTAAAGTTCTAAAACCTCGTCTCTCTCTTCGTTTGTATGTGGCGTGTCGTCACACAATTGCGGGGGCGTAAAAACACAGGTATTCCCAAAGGATGTGCGGCAAAATGTCACAGACGCAACACAGCGCCACGGCAGACACGCTTTTGGGGTGTCAATGTGGAGTTCGGGACGCGGTTCGGGTGAAACACCGTTTGCCAGACGTGCCGGCAAGTTGACAGCCGACAGTCGCTCCAACGCTGAATTGGAGTACATGTAAACAAGACAACATAATCAAAAAGTTCGGCAACCAAAACCAGCGTAAATAAACGAGCAACAAGAACCGCTTTGTGTAAATAAAATGTAATAAAAGACGTCGGAAAAAGTTGAGGGATATAATTTTTACATGCATATATGCGCGTATATATGTATGTAGCTACAAACAGCGGACCAGCGGAAAGCCGGAAATATTGCATAGTTGTTTTTTTTCTCTGAAGACTAACGAGGGATATACTCGTACTCCGTTTTTCGGCAAGTGAAGCAAAACTCGTTACGCAGCGCAATTGTTGAAGGGCGCCTGTATGCACGTGACAAGCGCTCTCTTTAATGCCCCCAAGGAAAAGGGAGAAATATTTGTAAGCGAACAAAGCCATAGAAAAGTTGGTGATTCCTACGAGTTTCTTAAGAAGTTCCCTCGGCTTTTGTGTAAGACGCAAAGTAAGTAACTCACCCTTTGATGTGCCTCAGACGCAATGAAAATGTCGTAGAGATTACATAGCGTGGAAAATTGAAATTATCCTGTAATTACGGTACCATCCGCACTGCGCGAAATTCATATTGGCGACGTGCTATTGATTTTGTATTTTTTGTATTTGGGGTGCTTTCGGACTTATGACTTCATGGAATAAATTTAATTCGTTTGAGTTGTCAAATGAGGCTAATAATGTTACTTTCACATGCGGTATGTGTATAGTTGCAAACGGACATCTGCGGAATCAGTCTTTCTGTCCGGTTAATGTTGTTGTAGCGGCAGATAATAGTCCTGAAGTAGTCCTTGGTCGGATAAAAATTCGTGTTCGTTGGGGTTACTTAGACCAGACTGTTGTGGGAATAGTTAATAGATTGTCCTTAATGAACACCAGAAAAAGTCTTTTATACTTCACTATTCTATTGAGCTGCTAAGCAGCTGTATTTGATGCACAGTTGTTATGATTATTATATTTTTTGCAGATTTATGTACGAGTACTTACCCAATTATAATTAAATTCGAATATCACTTAAGCTAAATGTACATACATACATACTCTAAAATACTTAGACAATTTTCAATCCAAAGTAAAAGGACTTTTATAAAAAAAAATTGAACAAATGTTTTTTTGGCAAAATCAATTTATTTTATTAAAAATAGTATCCTTCTGCTTTAATACAGTTTTTTGAGCGGTCCAAAAGTATGTCGAAGGAGTGTTTTAGCTCGTTGGCCGGTATGGTCGCCAGTATGCCGGTGGAAGCCTTTTGAATGGCCTCTACATCTGCATAACGCTTTCTTTTCATAGGCGAATGCATTTTTCCGAAAAGGAAGAAGTCGCCATATCCGGTGAATACGGAGAGTGGTTAATGGTTAAAATGTGATTTTTGGTCAAATAATCGGTTACAAGCGTCGATCAATGAGACGGATTCTGTATAATTTTTGGTCGTCAGTCAACTTGTGCGGAAAAAACCGTGTGCAAAATGCGATAAATCGATCTTTTGGAGATGTTGAATTCCATTTCCATGAAATTCAATGATGACTTTCGCTGAATTTTGATGATTCCAGTTTCGATGGAATTTCCTTTCATCAAGGATTTTGATTGACTCACATGTGGAACCTCATTTATGTCCTCACGACCACTTTGAAAACGTTGAAACTACTCGTGCACTTTGCTACAAGATAGACAATCAACGCCATAAACTTGTTACATCAATTGAAACGTTTTGGTAATAGTTTTACTAATTTTAAAATAAAATTTAATGTTGGCTCTTTGTTCGAAGCTCATTTTCGCACAGGTAACACAAACATACTGTCATTAAAACGCAATAACTTCACTTCCAATCAATAAAATGTCATGAAGTTCTCACTGGACAGTCGATAAAGGTAGCAGATTCTTACGCACCAGTCGACATATAGATGACGCCACCAGGGTGCGATAGATGCTTGTTTACTTTGGAACGCACCTTGTATTGCGTTACCAAAATTTGTTAGATTTCTTCAAAACTTATCCATTGTTTGATTGTGAATTGTTCACTTCAGCTTCATCGCTGAAGATGATTTTTCGATGAAAATCCAGGTCATTTTCAAATTGCTGCTCAGCCCAATTCACGAACATACGACGTTTCTGGTGGTCAAACGGCTTCAGTTCTTGCGCCTATTTGATCTGGTATGGATGTAGGCCAAGATCTTTTCGCAAAATTTCTCACAACGTCGTCACAGAGATGCCCAAAGCTTGATAACGTCGTATGAGAGACTGATTTGGTGACGGGAGTTTACGAGCGCACGGCTCAACGATCGTTGTGCCATACGTTTTAAGAGCGGTAAGGGGACGAAAAATTCAATATCTTTGGAATGGTAAAAATGAACAAAAAATTTTTTGGAGATTATTAAAGGTGAATATTTTCGGCGTTGTGTCACACACTTTTCATTTTCTTTTTGCGTGAAAAACATATGAAAAATTTCAATTGTTTAACAAAAAATTATTTAAAATATTATTATTTATACAAAAGGACCATGAAAAAATATTTATAATATAGCACGAACATTTTTCTTTGACAACACAAAATTTCATCGATTTACCTTTAGTAGTTTATGAGAAAACAATTTTACAATTTCATCGTCCTCTAAATTTCAACCTTCAATAACTTAAATAAAAAAGAGTATTTTGACGAAATATTTACATCTCAGGGTATGCGTCTGGTCCCCTTTCTTTTTCGAAATTTTTATGGACCACTTGACGAGGTTTGCCCTAGCTTTTAAATGGGCAAATTAGTCTTTCAAGTCTTCAGTGATCGACCTAAAATTCTGCACACATCCTTTGTCGGAACCGCAGATATCGGAACACTTCATAATACAACTGCCATAAAAACTGGCCGCTTAAACTTAGGTCCTTGCAGCGAAGACTTTTTCACGAAACTTGGCACAGATCATTTCTTTGTCCCTTATAATGAATACCGCTATTCACTTTTAGTACAAAACTCTGCTATCAAGTTGCGAATAATCAACAATTCGAACTCGTTTAAATTCAACACTTGCAGAAATCGAATTCGCATGCTAAAATCGTCTGCGATAACAATGTTAAAATGAAGAAACCCCAAAATAAAAAAAAAAAATAAAATAAAAAAACGGCAGAAGTAACTAAAGTTTCAAAAAAGTTGTGCGACTTGCCTAAAACAACAACAACGCACACACATATGTACATACATGCTGTTTAGTGCCGGCATATTGACATTCAGGCAGGCAGACGTACGAAATTTTGGTAATGAAAACAAGAGCGTAACTGAAGCAACTTTACACAAACACACATCTACACAAACACAAATGCGATCACACACACACACACACACACAAGCTTAGCGAACATGTGGAATTTTGCACGGTTAACTGAATGAGCTTCAGCGCTGCCAGCACGTTTCTTAACTTTGTGCTTTTCAAAACTCCAGCGCTGCTCCTGTTGTTTTTGTTGTTGGCTTTGTAAGCTGTTAAATTTGTTCCACCTCCATTCGGTTGGTTTGATGTTTCAGCAATTTGCCATTTTTTGTATACTCTTATTTAAGTTTATTTCGTTTTGCGCGCCGCCTTCGGCCGCTGACTGATCTCTTTAGCGAATTGGGCGCTGCAGCAGTCGCTGCCGCGTCTACCACCGGTTTTTATGTACTCCTCTAAACACACATACATACATGTGTATGTGTGTGTGTTTGCTTTTATGACTGCCTTTTTGTAACATTTGTTCACTATTGTCTTGCTCATATTGGTGAACACTGGCGTCACACTGCCGTCGCCACCGCCTGTCTTGTGGCATGCATCAGCACTGACTTTGGTGGCGACTTAAGTTCGGTGGCTCACAAAGTGTGGGTGGAACGTAAAGTATGACACAAAAAGCATGCTAAATGGAATTACCAGAAAAAAACAACAAAAAAGCAATAACAACAAAGGTCTGTGGCCCAAGCTGATGTCACAAATAATAAATAAATAAGTGAAAGGTAGAAATAGAAAAGTAATACTCATGGTAATAAGAAGTCGTCTCAGCACAAGCTTAGACTAATATTTGTACATAAATATTTGATTCGTAACAAATACGACAAATTATGTTTTGGCTGTGTGGTTGTGTTTACCGAAATTAGCGGGTAGTTTGGGGCCAACCTGGTACGTTAAAATGAAAATGAAAACGCGCTTAGTAGAAATAAGTTTTTTCAAGATATGAGTAAACAAACTAGACTTTAAAAACTTGTTATTATTAAAAGTTTTCCGGAACTTTGAAAGCTCTGGGGAATCTTTAATTAATTAAAGAGAACACAAAAGCATTGGACATCATAACAAGTCTTAATTATTAAAAGCTTTTTAAAACCATCTGAGCTTTGATCACGTTCGAATGAAGTTTGACTAAAAAATCAGTCCACAAATTTCATAACGACATTTTTCTATCAAAAGCTTACCAAAACGATGAAAATTGTGCTAATGAACAAAAGCTAATAGAATTTTTTTACAGATCGTAACAATACTTTTATTACTAAAAGCTTTTCAAAGTGATAACAGCTTTGGACGTATAGGACATAAACTAAATATTTGGTATATAAGCTATATAGAGAGATAAATAAAGATTTGCTAGACATTAGCAACTTTTTATATCAAAAGCTTTGCAAATCGATGAAAGCTCTGATGAATCTTTAGTTAATTGAAGAGAATAAAAGGCACGGGAATCTTTTTAGAACTTTGAGAACTTTAATAAAATTTAATGCATTTCGACAAAACAAACAGTGCTGTAATTTCATTTTAAAATTTTTCTAGCCAAAGCTTTCCAAAACGATGAAAATTGTCATTAAATTTTAATAAATGGAAGATTATAGAAAACTGTTGCAGATCATACACATTTTTTTATTTCTAAACGTTTTTCAAAATTATGAAAGCTTTGGAGATTGAGCTTTCACGAATATTTTTATTAACTTCATGAGCTTTATCTTTCAATTATTTTTAATTACTGATTTCTTGTGATTACAACTATAAAGTTTTCCAAAAGTGAAGAAAGCTTTTGGGTTGGAGCTTTTACGTGTTTTTCATTAATTATTTCTATTAATTATTTTAAATTTATTAATTATTTTTTATTACACATGTTGCTTGTAAAACACATTACTAATATCTTTTGATTACATTTTAAAATTTAACCAAAAATATTGAAAGTTTTGGTGTTGGAGCTTTCACGAACTTAATTAATTTTGGGAATATATTCATCTAATTATTTTTTATTACAACTACTGCTAGGAAAACGAGTTCTACCGAGTTTTTCTGATTAGCCAAAATAGTGAAAGCTCTGACGAAAGCTTTATATTTTTTGTTGGAGGACTTACTTTGTCGCAGGGAGCCGGAATAAATAAAAGACTTTCTTTATAGTTCATACGACCGTTCACATCTGTGGTTTATTAAGAACTAACAAAATGGATTACAAGAATCTTAAACGTAACCGAAAAACGTTGTTGTTGTAAGGGGAAAACTATAACCATTCGGTGGTTGCCAGATTTTCAACACTCCTCCTCAACAACAATGATTTTCTCTTCAATATCAAAAATTATTGTTTCATACCAAGTAATTCAATTAATTTTACATGTTTTGATTTACAAAGATTTTTAGTCAAAATATCTGCTGGCATATTATCTGTACTTAAATATCTTAAATCAATTACATTATTCTTTACAACTTCTCGTATATAATGAAATCTTATATCAATATGCTTACTTCGATTATGGTAAACTGGATTCTGCGCTAAATGTTGTGAACTCAAATTATCACCATACATTGTGAGCGCCCTCTTGCTATTGTAGCAATCAATCTCACGTAACAAATTTTTCAAATAAACTGCCTCTTTGGCTGCCGCCGATAACGCCATGTATTCAGCTTCGGTACTGCTTAACGCAACTGTCACTTGTTTCTTACTCTCCCAAGAGAATACACAACCTGCCAGAGTGAATGCATAGCCGGTATAGGACCTTCTGTCATCTACGCTGCTGCCCCAATCTGCATCTACGAAGCCCTCTGCTTGCTTACCCGTCTTTCTGAAATGAAGCTTTAAATTTTTCGTTGCAGAAAGATACCTTAGTACATGTTTTGCCGCTGTCTCATGTTCAACATGAGGATCGCAATTTCTTTGCGCCAACTTGCTGACTGAATGTAAGATGTCGGGCCTTGTCGTTACTGCCAAATACATCAACGCGCCAATAAGAGACTGGTATTCTGTAGCATTTACTCTTTCGCATTCAATTGTAGAACATTGAATCTTGAAACCAGGATCAAGTGGAGTAGATGCCCCGCGACACTGCTCCATACCATACTGCTTCAATAAACTTTGTACGTATTGAGAGTGACCAACAGATATATCGCCTACGCTGCCTACACGTTCAATCTCCATTCCAAGAAAATGTTGGATTCTGCCTTTGTCAACAATATCGAAACTCTCAGCGATTTGTCTCTTTATCGCCAATAGGTCTGTCTCACTCGAACTTGCCACGATAATGTCGTCAACGTAAACAGCAATGAAGTTATAACTTTTATCAATATTTTTCGTATAAAGGCATGGCTCATTCTGACACTGCTTGAAACCAATGGATTTTAAAGTGATATCCAACTTACGGTTCCATTCTCTGCCAGACTGCTTTAAACCATATATTGCTCTCTTTAATTTTAGCACTCGATCGGGATATTTGGAATTGATAAACCCTTCTGGTTGTTCCATATATACTTCATCGTCTATCTCGCTATTAAGATATGCCGTTGATACATCTAGTTGATGCATATGTAGTTCCTTTTCAGCTGCCAATGCAAACAGCATTCGTATTGTTGCATAACGTACAACAGGGGAAAACGTTTCGTTGTAGTCAACGCCATACCGCTGGCTACACCCCTTTGCAACTAACCTCGCTTTGTATCGCTCAATATTCCCATGTTTGTCTCTTTTTTCATTAAAAACCCATTTACAAGGAATTTTTCGTTTTCCAATTGGCAAATCAGTTAATGCCCATGTTTGGTTTCTAATAAGCGATTCGTATTCTCTATTCATAGCCTCTTGCCAGCGTTTACAATTTTTGCTTGACATTGCTTCTTTTACAGTACTCGGTATCTTGCTACTGCTATCAGCTAGATTTACCGTGTGAAACTGCTTACTCGGACGACCAGGTTTGCCAGTACGAAGAATTTTCGGTCTACCTCTTCTTCGTTTTTCGTTTGCATTACTCTCACTTGTGCTATCATACATGATCTCGTTATCGTCCTGTACATCAAGTTCTTCACCTGTTTCATTTTCTGCTTCTGAAGCTGTTTCATATTGCTCCTCCTCGAAATGAACATTCGCTTCTCTTTCAACGTTTAAACTTTCTTCACAATACGACTTTGGTTCTGTTTCTGTTTCGACTATAACTCGTTCTGCTTCTTTTTCGCGTACTCTTCCTATCGTAGATTCATCAAAAATGACATCTCGTTTTTCAACTATCCGTCTCTCTCTGCAATCGTACAAACGATATGCTTTTGCTGTCAAAGAGTAACCAACAAATGTGTACTCTTTACCCTTTTCGCGAAACTTATGTTGTTGATTTTTAATTAGACCAACTGCTTTTGACCCAAATATTCTCATATGTCTTACATTTGGCTTATGACCCGTCCAAACTTCGTATGGTGTTTTATCACCAAGTGGTCTCGTAACCGAACGATTTCGGATATAGACTGCAGTTGCCACAGCTTCAGCCCATAACGATTCACAAAGACCGGCCTGCACAAGCATACTGCGAGCCATCTCTACGATTGTACGATTCGCGCGTTCCGCTACTCCGTTCTGTTGAGGCGTGTAGGGAACTGTCAACTGTCTTTGTATACCACTTGCGTTAAGGAAATTATCGAACTCACGATTAACATACTCAGTGCCATTGTCACTTCTTAACACCTTAATTCGTTTCTCTGTTTGACACTCTACTAGACTTTTAAACAATTTGAATTTCTCTAGTACCTCATTTTTATGTTTCAAAAAATAAACAAACATACGTTTTGATTTGTCGTCTATAAAAGTTGTAAAATAACGCGCACCACCTAGAGACACTTTTGGCATAGGCCCACATACATCAGAATGAATTATGTCTAACAAATTCACCGAACTATGCCCACTGTTTTCTGGAAACGGCTTTGAGCTTATTTTTGTTTTCATACACACGTCACAGTTTATGGTTTTTGGTACATTTTTTAAATCTAACCCAATCACCATTTTCTTATTAGACAGCTCTTTTAGGCTTGAAAAATTCAAGTGTCCATAACGTTTATGCCAAGTCATAACATTCTCTTCTGCTACACTGAAACAAGAATGCTCACTCTTACAGTCAAATATATATAAATTATTTCTCTTTGGAGCTTTTAACACAACCTTAGATTTTTGATTTCTTATTATCGCACAGTCACTTTCAAAACAAATAGTTACACCATTGGCAATTGCTTTTCCAACCGATATGAAATTCCCCGCCATAGTCGGCACATATAACACGTCTTTTAAATGTATTTTGCAGTTTGCCTGTATTTCGACTGTTCCTACACCTACCGCGTTTACGTAATTGTCCGATGCTAGCATCACTCTCTCTTTACATTGTCTGAGAGAAACAAACATACTTCGCTCACTGCATATGTGAGTGGACGCACCACTATCAATGCACCACGATGATCTTTGAAAACCCGACACATCTGTCGCCGCTAGCACTGCAAATGAACACTTCTCATTATGACCGGTGTTTTTGTCCTTTTTCGGCACTTTACATTTTGAGGCCATATGCCCACGCTTGCCACAATTGAAACACTTTCCGCTGAACTGTTTTTTCGATGTATTATTTTCCCCTTTGGAATGTGCGAGAAAAGCTTGCTGACTGACAACTTCGATGCTTTCTTTCTCCTTTTGACATTGTCTGTCGTACTCTTCCAATAGCTTCACTTTTATAACTTCAAACGTTGGGAATGAATCACGCGTCTCCATCGCAATGACAAAATTCTCGAAATTTCTAGACAAACTGGATAACAGAATGATCACCAGCAGCTCATCACTTAACTTTATGTCTAGCTCAGCTAGCTTGTCTGACACACTGACAAACTCTTGTATGTGTTGAGCCATAGACACACCTTCAGACATACTGAGGCTGAGTAACCGTTTATATAAACTAACTTTTCGAATTGGACCACTGGGCTTATACACATTTTTTAACTTATTCCACGCTTCTAACGCACTGGTACAGTTCTTTACGTACCCTAATTGTGATGGTTTCACACTTAACATAATTGTTGCCAAAGCCTTCTCGTTCTCGACTTTCCACTTGGCCAACAATAGCGCATCTTCTGGTTTAGCAAAATCACCACTAACCACAGCCCAAATTTCCGCGTGCACCAAAACACATTGCATTTGAATACACCACGTGTCATAGTTGGTATCATCCAACTTCTCTATTTGGTATAACGAACTCATATTGTACTTTTTCTTAAAAATGACGAACACTTTACGCGACACACGCAAAACCGAATTACTTTTATATTGTTTTTATTTAATTCCGACTTAGGTCCTGGGCCCATAACCTGTTGGAGGACTTACTTTGTCGCAGGGAGCCGGAATAAATAAAAGACTTTCTTTATAGTTCATACGACCGTTCACATCTGTGGTTTATTAAGAACTAACAAAATGGATTACAAGAATCTTAAACGTAACCGAAAAACGTTGTTGTTGTAAGGGGAAAACTATAACCATTCGGTGGTTGCCAGATTTTCAACATTTTTCAAAACTATTTGTTTAAAAATTTTAAGTCACATGCTCTTAAATTCATTAAATTGTAGAAAAGTTTTGTAAAAAAATTGTGTAAAATGAAAGCTCTGAGGATTTTTTCATTTATCGCTTATGCTGGAATGAATTGTAATAGTAATACTGAATATCATTAACTGAATGTGTGAAAGAATAGCCAGTGTGAATGGGCTTTATCATCACTTTTGTCCCAATAAAAAATTCTACTGATGATTATAAAAGCTCTCAAGTAAGCTTGCTGATTTGGTCTGAAGTCCAAGAGTATAGTAGTGAACCACAAGATGCCAATGAAGCTTCTACCCGTTCCCAGCTATTGAAATTGAAGTACCTGTCCTAGCAAGTTCATCAACCTCATAGTCAGTTTTCTGTAATACCGCTGTGGACAGATATTAAAGCAGGTAAAATTTCGAAAGAAAAATTTGATACCAGAGATATGTTAATTGCGCTAGTCCTCAGCGCACAGCCAGCGAAATCAAGGCTAATATTGCTGCACTACAATCGAAGTAGATATTTACCACCGAATTTTTCAGAATTTTTTCTGAGAAAACTTTTAAATTTATTGATTTTTTAACTGTATTTCAAGACTTAGTATTAGTAAAAATATTTATTTGGTTTTTAACTACAGCTGATCTCCCGGAGCTCGTCTCAAAAAAGACGTTTTGCGGTGAGCACTATATTTTTGGATTATGCGGAGTTTTGTATAAGCCTGTTGAGAATTGCATTTGCAGCTTATTAATGAACGAAATAATTGTGCGACTTTTATGGTTGAAGAAGTATGAAATGTTTTTTCGATATTCAAATTATTTTCGTCTATATGGTTTGTAATAACACCAGCATTTAAACGAAAAATTCACTATTAATTGGTTTCATAAATATTTTAATTTTTTTCCCTGCAAATAATTCCGAAAAACTCCACGCAGTAATGGCTTGGTTAACAACCATGCATATTCATGAGCGCAATAATATTTATTTGATTTGAAATTATACTTCCGTGCTGCCGTGGTGCCCCTACTAGCCGACGAAATGCCAAGGAATTTCACAACTGAGCGCACTTGTCCTTGCGCCTCCGCGACTAATATACATACATATGTATATGTATGTGCCAGTGTATGCGTGTATGCATTTGTGTGCCTGTGTTTGTTTATGCGCTTTTATTATCGTTCTCCATTACGCCATTTCACGCGAATATCGGAGCTGCTCATCGTTTTATAACA
Organism: Bactrocera correcta; assembly: GCA_027475135.1. NCBI lineage: Eukaryota > Metazoa > Arthropoda > Insecta > Diptera > Tephritidae > Bactrocera > Bactrocera correcta. The sequence continues at coordinate 35,798,048 of CM050325.1, read as the reverse complement.
CGCGACATTGAGTGTCATTAAATTGGCGCCAAGTTGCCGAGTTGCTGCCAAGCAGCACGACGACCGCAAGCAAATATAATAACTGTATGTTGGCATGTGTATGTAAGTAAGTGCGGCAGCAAGGACACACTGCGAATGATGTAACAATAGTGAAAAGCAACAATAACAACAAAGCGGCAGTAACAAGCACGTCAGCGGTGCTGCCCTTCAAAGCTTTATGAATATGCAGAAATGTATGCATGAGTAAGGATATGCGCGGAGAATCCTTATTGCAAATACCTTAACTGACAACAGCTACTCGTATTTGTGTAGTGTAAGCGTGTCTAGCGTTGCCAACTATGACTCGAATTGGAATGTGGCTAGAGGTTGCTGGTGTAAAGTGGCTTCGTTAGTTGCTTTATATGAACTATTATTGTGATATTTTTACTGCTTTTGTTGTTGTTGTTGTGCTCTCTAATGTTGTAACTTTTCTTTAGCGTTGTTGTTTTATTGTTGCTGTTGTTATATTTGCATATTTTTTACGCAGAAAGGTTGGCGAATATATCAGGAAATATCATTATGCGCACAAATCAAATAAAAGCGAAAGAGCGACTGACAGCACTCAGGCTCGAGAGGACCGACACGATGTGGAGAGGGTATAGAAAAGCATATTGAAAACCTTACTATTTTTATATTCAAATCAAGTTCTTGCAAAAACAACAAATGTCAAATGTCTAGCAGATTTCAAAAATAGAAAAGGGAGGAGGGAAGTAAGCGAAGGCAGCAGCTTCCCCTAACAGCTGAAAGGGCAGGCATTTTGCTTTGAAATCAGCTCAGCAGCGGCGGATTAGCGTCAACAAAGTTAGACAGACACACGCATATTCCGAGCACTTGCCAGCAGCAAGTTTGGTGGTTGCTACCGTTACTCTAACGGCGGTGCGTGTAATTTTTGGCAGCGTCGGCACAATGAGTCATCGCCGAGCGAATAGCAGAGAAGCAAACAAAACAAAATAAGCGCAGACTAGCTTAGAAGCAAGAAGAAATTGAATAATACAATTTGATGGAGAAGAGCGATAGGACGACTCATATATACATATGTATATATAGATAAAGAAATGTGGGCGTAGTGCACACCCACTGTTGAAGCTAAAAATAGATGCGTCATCATACGCATAGACACGCATACATGCATACATACACATATAAATATGTGTGCATATATACAACTACAACTTAAAATACATATATAAGTTTCTAAACACACACACTCTCGCTTTAACGCTTAATTTCACTCAGCGCGTCCTTTGTCTTCATAAAAGCTTAACTTTTATCGGTTTCTACTTACAATATTTTTATACTCTTAACAAGCTGGATTAAGTTTGCCATAAAGTTCGTAAAAGTCAGAAGGAAACATCAGAGATCCTGTCAAGTATGTACACATAGCCGATTTAGTCATGTCCGTCGCTCCATCTCTCTGGCAGTGTATAAGCGAACTGTTCCCTCAGTTTTTAAGATATCGCTCTGAAATTTTGCTCACTATCTTCTTACCAAAGTACGCTCATCATATGTTAGAATCGTGAAAATCTGATCATTATAGGATATAGCTGCCATACAAATTGATCTATAAAAATCAAATGCTTGTATGGAAAGCTTATTTATTTGACGAGATATCTTCTCGAAATTTAGTGTGAGTGATTATACAAGTAAATACCATAATCTGCAAAAAAATCGTTTAGAGCGGATCACTATAGTTTATAGCTGTCATACAAACTGATCGACCAAAATTTAGCCCTTATATGAAAAACTTTTTTATGTGACAAGATTTCGTCACGAAATTTTTCATGATTGCTTGCCCAAGCTAAAGCTATTAACTGCGAAGAAATTTTTTAAATCGGACCACTATAGCATATAGCTGCCGTACAAACTAACCGATAAAACTCAAGTCCTTGTATGGAAAACTTTTCTAATTGACGAGATATCGTCATGAAATTCCGCATGTGATATTGCTTAAAGCAATGCTACGATCCAGAAAAAAATTATTCTGATCGGACTACTATAGCATACAGCTGCCATACAAACTGAACCATCAAAATCAAGATAAAAGACTTTTTATAGGCTTTAATGCTATATGAAATGGAACTGCGAAGGGTATAATACCATTCGAGGCAGCCGAAGTTATGTTGTCGGTTGTTGCTGTTGTTTTTGTTTTCACAACTCGCGCATTTAACTCTCTATTGTGGAGCCAGAAAAGCAATAAATTTTATTTTCCGCAGCGCCATTGAAATCGCTGAATGCCATCAGGTCAATAAGGAAGTTGAAAAAGGAAATGTATGAAAAGTTAGTAACGATAACGGGAACAAAAAAAAACAACAAAGATATAATAATAACAACAACAAAAACAATTTCCACAGCGAAAGTACCACTTCCAACAACATAAAGAGCAAAAAGTACGCCAGCGACATTGGCATTTAAGCTACTGTCACGTGGTCGCGCCAACGTTTCGCAGGCAAGACCGACAGCAATCGGGTGCTGACACATTTACAAGAAAAAAAACATTTATTACAGGACTGCGTGTGTGCGGGTGCGTCATTTAGACGACGCCATAGCATATAGACAACGTCCAGGCTGACCGCCAGCGCCTGCAAGCCTTCATTGTGCCTTCGCAAGCATTGTTTTTTGACAGTTCTATTAACTGTTGGCCATAGACATTTGTCTTTATTGTTGTAGAGACGCACACCTACACATGCTTCCGTGTATCCTTTGTTTATCTTTCGTGTTGTCGTAGGTTTTGCCAAAAATTTTATGTCTCTCTCTGAATAGTTTTGTTACTGCGTAGTTATTAGTTTTCCTTGTCATATGTTTGTGTTGTTGTCTTTAGTTTATTCTTCTGTGCGTGACACATTTTGGCGCCCACCGCCTTACTTCCTTGCTCCCATTTCTCGCTTTAAATAACGCGTTGGCGGCTTAATTACATCGAAATCATAAAAAGTTGAAGCACGTAAATGGCGGGGCATTTATTTCGAGAAAAAGTGTGTTATTGGAGCAATCGATAATTGGTTAGGCAATTAGAGACAAAGTATATAAGGTGCGGGCGCCTAAAAGTAGACTTTGCTTAGTCATCTTTTATATTTGCATATTTTATGAGGGTAATAAACGAGTTGGTGATAAAGGTAGTAATCGATCGAAGGCATTAAAAAGCAATTAAAATTTGATATGCAGAAATGCGCTTTTACTTGCTTATATAATAAATATGGGAGAAAGAGTAGAATATTTTTTTAAATATCTCATGTTCCGTGGTTTCTCCTTAATATACTTCACTTTTTGCTGATAATGTTTTTTATAGAAATTTTCTCTTCTGAGATATCTTTTTTCAAAACAAAAAAAAAAAATAAAGCAACTCCGGAAGACTGAAAGTCTTTTTATTAATACATTTTTACAGATTCTGAGATGTCTTTATACAAAAACCACTCTGTCGACCTCTTTCCAGTTTCTCCTCTTGTATGGTTTTTTCCACGATACGAACTTATAATACGGGTATCTAGGTATATTTTCTTCCCGAGCACATCAAGCCAAGCTTTTAGGGTCATAAAAACTTGTTCGTAAGTTTTTGGAGATAGCGGAATGAAATTTGGTAGATAGGTGCTTTTTCTTATGCCTTTGATCATTTGTCGGAGTCGGCCAGATCGGACAACATATCACATACCATTCACTTAACCGATTATTTTCATTTTTTTAAATGATCCGTAGAACATTTTCGACCCGTTCTAGTTTACATCCAAAATCTCAGATCGTAATGCCGGATCAAAAAAGTCAATTAAGATGATATACCCTCAAGCCGGGAGAAAAAGCCCATAAAACCATGAGCAGTGTTCATCAAACCTTGGGTTCCTAATGATGTGAGTTAGGAATTGAAATTGAAATTCGTATGAATGAGAGACGCTCTTTTGACGTTTTCTTAAATGGAATAATATGTTTATGTTCACCAAAACTTTGCTTTAACGAGAATTTTTGAGCCATTCCAATATTTATGGCAGACTCTAGGATTGAAGATAACTCCTATCGCTCCCAAAGATTCCTAGACGTTTGTTGGACTTACAGCCATCAATTTGTACTCTCATAAGCTTGAGCCATTTTTTCTGAAGTCGCGGGCTTTAAATGTTCCTATTTTAATCAGAGCTTGTTGAATTTAGACACTGCATGGTTGTTGAAAAGTGTTGCCAACTATTATTAGGGACAATTTTTTGAAAAGTTAAGAGAAAGTCGCTAACTTAATTCCTATAGTATACAGTTTGGCAGAGGCGCACTTACTTTTGTGGTGGTTCACTCTGAGTATGCACAGATCTCGGTTTTGGACCATCAGAATGCTGAATGTGTTCTTTGTTTACTTCGTGTAGAAGAAGTGAAGGCACAAAAATCTCTTCTATGCTGAGATCCTTCTCCATTTCACCTTTCTTCCAAGTGTTTTTGCCACCGTCGGCGGGGTAGCGCTGCCGAAGGCAAGGGTACACGCTTTTAACGTTCCAAGTTGTCTTCCCGATCTCGTGTACAGAACATCTTCTGCCCTCTTATTAATCTGAAAGGTTTAGTTTTAAACTTCATCCTCACTTACTGATTTCACCACGCTTAACACTTTCCAATCACTTGTCGGCGCGTTCGGATTCTGTCGTTGTCGTAACTGAAACACATCTTCCGCCTTGGTCACCGATAGAATATTGTTGAGGCCCACCACCTCCGATTTCGAGCCCTTCCATAGTCATGGAAGCTTTTTGATCGCTTCCCTTACCCAGGATAGCTTCTGGTCGTCTTTACGCTTCAGGATTTTGACTCCGCTAAGCTAAGCTGTTCTTCTCCATCAAATAACAGCATGGGTGCGTTTAGTTTGCCTTTCATAATTTTATTGGCTGCCAGCGTTACCTTGGATGTAGTCGGTTTGTCGTCCGCGTGCTTGACGTCTAGTTTCTCGGCTACGACTCTGCTCTTTTTCTTTTTTCAAAGTCAGCTTCGAGTCGCTCTCCGTCGAACGGTGGCACTTTTCAGCAATATGCTTTTTAATACTTTTCGCAAAGGACTGATCCGTGGCATTGCTCTCGTTGCGAGTTGTTAGCCTGCCCGGCCGTTTCTCACCTTTTCTATGGCCCAAGGAAATTATTTCACCTCTCAACTTTTGCCTTCAACATCTCCTTACTTGACTTCTTCAGTGATCTTTTCTTGTTGCCAGAGTTGAAACCTTTGGTCATCTGCTCAGGAGATCGAAGAAGTTCTTTATAGCTGGTTTTGCAGTAGTACTACAACCACTGCAAGATGCTTTCGTTTAAGGGGAGGTGTGGTCCCTGGCGACAAAACTTGTAGGAGCGCTGTGACTGCCGATGGTTGCAGTCATAAGAGAACATAGCTTTGTTGCTCAAATACGATCTCCTGATTAGGAATCAGTCTCTGAACATATTAAAACTTAACCTACCGACTTCTGACACCCTGTATTAAGTTGAATTAAAATAGCTGACAGCTTCAAATGACAGCACAAAAGCAGATATATTGTCGAGAGGTCACTTCCGACTTGGGGCCGTACAAAATAAGACACTTCAATTGAATTTGCATGAGTGCGCAAAGGTATACATATGTACGAATGCGAGTAGAACTATTTGTAGATGAGAATTTTCACAAGGCAACTCATAAAGCATTCGCGCTACGCAAAAATTATGACTCATAATCAATTGGTGAATTGGTGGCACCGGCGTGTAGCTGGCGATACTTGGGCATGGACAACAGATGACATCATGAATGATACATTTCGTGAATGTGGCGATAACAAGAAGGGGCGGTGCAAGCGCAGAATGGAATGTGGGAGAAGCGGAAGGTACATACTTAAATGGAGTTATATGGCAACACTATAACACTGGCACGCATTTCGCACACTTTCACACACTTTATTATTTAATCAATAATAATAAAAAATTGTAGAATTGTATGCTTGTGACAGCCACTATCAAACAAGCCATAAAAACGCAAGCGTTCACGGACAATGTGGAGAACTCTTTGCCTCTTTGCAGTGAATAGCAGCGGCATGGTGAAAGGAGAAAAGCGATGAATTGCAGAATTCGATGCCATCCGTTGCGGTTATTGGCTCATGAATGCCACAATCATTTTACGAGCTAGAAATGCTTGAACTATACACTCTGGCAATCGCTCAAGCGCACAGCGAAGAATAGAAGCAAGAAGATGGGGAAGAAGATGAGCAAGGCAATGCTAGTTTGGCAGTGGAGAGACGCTTGCGGCATGCCATGTGTGGCGATAAATAAACAGTTGCAATTTGTGGCTTTGCAACACACTTCAATTGATGACCAGTTTTGTGGTCACGCTTGAATATTGCAAATATTAATCAAAGAGATGGCATAAATGATGCAGCGCGCAGTGACAATAAACTAAGTGGCACAATAAAAGTATAAATACAATGTGCCGCAGCAGCGTTTACACACAAGCACAAACAAGTAGAGGCGCATACATAAATATAAAAGACACATACACATACAAAAGCACATACACTCATACATTCTCCTAGAAGAACCCACACATTCTCAAATATTCCAGCCTGCTTTGTCTGCCTTCGCTGATCGGCTTAGTAATTTCATTTGAAAATTAATTTGTTGCTGGCACATTGCAATCCGCCACAATTGAAACGCGTTGGCAATGGAACATTGGGAAATGCCTGTACCTGTGGTCCATCATATTTACAATGTCTTCGCACGGCACGCAGCCTGATTACTCATAAATGTATACACGTCTTCATCCCCAAAAATCTGCGCTTATCCTTGCGGCAGCATAAAAATGCATTGTGGCATTGCACCCTCAGCTCTAACGGGCCGCTTGTAGGTGAATGAAAAAATTCCAAATCCTCGCATTTATTGTATGAATGCGTAGCGGTGAGCAAGAGGCAGCACATATAGGTAATACAGGGAAACATTGAAGCGCATATTTTATGCTGCACAGTGGGTTTTAGCCGGTGAAAAAGTTGTTAAAAAAATTTAATAGATTACATACCATATATAGCCAAAATTCCTATTGACACTCCTTCCTATTGATACTAACTGATCTGGTGGCGAAAAACGACCGCAAGATGGGGCTGACATATCGAGAAGACTGCAGGATATGCCTAGACACCGGCACCAGGGAAACAATGGAGCATTTTTTGTGCTCTTGTCCCGCATGACTACGCTGTATGGTCTGTGGTCCCCACGGTGTGATCCACGATAGTGAGGCAGCACAGTCTGTTAAAATTCGCGTCAAATGCAGACATCCCAAGCGATGTCGACTCTTCATGGACTTAGCAATTGAACTCCATATGTTATCACAAATGTCTAAACTGGTCTATGCGTGGCTTATTGGCCTACCATGTCAACCTAACCTAACTTATAAAAGCCACTAAAAGTACGATATGGTCCAAAAGAAGATGGAAAAAAGTAAAATTTTATGGAAGACTGGCCTACTATCGACTACACTTTCAGACTCCCTGATTATTGCAGTGTTTTCCAAGATGAGGTTGAAAAGTGGTTATCTACTTTGGTAGCAGACCGGTAATACTAGCCTTAAGCTCACTAACTGTGATTTTAGAGCTTCTTAAAGAATTTCTAACCTCGTTACCGATAGTATCTAGTCGTTTTGTATTAAGACTTGTATGGGTGATAGGCCACAGCGGAATCGCAGGCAACTTTAAAGCGGAATAACCGGCAAGAAAGGTTACATTAGCTCCGCTATCAGTAGCATGAGAACGAGTCAGTGCTTTCCTCTCCTCGTGCATTCTACTACTAGAAAGCTGGGCTTCGCGGGAACTTGACCAACCTTGGAGCGAAGCGCAGCGCTGGAACCTCCAGATATCAAGTTACCGCGTTTTCCTCAGTAAGGCTAGCCTCTTGAGGGGACTCTAACTGGCCAATCGGTGTCCATACCGTACGGTTAATATTCTTAGAGGACGCCATCTTCAGAAGCTGTATGGAACAAGACGAGCTGGAAACCACTCAGCTTGATTGAATATCCCGTCTATGTTAAATTAAGGCTTTAACACTTGGGAGCTCACACTTTCAGATATCCCATCGAACTGTCAGTAATAGAAATTAGACGCCTGAGCAAATTTGTTTCGGTCACAAAGCGTTTTGCTGACTTTTAAGTTCGAATTACATCAGCTCTATTTCTATGGCTTCTCAAGGGAATGAATTTAGTAGCCTGAGTGCGATCTCAGAGTCAGCCATTGAAGCTAACCTAACTTAATGTTGGTCTCCATATGGGTTTGGAGCCATATAGATTAGGTTCAAGGGATGGTTCTCGCGCCGAATGTCCTGATAGGGCAGTTGCAGCCTTATCTAATACCAAAAACTCTTATATCAAACACCCACACGGGTCCATTGCTGAAACAATATAATTATGGGCGAAATTTCGTTCTAATTCGTAACATTCTTGTGAATGTCATTATCAGCTGATTTGACTTTATAATGAAGCTCTTAAGCATGAGGAAAATCATTGGACAATAGGTTCATTAATTTACCCAAAGAAGAATATTCCCATTTTTATTCTAAAGTTATTCACTTCTTCCCAAAATTATTCTGGTCGAACTTGGCTTTTCCCTACTGCACATTTTCTCCAACCTTGTCACACTGTGCCTCTAATATCCGCATGTCCTTGCTATACGTCACCAGCATGTAACTGCTTGGGTGCTCTCTGGCTCTTGACAACTCGCCTACTTCGCCACGTTTAGCTCTTGTTTTCATATTTATTTTATTTCATTTCATTGCGATCCAATTTTTTTCTTGTTGCCACATTTGCTTTTGTTGTTTTTTTGTGATTCTCGCTGTTGCAGTACAGGAATGAATTTTGCGACGCGTCACGATTTCTGGTTTAGCAGCAGCTGTTGTTTCGACGCCTATTTCTGCATTGCTCAAGGGTGGCTCGCTGACTGGGGTGCTGCACACATACAAATACGAGCTCACAAAACAGCCAAGAGCTGGGAGCTTCGCCGACTGAATGTCTGACTGCTTCTGGCATTTGACAACTCTGGTAGTCTTGGCTACACTTTGGAAGTGTTTTTGTTGTTTTTTTGTGATTTTCCTGTTGTCTCTAATGCCGCTGGGCTTACAACATTTGACACATACTCGACTCGTCGTTAACTCCTCGTCGCCTTGTCGCTCACATGCAGTACATCTAGTGAGCTCCTAGACGACACGGCTAGGGGTGGCTCATGCCTCCTTTGTCTGTTTCTCTTTGGCTGCTGTTTTGTGTTGATGTTTTGCTTGCTCTGACAGGACCATGAAGCGGATTTTGCTTTTTACGCATCTTTTTGTTTTGATTCAATTTCGGTTACATGCACAGTGGTGGCTAAATGTAACGGCAAGTGAAATCTTTTTTTGACTTGACGAAATCAAGAACGGGTGGTGTAACTTTGGTTTCGGTAGGCAATTGAGAAGCAGATCTTTGATCGGAACGTAATTCTCTTGACGGACAAAAATTGCGCTCTAAGTATCTTATCATGCTTATGCTATTAGACGGTTCAAAAACATTGACGATTAACGAAAGGTCTTAACAGCCGTTCGCCTGAGCGATGAGTGCCGAAGAATATGGAATCCCGAATTCATTGAGCTCTACGGCAGTTTCGATGTAATTAAGCGCATAAAAACCCACCAATGGGCTGGTTAAGACATGTCCTACGCATGGAAAGCGATGATCTAGCGAAAGCTGCCTACATTTGAGACTTATGGAAAGACAACAGAAGCAAAGGCGTCTCGACATTCAATGGCAGGATCAACTGCTGGAATACCTGTCTGTCTTGTGGTGTCGGCTCCGGCCACCCAACGGCTGTAGTACCAAAAAAAAAGGAAAAAAAGAAATCAAGAACGTTAGAGACATGCTATATATTATATTCTATATATTATGTAAAGAAGATCCAATATTATAAATTCTTCTTTAATGGCGTACACAGCTTACGCGGTTAGCCAAGTTTACAACAGCCCGCTAGTCGTTCGTTCTTTTCGATCTCTGATGCCAATTGGAGATTCAAGTGTAGCCAGGTCGATCTTCAACGGGTCTTTCCAGCGAAGTGGACCCCGGCAGGTATAACGTCAAATAATTTAAGAGCTGGAGGGTTTTCGTCCACTCTGAGGACCTGACCTAGCCGTTGTAGCCGCTGTCTCTTACTTCGCATATCGATGTCAATGTCGTCATATAACTCGTACAGCTCATCGTCCCATCGACTGCGGTATTCGCCATTGCCGATGCACAACGGACCATAAATCGTCTGCATAACCTTTCTCTCAAAAATACATACCGTCTACTGATCAGATGTTATCATCGTCTATGCTTCTGCACTAAATAGCAGGACGGGACTTATAGAGTTTGGTCTTGGTTCGGCCAGAAAGAACTTTACTCAAAATAGCTCGAAATATTAGATCTGGTCAGCTGACATTAAAGACCTTTTTTGGCAGATTTCACTTGGATTGAACTTGACATTGTCATCGCTTACTGGCCGGGCCAGCTTCAATCTAATATTGAGCGCGCCGCTCAAACTCATTCAGTGAGAGCTTTGCGCATGTCTCCCATGAAGTTTGTCAAACATATTGTGCCACTAATTGATAAAGAATGAAAACAATTGATACGAAACAACAAAATGAATGAATAAATTATGACAGCAAAACAATGAATGACCGACGAGAGAACTGAAAGCGAGCAAGCGCCTACTGATTATATAAGCATAGCAAGAACGGGTAATTGAGGCAGCTCTGCGGCTTTCTGGTACACTTTCTAAATACTGAATAGAACTAGTGGCAAGCAGGCCAGGGGAGAAGGGTGCGAGCAGTGTAAAATAATATGCCGTACATTCATTTAAAGCAAAAAATAAAGCAAGAAGAAGAACCACTAGCGGGAAGAAGACAGAGGTCCACGCCGCAAAGCCAATTTCGCCGCTAATAACAATCAACTTTCGAACAATGAAAATATGTTTGAGCGTGTGAATGAATGAAACGCGCCGCTGCCAATAATGCCATGCACTGGATTAAATCGGCAGGAAAATAAAATGAAACGAAGAACAAATGTTTACCGCATTTATTGGAAGAATTTAGTATTCCGGGGTCATGCGTGTGCGTGTGTATGTGTTTGAAGGCATTAATTTCACGGGGTTGCAATGGCAAGTTGAGCGCCACATTAACGCGCCCACATTTGTGCATGCAGAAAAGGACACGCAAGGATTTGTTTACGTGTACAGAGGGTGGTTCATATGTCGGTTTCTTTGAAGACTGTAAAATGATATCAACATAAATGTATATTTTGTGGACTTGGTTTATTTCAAGGCTCTGTTAGGGTAGACAGTTCTTAATCGAAAAATAATGCGAGACCGTTTCGGTTATGGTTCTAATGGGACTCCCCTTTTTCAAGACGAAGTTGGAATCGTTCCGATTGAGAATGGTACTGACATGAGAGTCCCATGGTAGTCCCATTTTCAGTTCAGTTTGGTGATAGTTTTTTGACCTTTTTACGTTCCGTAGTTGAGTCTTTGATCGGAACGTAATTCGGGCTTGTTTCGGTTATGCAGACGCAACTGTAATGGGACTCCCTGTTTCAGTTCCGCTTTGTGGAAGTTTCTTACTCTTTTTCTATGCGGCCAAGTCGGAAGTGTAGGCGCTACTGTCATGTTAGTCCAATTTTTGGTTCAGCTTGATCTTTTTCCGTCTGACTGATTTGACAGTCTTTGATTGGAAAATAATTCGGCTTCGTTCTGGTTATGCTGACGCAACTGTAATTGTAGTTCTTTTTTTAGCTCTGTTTTGCAATTTCTTCCTTTTCTTCAGTTCGACCGAGTTAACAGGTCTTAAACGGAAAATTTTTTTGAATTTTTCCTGTTGTTTAGACCCAACTGACATTGTAGTCTATTTTTCAGTGCCGCTAGTGGCAGTTTCTTTCTCTTTTTCAGTTCTAAAATCTTTGTGAAAGAACAGCTTCCTTAAGCTCGGTTCTTTCATGATCTATCTCAAAACTCAGTTTTTTTCAAAGACTTTGACATCGCTGCATGACTCTAATCGGAAACGACTTGCTTAATGCTCGACTTAATGTTCCGAATCGTTAAGAAGTTGCTTTAACTCCCAGCTCTAATCAATTTAGTTGACACCAGGCCGCTGAAATTGAACGACAAGTCCACAGCTTTGACTTCTGATAACAAAAAGCAATTGTTGTATCTCGTAGTGCTTACGAATGATCGTCTCGATAGATTGGTTAGCATTTTGCAAGAAAATATTACTCCAAAATGAAATTCACTCCAAAAGCTATACTAAATGTTCGTTTTCTGAGGCACCTTAGGTTCATATCAGGAAAAGAATTCCTTAGGGATATACAGGATAACCAAGATCTTATGCAAGGGTTCGAAAACGCAAGCTTTTTACTTACAAGATCTTAAAAAGGCTGAAGGACTGTTGTAGGGCTAGTCTCAGGTTGCAATTTACTGGCATCACATGGGAGTCGCATAGAAAGTGTAGAAAGTGCAGAGAAGTAAGCATGAGAGAGGCATTGAAAGACCTGATCTGCTTACATCCGGACTTATTAGATGTATGAAAGCTTCGCAGTTTATGTGAGTGGAGCCAGTATCAGATTAGATAAAAAGTCTCTATCAAACTTCGCAAAAAGTGGCGACGTGACTTATACGTGAGCTCCTATTATTAATAAATCTCCACCTGGTTTTACAAAGGACCTGTAGGTGTATGTATGGTGTGAAAGAATGCGGGTGTAACTTAATCTAACCTATTCATTGGTTACTTGTCGATCTCTTGTGGGCTCTTGGACCAACTCGGTGGTGTAGCTTGTTAATAAAGACGCCGAGTCTTTTTGTGAAACGTTCTTGCTCTCGAAAGAGATTCTAAATACAAAAATACAGTTATGCACCACCCTGTATACTACAAAAGTATAAAATATCACACAATATGACAACAAATATTAGCGCGGCGTTGGTGTATTGTTTTTGTGGTATTGAATTTTAAATTGTTTTCGTTACGCTGGCGCATTGTTGACGCAATTTTCGAAATTAATCTGATGCTTTGTTTACTTGCCAGTTAATAATTGCGGTCGTTTGTGCGGCACTCGGTGGTTGTAGCGCGTGCAAAGTTTGTTTCCACTTGCGCGCATACTTTCAAGGATCTCGAGCAACACACCCACACCATCCTGTCGCGTGATTTCGTGCGCGTTTTCGTTGCCGCATTGCGTGTCGCTTACTTAGCCAATTGCTGGCGGTAGTCTTGAAGCTGGTGCTGTTGCCGCCGCTGTGCCGCACGCCATGTGGTTCAAGCAAAGTCAATGAGCGTGCTTGACGCGAGACAGCGCCCGCAGGATAAATGCACCGCTGGCGGTATAACTATTTATTATGCTTCCTATTCGCTTTTCTTTTCTCCATTTTTATTTGTGTTTCTATACTGTTTTCTGTTTCTCATTCATTTATTATTTTTGTTTATTTTTCCTTGAGTTCTATGCGGAAGTTCAATCGCATAGACGGCAAGCGTTTTGCTGAAGTGAAGGCCTGAAGTGTCAACAGTGTCGCCACGCCAATGGCATCAAGTTGCACTTGCTAGTTGTCCTTTGCATAGCTGAAGTGTGTGTGCGGACGAAGGGGGTGGGTTTAGAGGACGTATGTGCGAGAGACAGTCTGTCAACTGCCACTTCAACTTAAAGTTTTTGCGTTTTTAATGAACTCGCTGGCAACAACTCACAAATATATACACACATATATACTCACATACAAATGCACATATCACATATACTCTTACATATGTGGCTTGCATTTGGTTTCTAACTACCCGCAAGCACCTTCACATATGCAGCGCGACCGCCTCCAGCTGTGTGGCGCCGCACTTAACCAAGTCCAAGGATATTAAGCATCAAATATATTCATGATTTTTATGTTCCAGTCGTTTTCAAGCGTCAGTTTTGTCTACTTTTTGTTGTAAATATGCAAACATGTCTATTTAGCAATGCTGATTTGTCTTCGCAAACCGGTAATTCTAGTCGGCAAGGTCAGTGACATTCACTTGACAAGCTTTTGTGGCATCAATATAACTTTATTATTGCACAATTTTTATGGTCATGCAGGGGTTAAATGACAATAAATTACATTTTTATGTACAAATATGCATGCGTTTCAGAAAAATGTGTTCTTTGAGAGGGTTGCGCTGAGAAAACTCTCTAAGAATAATCCATTATGAGGGGTTAGGGCGATATTATGCTGTCTTTCTTTTAGTTGTTCTACGCTAACTAAAGGATTAGTCTGTATGATAGACAAAAGAGGGTACTTACAAGAAGGTCCATTGTTGACGAGCTGATTTCAGATCTCCCGACCTCGGGATATACCAAAATTCGATAAACGAAGAAGTAGTTTCTGCATGAATATCAAGTAATCAGTTTGAGGGACAAAAAATTCTTCTGACTCGATAGCCGAAGAAGTTATTTCTGCATAGAAATCAAGTAATCAGTTTGATGAACAGAAAATTGTTCTCACAAAGTTCAGTAGCACATTTCAGATCTCTCGAGTTCAGCATATTAAAAAATTCGATAGCCGAAATAGTCATACTCACACGAAGGCTCATTGCCGACGATCTGATTTCAGATCTCCCAAACTTGGGATATTCCAAAAATCGATAACCGAAGTAGTAATATCTGTAAAGAAATCAAGTAATCAGTTAGATGAACAGAAATTTGTTTTGACACGAAGGTCCACGTGCTGATTTCACATCTCTCAACCTCAGCATACTCTAAAATTCCATAGCCAAAGAAGTAGTTTCTGTATTAAAATGATTACGGTTACGATGGGCAGAAAATTGTTCTCACACGAAGGTCCACGTGTTCACTTCAGATCCGCCGATCATGTTTTGTATCAATCTATGGCCGAAGCTCTGATTTTTTGATTGAAAAGAAGTTTTTGTAAGTTCTGTAGGTCTACAATATTTGACTTAATGAGCGACACTAAAAGTTCTTTGTTGCCTTCGAGCTCTGATCCAACCTCTCGCCAGAGGAAAAACTACAGACTCTGCTGGTTGTTTAAAAATGCTCCGACAAATAGATGTCTCCTGTCTAAAGACAGCATTCAGTTTCTCGTCTTTGAAGGGAATTAATTTAGTTCCTTTTCAACTAATGTGTACTACCAAATTTGCAAGTAGCTTTCAGTTTTCTATCTTTGGGTGCTTTAAAAGGCTGGTTAATCTTAGCCTTCGAGTTTCTATTGCATAAAGAACTGCATTGACTTGTCCAACTCGGACATCATCTCAGTACAGCAGCCCAAATTCTTTGGTTGTTGTCTTTGTTGGGCGAGTAACCCAAATAATTTTTAGTTCCTAGTTGATACTACTTTGCCGCAAAGAGGTCCAGGTTCGTTCTGATTACGTAGATCCGAGTACCATAAAGATCTAAGTTCATTTCGGTTACGTAGAGCCAAGTACCAAGACAGTCGTTGGTTGATAGAGTTCCTAGATCATTGGAGTATGGTTTATTATAACATCATGTCACAGAGCATAAGTTTTGTACCGGTAAAATTGGACTTTCTGATCTTTGGACGATAAAATGAGGAGGAAATAATCTTAGAGAATAGAGAATCTTACAGTATCCAGGTCATTTTAGTCTAGAAAATACTACAAAAAGATGACACAAAATGAAAGAGCGACAGTCGTAATTTTGTGAGATCGAGCTATTAGCTTTTTGGAAGTCAATCGTTTAAGGGCTACTGCTGCCGCTCAAAATTGGAAATCATAATCAAAATACTGCAGGCACTTCATAGAAAGTAGACGACCGCTTCTCGGAATCAAAAACTATGATCTCTTTAAAAATCATATCTGATTCTTTTTTATTAACCATTGTTATTGTCAACAGCTATGCTGCTAGCCCAAACCACTCCATGACAACTCCCTGGGGCACTATAAAAGCCTCAAAGGTGCCTCCAATTGAGTGACTAACACTTACAATTCGCATTGTGTACCCAACAAACGACACAAACAGTGGCAACAACACAAATTGAAAATAAAAAACCGCTGATAAATTCAAATGTCAAGTGCAACAATAATAGCTAGCTACAACAACAAACAAACGCTTTCAACTCGCCAGAAGAATTGAGTGGAGTAGCGCACAATGGGCAATAGCTGGCTGTAAGGGCATTCACTGTAAGCATCCATGTAAATATATATGTATGTTTGTGTGTAAAAAATGTCAGCGAATGTCAATAAAAACTATGTAAATACAAATAGTAGCAACAAAGCAACAAAAATGTGTGCATTTGTTGTATGAAGTGGGGGCAGCGCAAGTCAACTGCGTTAAACGGCTTTCAACCGAGCGCAACTGAAGTGTACGGACCGTGGTTGCGAAGGCGAATGCTGTCGGCAAATGACTTTATTTGAGATTTGTTTTTTTATTTTTATGCCCTGAACTTAATATACACTTAGGTTTTAAAGAAGTTTAAAACAGAAAGAGGGAAATAACGAGGGTGTCAAATGTGCGCGCTGTACTATATATACGAATTAGTCTCTCAGCTTCTGAGTTATCGGTCTGAAAATTTGCACACATCCTTCCCTCTTTAAGAAGATATTCATGGTTTAGAATACAAAGAGAACCATCGGAATCAAGTGTTAATATAGAAAACTTTTTCATTCAACGAGATATCATCACGAAATTTGGCATGAGTTATTGCCTTAAGCAATAATGCAATCGTTGAAAAAACTGTTTACATTGGATCACTATAGCATATAGCTGCCATATAAACTGAAGGTTCAAAACCAAGTTCTTGTAAGAAAAACTTTTTTATTGGAGAAGATATCTTCACGAAATTTGACACAGATTATTTTCAGAGGCCAAGCCATAATCTCCCTGCATAATGTTCCGATCAGACCACTATAACATAAAGCTGCCATACAAACTGAGGGTTGCAAACCAAGTCCTTGTTAGAAAAACTTTTTTGTTCGAGAAGATATCTTCACAAAGTTTGGCCTACATTATTTTCGGAGGCCAAGTTAAAATTTTCTCGAATAATGTTTAGATCCGGCCACTATAGCATATAGCTGCCATATAAACTGATCGTTCCAAAGTAAGTTCTTGTATGGAAAATTTTTTTATTCGAAAAGATATCTTCACGAAATTTGGTAGAGATCATTTTCCAAAGCCAAGCTACCATCTTCTCGTATGATGTTCAAATCGGGCCACTATAACAAGCTGTCATAGAAACTGTCATAAAAACTTTACAATCAAACCAGAGTTCTGGTATGAAAAATTTTGATATTTGACAGGTTATCTAGATAAGAAATGCGACTGTAAAGGGTATTATAGCTTCGGTGCAGCCGAAATCAACGTTTTTTCTGCTTTTCTTTCTTTTTTTCCTTTTATTCAAAGAAGATTTTAGCCATCAAGTACACAATGCTCGAAAAAAATCGAAATGTCATTGAAGCAAACTAAAATTGGAATATTGGCAACATTTGTACCTCGCGCTCTGTTATGCACTCTTCATTCTTCCTGCTCTTTCTTCCTCCACTCTTTGCCACCACTCTTCTCTTGCCACTATCCTCCCACTACTTTGTTTTTCATTTTCCGTGTTTTTTCGTGTTTGTTCTGCTTTATTGTTGTTATTCTATTTCCCTGGAGTGCGCACAGTAGCAATAACGGTATTTTTCACGTTGATTTGTGTTGGCTAAAATGTCAGCAACAGTGAAAATTTCACCGTTTGGGGTTAGAGTGAAGTGGCGTTCAATGAATGGTCGCTCATGATGCCAAGTGACTTGTTGTGTTATCAAATTTAGGGACGCCTGAACATGAATTTTATGAAAGGGGGCACATTTTTGACTCACTGATTGAAATTTTGTTGCAAATGTTTGTGTGTAAGTTTCTGATGGCCTTCCAAAGCGCTCTTTACAATGACTCTGCCGCTGGTCCTTGTAGTTTTTGTCGCTAAAAATCAATGTTTTTTATGTTGTTTCTGCACTTAATGTCTGCTACTGTTAATAATCGAAAACTGCTGCGACTTTTCGTCTCTCTCTGCTTGATTTAGACACTTCGGTGAGGCGCACAGCATTATTGTTGCTGACAGCGAATCCCAAGCTACCTAAAATAATAGAAAAAGGGCATAGGCAGGCATACCTCAGCTTCACTCAACTGCCGCTGACTTGATAAGAAATGACTTTAACTCGTTACGATTTTTAGATTTTGCGTTTGTGTTTTTTTTTTTTTAATTGTGCACCCCTGTTCTTTATAAGTGCTTCTTCTTACCTTCCTTCACTATCAACAAAACTCGTAAGCAATTTTTTCGTCACTTTTCGACACGAAAATAAATGTCAGTAGCTTGCGCACTTGACACGACAACAGCAGCGGCGGCATTCTGTCTTTGAACCAGGTTAAGTGGCACTTGTGGTAGCGGTTCTAGGTACACCATGCAACACATAACTGCCACACAACACTCGATTTGTTTGGCTTAATTTTTTAACAAAAGAAAACAAAATTATTTTGAGTGCATTTCGTGTGAAGTTACGACTTGAATTGACGCTTAGAAAGTTGCCAAGTTGCCGACAAAAGTCATTAATTTTTGTGCCTCATTACGGCTGTGTCGTGCAGTAAAAGCGCGGTAAGGCGGAGAAGAACTCGTATGTAATGTTGTTGGATATATGAGAAGCTCTGATAAAGACACACAGTAATGAATATAAATAATCAGACAATTATATAACGTTGAGTTGTCTGTTAATATATTTTCAGCTTCTCATTGTTCGACAAGCAGATTAGGTGGTGGAGTCTTCTGTCGCCAGCTTTCGATCAATACTAGCTTCAGTCTGACAGAGCAGTGGAGCGTCTTTTAAGCGGCGATAGCTATCATTAAGACAGCAATGGATGCAGTGCTCCGAAGTGCAACTTCATTTAGGGAGGCTGACGTTGACTTTGCTTTCAAAAATAGCTAAAAGCTTCTATATTAGACTTGTATGGATGCCCAGTCACAGTGGAATCGACAGAAAAGACAAATCCGGTGAGTTTGCAAGGGTGGGAACCATTTCTTCGAGTTCATGCGGTAGAAAGCTAGTTGATTTTCTGGTGTCTTCTTACGTTTTGCGTTGAATCCTCGAACCTCCAGCTCCACAAACGCTGGTCAACTATCAAAACTTGTACAACTGCGACTTCTGACCAAGAGTGAATCGTTAGAGGTTCTACGAACTACTGGTCCTAAGCAAATTCAATCTCGCCACAATTATAAGTGTTCTGACTCGACACTGTCTAATAGGTTCACTCGCGATGCGGCTAAATATTCTGTCGGGTGCTCTTTGCCAAAGCTGTATGGTGGAAGGCGACGTACAACATCTTCCGAATATCTGTTCAAGCGAGATTCAGCGGTTTTGAATCAATCCTGGGACCTACCCTAACCTCCTTATTAATTTTAACTTTGAACAAGGTTACGCACTGCAATACCCTGTGAAGCCCTGTGGTTCTCCACTTTTCTCTAAAATGCAAAGAAGGTCTCTTTAACACTGGCTGATTTCTCTTCCAAATATTTTGAGATGAAGACTCTGATGGAGAATTTCGGGCCATATTTTTTAAGAAGTTGCCAGCATTAGAGAGCCTGATAGCACTATGTAAGATTCTGAAAATAAGAGGAGGCCTTTCTAACACATGCTGATACCGAAAGGAAAACATTTAGATCAGATGGTTCTCAGAGAGGACTTAAAGCTTCTGAAGAGGGTATATAAAGATTGCCACGTAGTTTGTAACTGAAAGAAATAAAAGTAGGAGACCTGTCTGTATATATATAGAGTATACAACTAAGAGAAAAGACGGATAAGTATCTATAAGGATGAGTCATACTAGATAGTAGAGTGGAGAATTGCCTTCCACTACCAGATCTAATACAGTGTCTCCCAAGCGGAGATCATATATATCAATTATGGAAACCCTTCTTATACTGAAAAATAACGTGTCATAAAAAGAGAAAAATTTATATACGATGTACAGTTAGCTAAGCGACTTTGAAATTACTAAGGTACCTTAAGGTTTCATAGAAAATAATGAGAAAATGCCTTGATCTCCAATGTGCTCTAGGACAGAGTGATACTCCCGATAACTGTGAAGCAGTTGAACTATATTTGGAGTCCGGTAAAGATGGCCGCTGACTATTTGTGGATACTTAGTCGACAACCATGTTATATACAGAGCTGAATCTCGTTGGAGTCAATCCCTGACTTGATCAACAAGCAGGCAAATGAGGCATGAATGAATTATGAGCCGCACATGTCAACTATTAAAATTCAAAAATAATGGCATAAGAACTGTAGTAAAAGTGCTAACAGATCACTGTCTAATTGGTAGATATGTTAGCAGACTGGGGATTCCATACAATGACTACTGTAGAAGTTGTCAAGATTATAGAACATCTTCTTTGCGAATGCAAGTCTTTCTAAAGGAAATTAATTAGGCTGTTCACGGTAAGGTGGTTATCGGGTTATGTGGTTATGTGATTAAGTGAACAACAACAAAATGCGGTATGACAAAATAACCAAAGTTGACCAACCTAGGCCCTTGTTTACAGATTATGTGGTTATTTGCTTATTTCCAGTGTTAGAAAGTCGTTGGAATTTTACTAAATGGCAGCACAAAAAATAAATAAAACTAAGCGAATGGCATTCCTATTTAGATTTTCTTATTGGAAAATCTGCTATTAACAGCTGTTTTTTGTTTACAATCGGCAAATTAAAACCGAAATAAAAAGCATCCAAAAGCATCACAAAGATAAAAAAGAATCAAAAATCAGCAAAAATCAACAAAAATCATCAAAGTAAGTAAAAAGATAAAGTACAAAATAAATATTCATTGTTTGTCATTTATTTATACTCTAATTTTAGTGTCTACAGAAAGTTGGAATTTCACTGAACTTAAATTGTAAACAATGAACAGCTGTTTGTGTAAAAATAAGCAAATAACCATACAACATAGGGTGCTCACGGAGCATAGAGGTTATTTTTAATCTAATAAGCACATAACCCGATAACCACCTTACCGTGAACAGCCTAAATGTTATTGTTGTAGCGACAGAATTCTACCTAGCTGACGTCCTTGGCCGGAGAAAAATCGGGTTCCTTCCGATTACGTAGACTTGAGCGACCTGGGCACGAATAGGGGAAAACATCGCAGCTATCGGGCGTGGGTTTTTGATGACGTTTCAGCGGTTGCACAGATACATAACACTTTTCGTACTGATGAACAGCATCAGCAGCACAGGGTGGTTCAGAGAAGACATAATAGAGTGAGAGGATTTTTGGCTCGCTGGTTTCATAATGGGTCTCCAAAAGACCTAGGTGCTTTGACCGACATTCGATTCTTTGGAAATTTCGAAGCAGTCTTTAACCAGTAGACTCTTTTCGTCAGTCTCTCATCAAAAGTGATTTTGTTGGTCGATATTACTTAATTTTCTTTTGTGTTCTTGCAAAACTATCACATCCTACGCCACGTCTTCTGCTGCCAAGTCGCTTCTGCTTCTACTTTTCATAATTTCCTTAATTATTTCGACCACTATACACGCGCACAGCTGCAACACGAATCGTTCGGGTTCCGCCTAATTTAAATTCAGCCATTGTCATGCTCACTTAATTGGCCAACAGCGCATGCCACATTGCAAGTTGCAATCGGGTATGGCATGTGGCATGTAACAAGCAGCGTTGGCAGCGAGGAACACCCACACAAAGGCATGAATTGTGAAGAGATATGCGAAGTGGTTAAATACATATATATGTATGTATGTGTGTGTAGTATATATGTAAGTATGTATATGTATATGTACATATGTATGCATATAAATATTTACTAAGAAGTAGCCCACAAGCCACGCAGTGGAGCAGAACACTAACTCGCTTGTCCATAGCTGGCGGCAGCAGCATGTTGAAGCAAGCGAAGCGTTGCCACTTAATGAAAACATTTGCGCTTATAATTTTGCAACACTGGCTGTTTAGTTAACGCTTACGGCTCTACGCTTTCAACTGTTGCAGCTTCTTCTTCTTCCTCCGTGTGCTAAACTAATTTTAGTTACATTCGTTGCAGCTGTTGCTTTTTGAAAACGCTTTGACCTCGCGTTGTTGTTGTTGTTATTTGAAGCGATGAAGTTGCAGATAATACACTCTTTCTCAACTACTTTCTATGGAGTTTTCAGTTTTTGTACAATAGCAACAACTGCCTGGCATATCTGTTATAATCTGAATTCTGTTGCCTGCTTTTAGGCGCTTGAGGCCGTATTCGTGCAGTTGCACGCCTTCTACTGCGCTAAAATGCACTCACGCGTGCAGCGCTCGCCCACATGCCACAAAATTTGCGTCCATTCATTGTGTTGACATTGGCCGTTGGCAACAACAAAAGCAACAAATGCTTTGGAAACTCACAGCGCAGAGAATAGCAGCGATTCTAAAGCTTTTGTGAGCACATTGCGCTTGAACTCAAGTGTAATGAATGTCACGAACGTGTGGGTGTGTATATATATAACTGTATATGTATGTATACGATATGTACATATATACAGTAAATATGTACAGCTGCGGTGCTTTGCTGGCTCTTCCACATCCAACGCTGTGCTTGCTGTTGTTGTTGCATTTATGCGCTCTGCTTTTCTGCATGCTGCAGGCTGTTTGGTATTATAACAACAACAACAGCTAGAATAAGGTACTATTGCCATTGGCGCATCTGCTTAAACGCGTGCGCTTGACTTGATGTTGCAGTTGTGCGGCCGTCCGTCCGTTTGCCAGTCCACTCGTGCTCGTGGTTGGACGGAGAGCAGCTTGACAACAGACACCGTGCGCATTTTAAGCACTCTTCATGAGAGAATGTGTATGTATATGTATGTGCACTTAAAGCAACTGCGGCAAACTGAATTTAAGTGCTGCTTCTTCTTCTTATTTTTTCTCTCCATTGCGTTGGCTGGTGCAATGAGTGTTCTATTTTAGCTATTGCTGTGGCTGTTGTTGTTGTTGTTGCTGTTATGTGCTGCAAGCAGACTGTTCTTGACACTTTGGCCACAAAAACGTTTTTGTCTTACGAATGCCTCAGGCGAACTTTAGCTAATAGAGAAAGAGTGCGCAGAAAGGCTTGTTGAAAAGGTGCAATACCGTTATGACATTGAACTCTGGCTGCTTAAAGCTTGAAAATATGTTATGAGTGTTGAAGTTTATTTAATAAATTATTTGTCCGATAGCTTGACCGACAATCCATCGGCCTCCGTCGCTGTGTTGTTCTTCAGACGGCTAATTACTATTCGAACTTCTTTATGGTGGGACAATGGAACGTCTGCTCCATCGTCTTCGGTTAGGGAATCGGGTTCACCATCATCCCATCCCCAGGTGTTATGTTTTCACTGCAATTCAGGAGGCTGTAGAAGTGCTCTTTCCATAATTTTAGTATGTTCTAGGCATCAGTTACTATATTACCTTTGGGGGTTCTACAAAAGTATACTCCGGTTTTGACACCTTCTTTTAGTCCTTGCATCTTTTCGCAGAATTTTCGATCATTATACCTGTCGGCCAGCTTGTCAAGCTCTTCATTTTCACGCATTTTGGTCTTTCTCTGTTTTTGTCTGCAAATGCATCTCGTTTCCCTCTTCAAGTCTCGGTATCTATATCGTCCGGCACATGTTGTGGTCGATTGTAACGTTCTGAGGCAGGCACGGCTCTCTTCATCGTACCAGCTGTTCTATGCCTTTTCCGAAAATCAATGGTTTCGGTTGCCGCTGTACGTAAGGAGCTTGAAATGACGTCTCTTTCACCGAGCTGATGATGAGTGCTCCCAGAGAGCAGGAGTGCAAGTCAAGTAGAAAACCGTTAGGCTGTCTGTTGAGATAGCAGCTTCTCGACGTCGAACTTTCCTTGTGTCAACAAACACATTTTTTGCTGAACAAAGGCGGATGCGTGTCTTCGCTGTAAAAAGATAGTGGTTCGATTTAATGCTGGGACCTTGGGACGCTGGACTTTAGTACTACAGATAACCATATTTCGGACCACGGCGAAGTCGATCAGCTTTAACCCATTTGGGGATATTTCCTCGTGGAGGCTGATTTTATTGACTGTTTTGCAAAAGATACGTTCCTTGCCCACACTGGCGTTAAAATCGCCAAACACGATTGGGGGCACGATGGCGGGACAACTTCCATAGAAGATTTGTTTGGTCACATAGTCCTTCTCTTCCGTTGGGGCGTGAACGCAAATCATCGATTTGTTATAGAACTTCTCTTACGTGTGGATTGTATTCGGCGACGGAGTCTCTCTCCCACCACGAATACCACACCGAATTTGCGTTTCTTTATATGACCAATGTAGAAAATGCCACATGTATCTATTCGTCTCAGTGCTTATCTCGTCCATCGCACTTCTTAGACGGTGGTATTTCAGTCTTTATTTTTACGAGGACTTCAACCATCTAGGCGGGGGCACCTTCCCAATTAAGGGACCGGACATTGCAGGGGATGTCTTCAAAAGGGAGATCTCTGATTGAAGGCTGTTTTCCTCTTTTTATTGGTAATGTTTTTTACGAGGTGGGTCCCAACCCAGCGCACAACCCTGGGGAGGGGATGTTTCGCCTTCTCACTTCGCCTTCAAACGGATGTTATTTGGCTACCCAAAAGATATTTGGTATATGATTGGAAGTTCAATTAAATTTTATTGTTTTTTTTTTCAAAAGATTTCCCATTCCTCATGCAAAGTAGACAAATACAATTTCCCGCTAATCCATAACTTCTATAATTGCAACGGTATTGATGTTTTGGTTGCACGCACAGTCAATTTAAGACAAATTATGTGGCGCTGCATAGCCAACGGCGCTGCCAAGCATGCCACCCATGTCAGACCCTTTCTCTTCAACCAATCGCCTACCCCCACACACACTTACATATGCACATAGTAAATCCATAAATCGAGATTTTCCATGAAAACACTCACATTTGAGCGCAGTCACAGCTGCGTGCATTCTGCTGCTGCTGCTGCCGCGGCGGCTGTTGCAAAAGCATCGCTGCGCACCGTTATGGGTTCGTGGCATAGCGTTGCATTGGCGCACGTGGAAAAGGGTACACGTCTGTAGAAATAGAAATAAAAATTCCGAAAGAAAATAAATAGAGGTTGGCGTAAGGCACGTGAAGCACCGCATGTTGCGGCACCTTAAGTCCAAAAAAGCGTGAATAATGCAACATGAAAAGTGCGCAGCGTTGTTGGCGGTGAGTGTGGCTTAGTCAGTCAGTGCGGCTCAGGTTCAATGAAACGACCCGGTGACTAGGCAGCGCGCTCCAAGCAAAGCTATCGCCAACAAGAGTACCGCAAACGACCGACCATTAGTCAGTCAAGCTGGCGAACAGTAGAAGAACAAAAAAAAAAAAAAAAAATTGTTGCGAGTGGAAAAAAAACTAACGAACCATTTTTAATGGTCGATGAAATTTCTTGGCTACGATGAAGGCAAAAAAAAAAAAAAACAAAATGCTGTTCAAAATAAAAATGCTTAGCAAATGTTCTTTGTAGTGTGTGTGTCGATAAGGCCCGTAACTCTTCGCGGTGCTGCATAATTCTGCTTACAAATGTTGCCTTTTGTTTTACGATTTTTATTAAATTTTCTTTTTTCTTTCCACGCTCGGTCTTTATTCGTGCGATTACAAGCATTTTTCTTTTTAAGTTTCTTTTCTTCTGTTGTTTTTTTTTTGACTCTTCGCCGGCGTTGCTCAGCCGCAGCGAATTTGTTCAGGTATCCACCGCCTTGTAATTTACAGCGAGTAAAATGCCGTTGCGCCGATTTGAATGCGGTGTAATCAGTGAAGCTTTTAATACATAACGGTATTGAACGCGATAGACTTGAACTTTTGGCGGTGGAACTCACAGCGTAAATGCGGTGTCTTTAATCACTCAAGATAGCGTACTGTATTCGAAATAATAACCGTTATTCGTGCACTCAGCTGTTGGTTGTGGCTTCAACTTACTTCATATTGACAAGTTCGGTTACTAAGAAGTTTTTTTGTTGGACAGTTCCGTAGAAACTTCATTTTCGCAATAAATCTCTCAGTAAACCAATAGTTCGATTGAAAACTCACTGATTTGTTACATAGATGGCGCTACTAGAATTAAATCCATACAATTTTTAGCTAGTGCTAACCTTCAAAAGCCGCGTGTATAAATTTGACAGCTATCGGACTGTTAGTTTTTGAATTATGCCATTTTGAGTGAAGCAACTTTTGTTATTGTGAAAAAATTTTGATAAAATAAAGCTTTTTGAAGGCAAAAAAAACAGTCGCAGCAAAAATTGGTCCCGCAAGGAGTTTCTGACCACTGTACCAAAAAAATCCCCCATCAAAAATTGGTATGCTGAGTTTAGACTTGCTGAAATGAGCACGGAAACGGTGACCGCAGTGGACGTTCCCATTACAGTGGGGTCTAGGTAACCGGAACGGACCTGGATTTTCCTCTGTCGAAGGACTGTCAACTTGGTATTATTTCTCGAAATTTTTTTGGGAATATTTTCTGCCGCTCCAGCAACAAACGCACTGGACGTCTAAAAGAGGTTGTTACCGACGAAAACATCAAAAAAGTCCTCAAAATAATTTTGGATGACCGGAAAGTGAAGTCGTTCGACAAACCTGAGACTCTGAAGATAACAACTGAACATGTACAGCATGTCGTTTGCGAATATTTGGGTATGAGAAAACTCTGGGCAAAATGGGTGTGGCTCGAGTCACTTTTGAACAAAAACAGCGGTCAGTTGTTGATTCGGATCTGTGTTTGGAGATGTTCAATCATAATAAACCCGAGTTTTTGCATCGATACTTGGCAATGGATGAAACATATCTCTGTCATTTCACTCTGAAGTCCGATTGACAGTCATTCGTGTGGACTGCACACAATGAACCCGCTCCAAAGCGTGGAAAAACTCAGCAGTCGCCTGGGAAAGTTATGGCTTCTGTATTTTTTGGATGCCGATGGAATAATTTTCTTTGACTGACTAGAAAAAGAGAGGGTCATCAATAGCGTTCTTGGACCAGCCGTGTTTTATCAAGACAGTGTAGTGCATCAGAAGATTGTGAAAACGTTGGCTGTAAATCCATGATTTGGACTTCGAATTGTTTCCGCATCCACCGGCTTCTCCAGACCTGGCCCCTAGCGACCATTTTCTGTTCTTAGATCTCAAAAGTATGCTCGCTGGGAAGAAGTTTTCGTCGTACGAAAAGGTGTTCGCCGAAACTGATACTTATTTTGAAGCGAAGCACAATCAGTGTATCGCCTTTGAAGGGAACTCTTTGACTATTCATTCACAACCCTTTGGAGGACATGTTTCGACTTCTCATTTTAGCTTACCTTCAAACGGATGTTCTTAGGCTACCCAGAGAATACTTGGTCAAACAACGGAAGTCGTGAACTGCTTTAGTCATTTGTAAAAGAATCGTATCTGGCCACTACCAAGTAAATAGCGATTAAAGAACTTTCCTCACTTGCGTGACCTTCTACACATGACTCCATCCTTGAAGGGAACCATGCATTTTGAGTAAAAAAAACGAATTTTGCCAAAAAAATTTATTTTACTATGGTAGACCGGGTACTTTTGAGATAAGCTGTTATCCACTTGAATTCCACAAAAGAAACTATTTGGATGGCTCCACAAAGCTTGTATCCTTTCTCTATGTAATCAAGCCAGTTGTTTGTTCGATTCGTCACGCTCCAAATTTTGGCCAAACCAAGACAGCTGTTAGTTGCTGGCAGTAAATAACGCTACTAATGTCTGTAACTCTAAGCGCTTACTTTATACACTCTCTGCGCCATTTAAGCTTAGTTTAAAGATTATGCACGCTTCATTTCACGCTTAAAAAGTGAAAGATCATGCAAGACTGCCGACTGCGCTGTGCTCGCTGTAATGTCTTCGGTCATATTTTCGATTGTTTCAACTTGAAAGCACTATCATTATTGTAACTTTAATTATAACCTAATTTTTTGCCGCTTTCGAGCACAACTTCAGCATAAAAAGTGCTTACAACAACGCACAACTCGCTGATTCAGCGCTTCTGGTCACTTTTCCGTGTTCTTATAATTGTTTTTGTTCTTTTTTTTCTTACACTCTTGTAATGAAAACTAGTTTCAGTACGCTAGCGATGCTTGAAGTCAACTACCGTTTCGCTATGCCCAGCACGAAGTCTCCAAACTCTTGGAACAGTTGCGCTTTTATTTTGCCAGCTCATTTGCTCCACGTCTTTGTAGTGCTTTTATTGTAGTTGCCGTTGTTGTAGCATAAATACCGCGCTTTGCTTTTTGCCAGCCTCTTAATTTTTATTGGTCTTTTTATGGCTGTTTATTTTTACGCTTTAACGAGTGGCTCACTTTGTCACATCTGCGCCTCGAATGTGGCAGACTCTTCAGTGGTTCCATTATTTGCAACGGTTGGCAACTTCAGATGTTTGCTACAAAATATTTTTTTTATTATTTTTTTTTTCTAATTTTTTTGCCTTAGAAAACTCATTAGCCAACGCGCCTGTGATGAACACCGATTGTGTTGTGTTACCATTGCCTTCACCCGGTGGAAAACTTTCAGAGGTTCGATGAGATTTCTAATGCGAGTACTTTATTGTGGATTTTTGGGAAGATTTACGGTGGATTCTAAAAAACTACAATAAATCTTGCGGAACCGGCTTGAAAGTGGTTTAATATAGTTCTTTATGTACCAGTTTGGAATTCTTCTTTATTGGCTTAAACACCGCTTACGGGGATAAAGCCGAGTTGGTGCCAATTGAAGATTCCAAGAGTAGCCTGGTCCTCCACCAGCTGATCTTCTTTCCTAAGTACTGGGTCGAATTCTCTTAGAGCTGGAGTGTTTCCATTCATTCGGTCCACATGACTTAGCTGGCGTAGTCCCTGTCTCTTAATTCGCTGAACTATCTCAATGTGGTCGTATCTCTCGTACAGCTCATCGTTCCATCGAACGCGATATTTGCCATTGCCAATGCGTAAAGGACCGTAAATCTTTCCCAGAACCTTTCTCTCGAAAACTCGTAATGTCAACTCATCGGATCTAAAATCTTTCCCAGAACTCTTCCCTCGAAAACTCGTAATGGCGACTCATCTGAGGTTGACATCGTCCATTTCTTTGCATCATATAGTAGGACGGAAATATTGAGTGACTTATAGAGTTTGGTATTTGTTAGTCCAAATACCGCCACACAGTTCCCTTATTCCAGTTTGAAACCAGTCATCAGTAAATATAACAATTAGTTGAGCCATTTAAAAATAATTGACTTCAAATATAATAACTTTTTGGACCAGTTAAAATGTTCGTACATAGCCTTATTGAACTCGTCCAAAACCTGTAAGTTATGTCTGCCATAAATCCGGTGGTATTACCTCAAATCTGATCTCCATAACTCCGGTAATATCACTTTTGGACCATTCTAAGACTCACAGTTACAAAGACAATTTATGCTGGGCTCGTCATTTCAATCGCTTCATTTATTGACATTTCAATTTTCTGCATGCGACGCTTCATCGATCGTCCGTTTACTTCTCTGCAACTGTGAAAGCCTGGCTTTGTGCTCATATTGATTTGTTTATTTATCTCGCTGCATTTGCATGCATTTTTGCTGTTGTTTTTGCAAATTAATAACTCTAATAAAATGCTAATAATATTGTGTGCCAGTTTGGTTTAATGATACTCATTAAGATTGGTGTTCTATTCTGGGATTGGAATGTTGAAATGGTCGCTTGAATGAGTTTCGTTTGTTTCGCGCTCGAGATTTTACTGTGAATATTTTAATGCTCCCTGAGAATTGTGTTTAGATTTAGTATAGAAGATTATTATGATATTTGTGTGGTCCCATGGACGCAATAAATTTGGTTTTGGTCTGTTAGGAAGCAGCTTGGATTGTCAGCATTTAATAGTTCAAGCCACAGTTGAGTATGAAATTTGTAATGAAAAAAAAAAAAAAAAATTGTGTAAATATTAATTTGTATTTTTTAGGGAAAAAAAAAATTAAAATAATTAACAAAATTAATTTAATTAAAAAAATTAATTTAATTAAAAAAATTAATTTAATTAAACAAATTTTTTTTTCAGGAAATCAAAATCTACGTAGCGGTCTAAATCTAAATTTTTCGGTAAGTTCAAGCTATATTTCTTCAAAAAAATTATACCCGTAAGAACGTATGATGTCTGAATTTGGGGGTCACGATCTCGGCGACATTTGGTTTCAACAAGACGACGCCACCTCGCATTTATCTCATCAATCAATGGATACGAGTATATTGAAAGAACACTTTGAGGAGCAGATAATTTCACTGATCAAATTTGACCCGGACTGCTAAAAAACTATATTTACATATGCCAGAAGCAGTAAATATATGTCTATTTAAGACTTACGAATATCTAAAACCACTATCCTTCTTCCCTTCCTTATGCAAATGTATGTACTAATCTGGTTCAAAGATAAAACCTTCCAAAGAAAACTTCTATGAAACTCAGACGTTTTGTGCAAACTATGTCTTCTATATAAGCCATATATGTATGTATACCCCTATATAAACGAATGTACATACATATGTGTATGCTAAAAGGCACTTCCCTTACTTAACCCCCAAAAAGTCATTAGTACTTCCTTTCTCCACAATTGTAAATTAAAATTTCATTGAGTCGAAGACAAGTCCACACACTCCTACATACATATGTATCTACACACCCGGTATAAAAACAATAATATTTAAATTGAGCCATGAGCAGACAACTGCCTAAATGACAGCGCTGGAACTTAAGTGTTTGCTGACCAATTGAAAAATGAGCGAAATAAATATATGCAAAATTGAAAAAGGAAAAATAAAGAAATGAAAATAAAATATGTGAGAACAAGCATATCGGAATGAAAATTGCACGAATGTCCAATGCTCAATTGAATGACAGCAAATACACTTGAGCATACATACCTACATACATGCTTTTGTAGTTGTTGTTGTTGTGTGTGGGTAGTTGGTGTGAATATCTGTGCTGCAATTGTCGAAGTGACGCGCTGTGAGTCCAATGGGAAAGTGGCACCCCAAAAGCGCAAAAAGTGTCGCAGTCGCTGATATGCAAAAATATTTATATGCACATACGTGTGTATGTATAGACATACATATATTTATATACCTACATATATGAGTATATTGTTTTTATAACATATGAAAATATGCAAATTTGCAAAGGAAGCTGCCTTCCGACACTTCACTGCCCTCAAGCCATACCTTATGCCCTGCCAAACATATATATTTGAGCTGCAGCAACGGTAGATATGTATCTACAGGGGTTACACGGCATAACCATTCGTTCCAATTGCTTACTTGGTCAGGTTCATCAGCACTCGCACCCACCCGAGTGTCTAGTGGTGCAACGGAGACATTCATATTCATATTCGTTATCACGAGGCTAGTTGTTGTCTGTTGTTGTAGTAATGAGTGCACGAATTTGCAGTCTATATATAAATATGGAACATATACATATATATATGTACATACAAATATATAAGTATATGTACATACGTATATCAGTATATCAATATGTCTCTGTTACAGTCGTTGGCTGTTCGGTGCCAATTGTCGTTGCCAATGTTTACTGCTGTTGTTGTAATTTGTTGAGGAAACAGTGTGTTGGAAGTGAAAAAAATTAAGGAATATTTTCAAGATCACGCAGAACACGACTCACTTATTTACTTTAAATTTATTTTAAAATTAGTTTGCGTTGGGGTTGCCAGCTTTTTTTATTTACTATTAAAAAATGTAACGATATGGCATGTAAGTAGCCCATATATTAGAAATAAAATATTAGAAATTTGATATGAAACATTTTAACAAAAAATTTTGATAATATAGAGTTGCCACATTTCTAGAAATTATAAGAAAATGTGAAATAATGAAGAATTTGAGAAAGTAAAATTTTGGACAGTAAAAAATTTGGTGTAAAACATTTTCATAAAAACTATATATGGGGTAGGGTTGCCACATTTCTTGAAATAATAATATGTCGTTGAAAAAATTAAGAAAGCAAAATTAGACGGTAATGCAATAATACGGTGTTTATTACGTTCATTTTTTATTTTCTTAAAAAAAAAATGTGGACAAAAGAGTTGCCAGCTGTCGCGATTTATAATTAGAAAAATTAAATTTATAGTATGTATGTAATGAATATATTAAAAATAACAGTTTAGAAAATTACAATTAAATATTTTTATAAAAAATATAAATACACATAAAAAATAGAGTTGCCACATTTCTAGAAATTATAAGAAAATGTTAAATAATGAAGAATTTAAGAAAGTAAAACGTTCGAAAATTTTATATAAAACATTTTAATAAAAACTATATATGGGGTAGGGTTGCCACTTTTCTAGTAATAATAATATGTCGTTGAAAAAATTAAGAAAGCAAAATTAGACGCTAATACAATAATACGCCATTTAGTACTGTCACTTTTTATTTTCTTAAAAAAATGTGGACTAAGGAGTTGCCAGCTGTGAGTTTAGGTCATAGGAACGAGTCTAGACGTCACTACGCGCATGATACCATACTCGACCTCGTTAATGAGCTCGGGCTAAGCTGGCACTGAAACCGAGAAAAAGCGACCCACGAGGAATTAAATACATCAATTTCATTCCCCAGTAGAGAAGATTGGATCAATGGTTTTGTGATTGACTGTTCCAATAGCGAAGTCTACATATTCGCTGACAGATCAAAGGGTGAAATAGGAGCAGGAGCGGGCTTCTTCTGTAATATTCCATACACAGAAAGCAGCTTCAAAGTAACTGACTAAAATTCAGTTTTTCTCGCTTTTTCGCAAGTCCATCAACAACCTTTTTATTGGGTAGACACACGGCAAATAAGGCTAACCGTAGCACCAATATTCGGTATCTTAAAGTTAGGTTATGCAAGCAGGCAATAACTAGACTTTCGGTAGGTACCTTCCTTCATATCAACTGGGTATCCGGTCATGTGAGAATATAAGTAAATGAAAATGCTGTTAAGCTGGCTCGCTCGAGGTCAGCTGGAGACACAACTTTCTTAAGCTGTCCCATACCACTCAGCTCCTTCAAGCGTTGTTTGAAGCAATGGATTCTAGAGGAACATCTCAGGTCTTGGAATGCAACCAACATAGGGTATACAACAAAGTTATATTGGTGCAGTGTTGATCGTGGATAGACCAAAAAGCTGCTACTAGGCAAAAGTGAGCTTACGGGTTTACAGGGCACTGCCATTTTTTACATTTTCTGAAGGTGAGATCATCTATAAAGACCCCACCATCAGCAAATAGGAAAAGTGGATTCGACCGAATGAAGAGGAAGCGTCGAGTCGTGAGTCGCTGGAGCATTAACTCTGCGAAATCTGTAATATTTTACAATAGAACCCTGTAGAGAAACATATTTTGACCAATTTTTGAAACCCAAATAATCCAATAGTTTCAAAAAAACTGAAATACCTTAACGTGTTGGAACACTTTGAATCAATAACTCACAGTTTAGGCCTCTACAGAACAACACTGTGCTTCAAACTGCTTTCGGATCAAATGCACATACATATTTACATATGTATACAGATATAGCCAGATTATGCTCATATTTTGCTGTGCGTTTGGCACACATTTCATAGCACATACTCATCATTGTTCATACAATGTTCTATAATCTACCTACTGAGTACCAAGCATATTCCAGGCATTATTTTCACTTGCTCCGTAGTCGGCCGAAGGTTAAGTGGGTTGCCTGGCAGCTTACACAAGCTAAGCTACATAAATTGTGGATGCTTGTGGCTCTAGAGCACGGCTTGCTTTCTAAGCACACTCTATTTATTTACATATATATGTAACTATTCATGAAGGCTCGCGCATATGCTTAGGCTCATAAGGCACACCTTGAACCACAAGATAAATCATAGTTTAAGGTCAGTTGTATGGGCGACAACTTTTCGAATTTTCGTGACAGTAAAAATAGTTAACGAATTGAGCACTTAATGTGTAATAAATGTGTTTATATAATATATGGGTATATGTCATGTAAGTGAGATTTATTTATTTAAATTGAAATGATTTGTTTTTCGGTTATTTCGTTCATTTATTTGTTTGTTACACGGCTTAATTTATTTATTTACATTTTTTCGCATAACAAATGATGTAATGCTCCAACGGCAGTACAATTTGCATGCGAGAGCATTAATAGTCAGTGGAAATGGGCAGAAATAAATTGCTTGTCAGTCATTGCTAGTTTTTATTGGGCAATATAAGTTTTTCTACAACACAGAGTGTCTCATATGCCTTATTTTTATTTTGTGCGTGATTTACTACAAGCATACATGTTTTTTGTTGTTGTTTCCTTTTATTGACATGCAGTTTTTTGTTTGGACTCGGTGTGTTTTGACAATTTGCATACAATTGAATTGAATTTGTTTACTTCAATTATTTTTTGTTTGTTCGCCAAAGGTCAGCTGTGCGTTCGGTTTTCTCTCGGGTCGCAAGCAAGGGAGTTTTTATGACAGTACAATTTGTATATCTCTATATGCATATACATATGTATGTATTTGATATCCATCCATTTTGAGTTGACAGTAACTATTGCAAGTGTTTTTCTTGTCAAAAAATCTAAGAAGAGTTCCTCACTAGAGAGCTTTCCGTCTGCATAAAAAAAACAAAATCTTGAAAACATGCCTTTTGAATCACTGGGTCAAAGTTAAAAGTCTAAAAATGTAAATAATCCAATAAATATCTTAAGAAATTTATTTAAGAATTATATTCAGGTTAAGTCCACATCATGTTTCCATTCTGCTTCTTCTTTATTGGCGCAGACAAGGCAGTCGTTTTACCTCTTCGCTGTTTGGCGTCAATCCTTCTCCACCACAAAACTCGTAACATCGACTCTTCGATGTTGTCATCGTCCTTACCTCTTCGCCATAAAGCAGGACGGAATGATGAGTGACTTATAGAGTTTGGTCTTTGTTCGTTGAGAGAGGACTTTACTTCTTAATTGCCTACTCAGTCCGAAAAACCTCCTGATAGTAAGAGCAATTGGACGTTGAATTTCGACGTTGACATTGTTGTAGGAGTTAATGTTGGTTCCAAGATAGACGAAATTATCTACAACTTCCAAGTTGTGACTGTCAACAGTGACAAGAGGACCAAGTCGTGAGGGTGACGACTGTTTGTTTGATGGCAGGAGATATTTCGTCGTGCTCCCGTTCACTACCAGACCCATTTGCTTTGTTATTTTATTATTACGACTAATGATATCAATATTATCAGGGTACGCCAGAATACATTCTTATGAAAGATGGTCCTTCTCTATTTAGTTCTGGCTTTCAAACTATTTTTTTTCCAGCAGTAGATTGAAGAAGTCGCATGATAGAGAGTTGCCTTGTCTGAAACCTCGTTTGGTATTGAACGACTTGAAGATGTCCTTCCCGATTCTGACGGAGCTTTGGTATTGTTATTGCCGCATCTGTTTTGTGAGGATACCAAATTCAGACATAGCGGTACAAAAGCAGCTCCTTTTAGTGCTGTCAAAAGAAGCTTTGAAATCGACGAAGAGATGGGTTTTTTCACAGGACTTTTTCAAGATTTGGCGGCCTAAAGCCGCACTGTTAAGGTCCAATCAGTTTGTTGACGGTGGGCTTTAATCTTTCTTGCGATACGCTCGAGAGAACCTTATATGCGAGTGGGCTTAGCCCACGGTAGTTGGCGCAGATTGTGTGGTCTTCCTTTTTGTGGATTGGCAGTGCACACTTAAATTCCAATCGTTGGGCATGCTTTCGTCCGACC
The DNA here is from genome assembly GCA_027475135.1 of Bactrocera correcta. Lineage (NCBI taxonomy): Eukaryota > Metazoa > Arthropoda > Insecta > Diptera > Tephritidae > Bactrocera > Bactrocera correcta. Next base: position 35,762,303 of record CM050325.1, on the reverse strand, counting down.
ATATTTTACAAAGAAGCTGATGCATGCTCCTTATCAGTTCTTCGCCGCCGTGTTTGAATAGCTCGGCCGGCAATCCATTCTTATCTTCAAGCGGGTAATTGCTATTCGAACTTCTTCATGGTCAGGCAATGGAACGTCTACTCCATTGTCGTCGATTGGGGAATGCGGTTCGCCTTCTCCTGGCGTTGTACGTTCACTGCCATTCAGCAGGCTGGAGAAATATTTCCTCCATAATTTTAGCATGCTCTGGGTATCAGTCACTGGATCACCTTTGCGGGTTCTACAAGAGTATGCTCCGGTCTTGAAACCATCTGTTAGTCCCCGCATTTTTTTTTTCACTGCACTGCACTTTTTTCTTCTCTCTTCAACTCTAGGTCTACAAGTATTCCATCCCGCACGTGATGTGTTATTACTTGAAATAATTTCTTTGTGTTTCAAGGGCTATATCATGCTTTTAGAGGTTGTGGAGCCCACTGTATACTGGTCAGCATGAGCACCACAACATTTTTGAGATTATGGGTTCTTCTGTTTTCACTGGTTATAAACTAATAATTTTATTTGAAAACAAGGCATGCACCTTAGAGCAGAGTTCAGCTCGAGTCAGTTTTGCCACATCTTACTGCGTGAGGCAATTAAGAGTCGTAATTTCCGCTAGCCCGACCTCTGTCAACTGGGTTAATAATATCAAGCAAATTAATGAAATGCTCATCTACATGCGGGAAAATGTATTTTAATTGATTAAATTTGATGGAATATTGCATTTGGACCAGCATGTCAGTGGCTACTTGACTTGCTTTAAATTAAAGCATGAAGCCTGATGCAATGCTTAGACCGCTGAATGCTATTAAGACTGTGAAAAAATTAAGAGCTTGAGCAGAGGAGAAAGAGTACATGAAGGCGATGGAAAACATCAGCAGAGGAATGCGCATGCAAATGCCTTTAAATTAGCACGAAATTCCGAGCACGCCAATGTGCAACATGAGACCTCCAGCTGTTCCACGCATCAACGCTGCACGGACATGACGTAACCAACAACAACGCCCATCAAGTGAGAAGCAATTAGAATGCGCACAAAAGGAGTCAAATGAGAAGGAAGAAGGTACAGCCGAGAGCGGGGAGCAGCGCGGGTGACGATTGCCGTGATTGAAGGCAAAGTGGAAATCAAAAGCAGCTACTCACGACCACTTGGCTTAACGGAAGTAGTAGCGAAACATAATGCACAGGTGGCTTGTCCGTTACTCAGCGCCACACATAATTGTGGCTTAAGCGAGTGGCTTTGCTCACCTGAGAGGAAGTACTTGTGAGATGCCGCAAGCTTGCCGCAAATATCAAATGAGTTGTGGGCGACAATGGAACCTGGCAGCAGACAGTGGTTGACAGCTTTTGTGTCGGCTGTACACGCTCTGCTCGCTTGACATTACGGTGCTCGCGCTTTGTTGCATGTCAATTAGACGCTTGACGGTAATTAGAAAATTACGAAATTACCGCACAGAATGCCCGAGCTATCAACCAACGCACGTTGACAGTTCGCGTTATGTTTGCTTGACAGCGATTACGCGATTAAGCGCTTAAGTGGCGCAGCGATGAAATTGAAAAATTGAGGTTAACGCATGGCGTAAAAACGTGAGGAATTTAAAAATTATGTGTGCGGAAAGTCTAATTGTTTTTTTTTCTTTTTTTTTTTTTTGATTTCCAACCAACGCATTAGTTTTTGGAAGTTATCATGTGAGGTTTAAAATTATTGGAAAATTTGATTATTTGTGAGTAAATGAGACCAGATGTGCCAGCTAACCGAAAATTGTGTAAGTTCTTATTAAAAATCAGCGGTCTGAAGGTTAAATGGCTTCTGTCCGTGAGTGTTCATTGCAATGAGGCTGAAATATCTCATGCTCTCGGCGATCCGTGCGCATGGGCTGGCATCAATATTAGCCGCCCCAACAAATTTGTGATAAGCTCCAAAAGTTTCTTCGACATGCCAGCCTCTTTTTATTTATACTATAAACTATTTGACATCATATAGAACTGTCTCAGCTATCTAAGTGGATTCATTCAAGACATTTTTCACTAGGATCCACTCCATAACCTAACCTTTTTACTATAGGACCAGCAGAAAATATATATTATAGATCAACCCTTCGACTTTACCTAACCTGGACGTGGTTCAACCATTAATATAGACCCATATGCGTGCGGTTCTATTTTCCTTACGAATTTGCTCTTTTATGAACCACTTCAAGTTACATTCTGGCTTGATATTTATTTTTGGAGCATCTTATACAACGATTTTGCGAGGATTATCATTTGGATGGCTTTAGTAACAAAACAGCGATAGAGAATTCTTCTATTACAGTTTAAATGTGATATCTACATAATACTCAAACCCTTGAAGCCATCGAGCGGTGGGTACAAAAACAATGAAAATAACAAAATTATGCCGTTTAAAGTGCGAAAAGAATCCATTTAGTGTTAAAAACGGAGTTTAATTTAATTAAAAAATTATACTTACAAGTAATGGAGTTGTTGTTGTTGATGGCATCATTTGATAACATTGACATGCATATGAACACTGAACCGTCGAGCTCGAGAGCGTTGGGTTTACTCTACCATTGCTGTTATTTTTGTTGCAGTTGCTTTTACTGTTGTTGTTTTTATTGTTGTTGTTGCTGTTGCGCTGACTGCAACGTGCATGTATTGGTATGTTGATGTCGCATACAAGATATAACCATATTACTTGTCAACGCTACACAACAATAGAATTTATATTATGCACGACTGCATTTTATGGCCACAAACACACGCGTTACTAGAATTTTAGGTGCATGCAGCGATGTACATATGTAAGTTGTGGCATATCACTGCTTTTGTCCATGCTGTCAGCGGCAGTCGGAGGCTATGATTAGTGCTTGGATATACACATATGTATGTATGTATAATTGTTGAACCTGCATGGTAAGAGAGTTTTCTTTGGTTAATTCGGACTAGTTTACAACTAGTTTGTAACTAGTATAATAAATGACCATAAAAAGTTAAATAATATTGCTTGTCAATGAAATGTGATTATTTAAAGACAAAAAATTATATTATTTTGAGCAATTTGGTCCTATTGCCCCGGTAACTAGTTGCTAACTAGTTAAAAATCCAAAACAAGCTGTTAATATAACTATTTTTAATTTAAATAAGTTAAAAAAATATTAAAAACTTTCAATCGAAAAAATATTAAAAATGTTCAAAGAATTTTAAAATCCAAGACACTGAACTAGTTATAATTTAGCTAAATTCCAACTAGTTTTTATGTAACTATTTATTATTTAGCAAATTTCGTACTAATTTGAAGGAACTAGCCGGAAAATGGCGCAGAGAAACTGATTTTTACTGTGAATTCGTACTGGTTTATTTGTAACTAGTTTAAGTGCATACTAGTTTAATTGTAACTAGTTTTAGACTAGTTGTAATGAGGCAGAAAATATTGTTCTGCCTTTCAATAAAAAATGTGCCAAGTTTTCTAGAGCTAAAATATCTAAAAATTGTAACTAGTTATTTTTTGAACGAATTGTTACTACTCTTTTAGTAACTAGTGCTAAACCAGTTAGAAATATAATAACAGCTGTAAATATATTTTTTCTTTCAATAGTTAAACAATTGTATCTTAATTTTTAAATAAATTATAAAACTCAAGAGACTGGACTAATTTTTTTTTTTTCGAACTAGTTTGTATGGAACTATTTGTTATTTAACCAAACTGGTACTAGTTCAAAATCTAATAAAAATTTCCAATGGTTTTTAGAAAAATATTAAAGTTTTTCAATAAATTATAAAATCCAAGAGACTGAACTAGTTATTTTTTAGACACATTCGTACCAGTTTGAATGGAACTAGTTGTTATTTAACCAATTATTATTTAAATAAACTCGAAATAGTTTAAAGGAAAATAGCCGGAAATGATGCAGAGAAACGTATTTCTATAATGAATAGGTACTAGTTCATTTTTTAACTAGTTTAAGACTAGCTGAATAGAGACCAGAAAATTTTGAATATAATTCTGCTTTGCAAAAAGAAACGTGTATATTTTTTCTAGCAATGAATATCTACTTATTTTTAGAACGATTTTTTCTAATCTGTTAGTAACTAGTATTGAACTGGTTAGAAATATTAAAAAACGGTTAATATATTTCACTTTTCAATTGTTAAAAAATGTATTTTAACTTTTCAATAAGTTATAAAAACCAAGAGACTGAACTAGTTATTAAATAACCAAATTCGGACTAGTTCAGAGGAAACTAGTTATAAATGGACCAGTGAAAATAAATGCGTTTTCTTTATGGAAAGCTTAAAAATGCAGTTTAAGATATTTTTATTTCATTTTTTGGTAAAAAACGATTCCTTAAATGGTACTACATAGTTAGGAACTAGTTCCTTTGATAGTTTATGTCACTAGCAGCAGCTGTATCTCATTTGTTCTACAAATTTGCTTATTACTATAATTTATTGTATGTATATATATGTATCAGCATGTGTAAAGTATGTATACATATGTACATATATACTTATTCATCCACTTGCATGCTAGAACGAATCAGTAGCTCGACGCCAACGCATTTTAGTGCCTGTCAAAGACATAAATAGAATAGTTTGAGTTCATTATCTAACTGTCATTATTTGAAAAGCTGTTGTTATTGCTTTTTTGTTGTAGTGCACATGCAATGACATTATTAAGAAATATTGTGATTATTTGCACGCAAGCTTTAAATATATACAGTTATTTAGTATGTACTATGTCCATATTATCACGTGGGTGCTTATTTGATTTGCTTGAGTATCATAAGTTAAATATTCGATTAATAATTTTAGCTTCAGTACATCGTATATATATAAAAAGCAAAATAGTTTATCATCAAAAAAAAAAAAAAAAAAAAATCCAAAATCGATGTCAGATATAATAACCAATTTATAACCAAAGCATTAGTATATGATAACCAATATATAACCGTTTTATAACCAAAATTATACATCTTTTTTCTTCGTCTTATACTTATGAAAAGTTATGTTGCGTTATTTTACATTTTAGGTGCCGATTTAGGTGTTTATAGCTTGGTCATGTGAATGGTTTTGCGGTCTCCGTTGGGTGGGTTGCTCATAGAAAGTTCGCCGGTGATATTTAATCCCAAATTTGTGTTTAGATATTTTCAAACAACAACCAGCGGCAACTAAAATGTGATGGAATAGTACCTTTTACTTTTTTTGAATTCGGAGGTTTTTCCAAAGTACCCTTGTCAAATTCCTCATAAATACCCAAAACTCTTAGATCCTTATTTTTTTAGACCGTGAGAATGGTTTCAAATGGTTTCATATCTTTTAAGCATCATCATTGTACGTGAGTGGTGTACCCACAAAAAATTCCCTCTTCTATCTTTGATTTTTTCCTTGCCCCGTGATCGCTTTCCCATTACTTCAAGACAAGGTTTCCAAGATGAACCTATTGCAGGTCAGTTTCTACTATCCCTGTGTCCACGAATGCCTACGGCTTTTTAGCCAGCATCAAACTATTTAGTTCGCCTTCTGTCGACTCGTATTCTTCGAAGCAGGAGTGCCTGCATCTGTATGCCCTTTTTAGCGTCTGGGTCTATATTTCACATACCTGAAAATCTGCTGCCAGTTTGCTTCGCAGGTTCTCATTTTTTCTACTTTTCAACTAGATTTTCGTTTTTGAGTTACCCACGTTTGTTTTCTAATATCTTCCGTACAATAGACGGCATTTAAAAATGGTGTGGTTTACGTCGTCTAGTGGTTGGTGTCCGTAAACACATGTAGATCTGATTTACTTCTGTCATGATCCTCACTAAGGTTCTGAAAACCTGTATAATAGTTGTCTGACTTCTCCGTTACATATAAAAGGCAGCCATTCGAGCCAAAGGTACAATAATGAGTGTGTACAGTATGCCTCAGAACACTCTGAATACTGCTGAACGATAAAGATGACTCCTTATCTTGAAATAGTTTCTCATTTCTTGTGACAATCCTTTGACTCAGCTTCTCTAAGGAAGCTAAAGGGCTGTGTGGATCCATGATAATCTAATTCTCTATAGTTTTTCTAACCATTATTGCGATGAGTAATAATGTCCAGGTCGTTCCTGTTCGACTGATTGGATATCCATTGTCAAAAGCACTATCAAGAAACTGCCAATAATAACTGAAGACCTCAAAGATGGTCAGAAAACCTTAATTTAGTATTTTCCTCATAATTTCAGCTGATACTATGCTCCTCTACACAGCAACTTTAATTGAATAAGTACTTTCCAGCATCCAATATATGCCCATACATATGAACCCATTCCAATATAGTCTGCTTTAACGAAGCACTGCACTTAGCAAAGCAAATATTTGCTTAGTGGCAACGCCGTGCACTTTGCTCCAAAAGATTTATGTGCTTTATGGTAATTTTTTAGTGTCACTAGAAACTTTAGACGTAACTAAATATGCTTATGTATCTATGTGTGCGAGTGTGTGTGTTAGACGAAGGATGACATAGTGAGATTGGCATACAACGAACATTCACATATAATATATATTGTAATAGTGGTTATGCGCTGCTAATACGGACTATGTCATCTGAAAGTTTGTGCGCCGCTGCCGTCCAACAAACGCCGGAGATGCTGCGATGCAGTGACCTGGAAGCGCTCAAATAGCGCCACAAGGCTTGGCGACACTGTGGGCGGCATAGCAACGCCTGTAGAATAGCAAAAACAATAAAAATAACAACTAAAACTATAATAATAACAATAACAACAATATGTTGGAAGGCGGCTGCCACCAGCAGCGATAAGTGGTTGATGATAGCGTCGCTGGTGAAGGCGATGTTGTGGACCATTGTAGACAAGCGGCTGCTGGAGACTGCTGGAGACAGTGTATACATATGTATTTATGTGTCTGTGTGTGTGTGAGTATGTGCGCCTGAGAACACGAGTCGAACTAGAGATAAATGAGATTCCGCACGCGATTGCCGTGCCAAGCATAAAACAAGAAATGCCTTGCTTGGCTGAGTTTAGCGGCGAAAGAAGTGCCTGGACTTGGATTGCATAACTAAGCGCCGGTCGAGTTGTTAGCTAACAGCGTAGGTACGTGTATGTGCCTTGCGTTTATTAATAGAGTTGACCTCATTCTGCCTTGACCGGATTCCGAAGAAGTGAATTTGCCCCAACTATCATGCACACAGCTACATATTTACCTATGTATGTCAGTATATGAGAATTTATGAGCATTTATGTATGTATTTGTGTCAGTCCAAGGAGCTGCTGGCATATGAAATTAAAATTGCTGCTATTATTTTTATTTGCTCTAAATGGATTAAATTTTTAAAAGCACTTATGCAAAGGCGAATGCCAGCAGCTCTCACATACATACAGATATACATATGTGCGTGGGTGCCAGCCGTAAGTCAGTGCGACGCGCCACACAATTCATAATATTATACACACATACACATACATATATTTTTGCAAATATGATTTGCATGCAACATGCCTATCTAACTGCCCATCTTTTTATCAGTCTATCTGCTGTATTATGTACCACATATATACATATAATAATGCATATAGGTATATATGTGTGTGTGTTATGTGTGTGTGTCAGGGAAAAATATGCCACTGGCACTTATTTGATTGAAACAAATTGTTTTGAACGCAATTTTTAGCGTAATTACAGCAGCTGGTGGTTGAGTGGTGGCTCATTCGATCCCATTCCGTTGTGGGCGGAGCAAGGCTGCCCCTCTGGTGAGCTCATTGGCTTTGCCAGCGATTCCACTACTATCATTCAACCAAACGATTTTGACGATGAAGTAGCTTGATTTTATTTCTAGTGAAGACAGATACTCCTTGACTAACTTAGAGGGCATAGTTCGCGACCTCAGCGTTGATATTGTCGCGCATTACAGCGGTCCGGTTGTCTAAAGCTAAAATTGACGGACAGCTCCTTTTAGAAAACATTTTTTTTTTTCAATCTTCCCGCTCAGCATCGACCCATCCATAAAGAAGCTAACTGGGCCTCTTAGAACCTTAGACCCCACAGATCCCCAACAGATAGACAGATTCGGTTTTAGTTTTATTCCATAAAAAATACTGGTCCAAACAGAGAATTGAGTACAATGTTGAAAAGTTTTTATGTTTCTGTAGCAGCCTCGCTTATCAAGAGGGATGTTTCTTATTAGACAGTTATTGGCTGCATTCAAATTAGGGCCCGCAAGATTATTTATACCACACTGCTGAACATTTTTTCCAATTTGCCTAGCTTTCTTCTTCTTCTTTGGCACTATAACCTTCTTTTGGTCAGCGTTGATAACATAAAACTTCGTCAGTTGCCCCTATTCTTTAGAGTTCATGCCAGTTGTACATCCAGGTGCAGACAGGTCGTTATGTACTTGGTCCTTTCACTGGAGCATAATCTTCCATACGAAGGACATGACCTAACCAGTGCTATCGTTGGATTTTTATATGGTGAGTGGTTCGTGGTTTCATCTTCTTGGATAGTCATCACTCCCGCGGACGGCCCCCAAGATCTAACGCAAAGCATTTCTCCCGAATGCCCCAAATGCTTGCTCATTTTGGTTCGTGGTGCGTCTTGAACACGCATGCGTATACATTCCTCAGTATTACACTCGTCAACTTCAGCTCCCTGATATAGTCTGTTCTCTTGAATAGTTGGCTAAAATATAATATTCTTCATTTCTACAATATTCTTTATTGAAATACTTTCCTCTAAAAGACTTCCCGAAAGTCTATCGAAAGATTTTGTGGAAATAATCTTTTAAATAGAGCTGTTATCAGTACTGAGAAGAGTTTCGATTTCGAGCCACTATATAAAGATATTTTTTGAATCGGCTCTAGATTCTTCTTATCATATGCATATACGTACATATGTATGCATTTCTTTCCAGTAGTGACTGACGTAATTACTGTCGTTTTCTGTGCTAATGAATTATGTCTCGTGTTAACTTCAAGTTGTTGTCATTTTGGCATTTAACACCTCGTTATTTGCTCAACAACAACTTATTAAAGCAAATGTGTCGGCATGTCCGTCTTGTTTGCTTGCTCAAGCACCTGGCAGAAACGCCAAAGTATGCGTGTCGGTTTCCTCTTCATTGCACATGAACGCCATTTACAAGCTAATATTATACTTATACACATATATATACATATGTATATGCACATATGAATATTTATATATATATGTATGTATGCTTTTGTGGGTAAACATCACATTTTGAGGTGCGAAATCTCAACTCTAAGTTGGCTGCCTCAGACGTGCGAATATTGAGTGAATATCCAAGAGTTGGCCAACAAGTGAGGAACTATGATTTTAGTTAGGAAGTTATGTTTGTATATATAATAATTGGTGTTGTTGTTGCAACTAGTTATGCAAATTCGTGCAGATAACGCAATTGCTTTGAAGCCAGAGGCAAGTGTGAAAATAATTAGTTTAGACTAATCAAGTGTAAAAATCATCTCCCCACCACAAGTACTTGGTATCAGGTGAATAATACTTACAGCGAGGTTGGACTTGCTGAGAGGTTATGAGGACTTTAAGGAAGATAATCGATACTTTTCATCTTCCGATACCTTAATATGGAGGGCTTCAGATATATCTTCCGATCGATCTTCGCTCAAAGCACACTTTTTCTATGGTGAGGCTATGAAAATACTTTCTGATAAATCTGGGCTCGACTCGATTTGGAACTGTGGCTAAATCACTTATAAAGTCTTCTATAAATTATATTTTTTAAATTATTCGATGTATCTTCTGTTAGTTTTCATGATCTTAAGCTTCTTTGAAGATGTTTTTAGGAACCAAAACCAAAATAGTAGCAGTTCCCTGGCTTTAAGACCAGTTTGTTTTGGGAGAGGTTGTGAAAAATACCTTTCTCCCAACGAGCCTGATTGTTCCAAGGCATAATTTCTTGCTGTTGTGGTAGCGGCAGAAAACATTCCTGAAGTAATTTCGAGGTGTAACCGAGTAGGCAGTCTTTGGTCGGATAAAAATAACGGTTCCGTTGCGGTTACTTCGAACCGACCGTCAAAGAACGGCTTCTTTATTATCGATACTTCCCTTAGAGCAGGGTTTGGCGTTGATTATTTTTTTCTCAATGAGCTTACCCATAAGTCTTGCTCTAGGGAGCATATCGATACTAAAAGTTTCCGTTTTTTCTGTCTCGATCATCCGATGTTGGCCATCAAAGTAAGTTGTGAAGTTATTTTTTCCACTTTTCATTATTGGGCTCCAGAGAGAGAGAGAGAGGAGAGAGAGAGAGAGATAGTAATACCGCCTGATATTTTCTGGCATATCAAGGTGCTATTTTGATGCTTGAAAAAAAAAACACTTGAAAGTTTTCTTATGGAACTAGTACCAAACTAATTCGAAACTAGTGTCATATGCGCCAGGGTACCCACTCTTTTAGGGCGGCTACAAACGGTCAAAATTGAGTGATTGTGACTGGTAATTGGATATTACACTAAGTATAACTGTAATATCACATGCAAGTGACCCTCAAGTAATTTAATCATACCTTTCTTAAAATCTACCTATCAATTTCGTTTAAAACACACACAAAGCCAAGAACAATAATAAATTGCGTAACTAATTGCCGACAAAACGAATGAAAATTTGACGCCTTCACGCGTTGCACGTTGAACATGTGGCAAGTGATGGAAATCCACACATTTTCTTACTGCAGAAAAGTAAGAAGAACAAAAAAAGAAGTTAAAGAAGTTAAAGAAAAGGAAACGCAGAAAATGCCGAAACATAAAAGACTAATTAACTAAAGTAAACAGAGCAAAACAAAAGCTAAAAGGTTTATGTAAAATAATACGCGCTGCTAAGAAAAGGAAGGGCTTGACGAAGTTGCCGCATGGAGGGTCTGAAGTGCGGCTAACAAGACGCTAATTGTGTGTGGTGAGGTAAACAAAAACAGAAAACGAGTATAAATTAAATAACAAAGGGCAAAAATAATAACAAATTACTCAATTATGAGGTAATTGTAAGTAAATAAAGTGGATATGTCCAACAATGCGCCGGAAAACAAAAACAAAATGAATATTTGAGAGGCCAATGTGTTGGTGGTGAATAGAGGAATAAGAGACGAGTTTACGCTAAATGTTTTAAGCATCGCATTGCAGTTGGTGAATGGTGACCAGTGGGCAAAATTGTATGCTGATGTATTTCAAAGAAGGTTAAAGCTTTTAGTAAACTAAATAATGGTAAAAATATTTATAAGCCGTAATATAATCATAAAAAATAAATAAAGTGCTTACAATAACAAAAGTAGGTCATAAAAATAGTAAATAATCAGAAAAACATTAACTTCGGTGCAACAAGATGCACAAATAAAAAAATTTCTATAGAAGAAGTTCATTTGGAGCGGTCAGTTTGTATGGCAGCTTTATACTATAGTGGTCCGATCTGAATAATTTGTTCGCAGATTTTTACGTTTACTTAAACAATAATTCATGCAAAATTTCGTAAAGATATCTTGTCAAATCAAAAAGTTATTCATCCAAAAACTTCATTTGTAGCGGTCAGTTTGTATGGCAGCTACATGCTATAGTGATCCGATCTGAATAATTTGTTTGCAGATTATTATATTGGTTTGTACAATAATCTGTGCAAATTTTCAAGAAAATAACTTTGTAAATAAACAGGTTGTTCATACAAGCACTTGTTTTGGAGCGGTCAGTTTGTGTGGCAGCTTTATGCTATAGTAATCCGATTTTAACAATTTATTCACAGATTACAATATTGCCTCAGATATTAACTTATGCCAAGTTTCATGAAGATATTTTGTCAAATATAAAAGTTGTTGATACAAGGACTTGACTATATGCTATAGTTATCCGATCTAAACAATTTCTGCGCAGATTATTAGGTTTGCTATGAAAATAATTCATGCCAAATTTTGTGTAAAAATCTCGTCAAATGAAAAGGTTGTTCATACAAGCACTTGATTTTTAGCGGTCAATTTGTATGACAGCTATATGCTATAGTGGTCCGATCTGAAAAATTTCTGCGCAGGTTGCAATACGGCTTTAGACAATAACTTATGCCAAATTGCATGAAGATATCTCGTCAAATAAAAAGGTTGTTCATACAACAACTTGATTTGGATCAGTCAGTTTGTATGCAGGGCAGCAATTTGTTCAGTGATTATTATATCAAAAGCCCGTACAAATCATGACAGGAATATCCAACATTCAAATTTCAAGAAAGCTGCCTTAAGACACCAATATCGCACCATAAAAGAACAGAAAAAGGGCACGAGTAAGGCCAGCGAAAAATTAGTGTTGACAGCGCTTGTGGTTGCTGGCGGGACTTACCTGCATATGTAACATATATTTCTATGACTGAAAGACCCATAAAAATCACCGCAAGTCTGCAACAAATCAGGCAAATTGTTTTCTCTTTTGTTGTTGTTCTTCGGTATGCCAAGTTTAAAGTCCAAGTTGCGCATAATTTGCAGATGAAGTGGCAAAACCGCAAATAACTTGGAGAGAACGTAAAAAAATAAACACTTGAAGTAGAAGAAAGATGTAAACAAATAACTGGAAGTAAGCATACAAGCGTTGTGTACTATATATAACCTTCTTTGACTTTCTCTAGCCACCACAAATACTTATTTTCTTTGCAAATAAAGTGGAGTTGCCGTGCACATATTGACAATCTAGAAAAAACAACCTTTGAAGTATTTAGCAACATTTTCTTGCAGAGTTGCATTTCCAATTACCGATGCGTTGCCTTTGCTGCATATCGATTACAGAAAGTGTGCGCGCTGCTGCTTCAGCTAGGCTTTTTCTCTTAAGCGCAGCTTAGTCGTATTGATTACACGGACGGACTGCTTGAAGTCAATAGCTCGGCGCAAAAGTTCAAGATTAAGAAAACGGTGTAAATAAATGCTGAATGTTTATAAGGAAGTATGTAAGAAACTATGCATAAAGCAAATTAAATGAAAAAAGTTCTATGCAAGTACTGATTAGAGGCTATATTACGAGTTTCAGTATTTTCCATTTCCTTAAAGTAAAAATTCTAAACTTACTTTGTATTAAAACGTGTTGGAGAATCATTTATAATTATTTTTTCTATTTGCAGATAATCTACAACAACCACAATTTTTTAAATCGTAAGTAACACTATTTATAACTCTACCTTATGTCCGAACATTAATTAAATTTTATCAATTTGCCTTTCGTTGAAAATTCTATTTCGTTAAAAATTCTCAAAAAAAAAAAAAAATACTAAAAAGTAATTTTGCATATTAAGAAGTGATTGAGGTGCTCTGATCGGGTTTTATTCACCTCTACGGACTGGCGTTCTAAGCTGTCCAAGTGAGTTCCCTGTTAGGAACGGCCGTTTAAGGCAAGGATCCTCTAAAAAACGTAATTTTTTAATAAATTTTATTTTTATTATGAAACATGTTGAGTAATCAATTTTTTTTACATATGAAAGTACATATATTAAATTACTTGAAAACATTTTTTTTTTATTTTTTTTTTTCAAAATGGCGGTCCTGAAAATGTCTGCTGAAACTCATCCGATTCGTAGATGGATGACATCATTTCTTGGAATAGAATTATCTGAAAGCAAAAAACAAAACGGTTTCATGTTCTGTATCGAATTAGCTATGGCCTGAACCAGAATGAAACATTTTCAATAAAAAAAAAACAAAATGGCGGACTTTTGAATTTTTTTAACCCTTTTTTTCACTTTTAATTGTTTATAACTTTTTTAAATAATAATGAATATTTCTGGTTCTGCTTCAGGCCATAGCCAGACATCTAAAGAGTAAAATGCCGTTTGGTTCATATCGATAAGTGCGAAAAAACGTGATTTGGAGAAAAATCAGTTTAAACCAAAGGCACGCAGTATCAGCCGCTACCAAAGGCATTCGAGCGGCCGGCTTTTATACCTGCTTCTCGGTCTTGCTGACCTTCGGGGCTAATTCTATACGATTTCTACGAGTATGGAGTAGCAATTTATGACAAAAAATAAATTCAAATTTTTCAAAATTGTTGAGAGGAACCTGGCCTTAACCCAACATAATCTAACTAAACCTAATTTGATGTCAAATTCGCAATCTTGACCCTTCCAATGCTTTTGTACTTTTAGTTTTTCGTTCGACCGAGTTTTTTAGTGTCATTTCCCATCAAGCTGTTAATATAAAACTTACTCACTAGACCCAGAGCCATTTCCTTTCGATTATTTCTTGGTGCGAATGGTCCCAGTATCAGAGACGTAAAGGGTTCACTGGACTTATGTACTAATATATCTTTCTAAAGCTCTGACATACTATAGATATGCTAAAAACAGTGTAAAAGAAAAGGAGATCTTTTCTGAAGATTTGTAATGAGATCTGGTTGAACTAAATATGAGGTCTCTCGATAAAAACATACATAAATGATCAGCTCCAGCTTTGAGATATCGATCTGAAAGTTTGTGCACATCTGTCATATTAGTATGACTGCTTTAACACTTGGCAACGTTACCTACGCGCTGACTTGCTCCCTAGTGTTGGCTGGGGAGATGTTTCTTTAAGGTTAGGCACTGATTCTCCATGGACGCTCTCTATCGCTGTAATGATATCTTGCTTTGTCGTTAGGAATCAATATCTCTGATCTCTACTGTTTGGCCTTTGGTTTAAGGTCGGTTTCGGATGCGGTCTCTTTTAACGTGCCCCTTAACGTTCCAAAAAAAATCGGTCTTTCCGCCTGGCGCTTTTCTAACTCCAGTAAAATTGTGTCTGTTCTAGTTTTCCGTTTTGGCCTTTTACTTTTTGGCTTTATTATGTCAGTTTCAGATTGTTTTTTCAACCTCCTTTTTATGTTAACCTTTTTTTTTTGGCTTTTCTGAGTATCAATGTTTTCCAATGTTCGGTTTTTCCATTTCAAGGACGCGCAGCAGAACGTATTTCCGCAGAACTGGTGGCGCGTGGTTTAAATGTGTTGGCCTGGGACGTTGCGGCCGGTTGCTTGATGATTTCAAATTTAAAATGTTTACTTTAGGACCATTTAATGATATCGAAGAACTCTGCGAGCAACGCTGTTCACGTTATTCTGTTTCGTCATTGTTTGCTTCATTTTTTGAACTATGACTATGTACTTATGGTCCCTCTTCCACGATCAATCGCAATTTGGCCACAAACTCCTCTCTAGGCGACTTCTGTGGAGTGGAGGGGACTTTTGCCAATGTTGGAGTATATGGTTTCGTCAAGGTTCTTACTAGGTTTGCTTCCGAGATCGTCGATGTGAACTCGGTCGACCGTTTTCTTTGCGAGAACTGCGTTCTTTTGTGAGACTGTTGTTAGTTGTAACACCAGTGATCGCAGAATCTTTTTACTTCTGCGAAAAACATTGCTGCATTCCTGTTTGTTTCCTTCACTGTTGGCGTTTTTATTCATTAGTGTTTGCATTTTATTCGATTGGCACCCAAGTCCTCATGGGAGATTGCGTTCAGAGTCAGGCAGGAGTTCCTCCAACCGAACCTCTATAACCAATTTAATGTTGACATGCTTAAAACGTTCTTGAGACGGAAGCAACTGTAATATTGACCCACCAGTCATTTCATCAGGGTGTCACTCTTGCTTACTAAAGTATTAGTAAGCCAATCTCACCAGTTCTTAGGAAAAATTGTGTAAATAAGTATTCCATAATGGAATCTTAATCAGTAACATACTGATCTCAATCCTGATGAGCTTGAGTCTTGGGTAGTTCTTTCCGCCCATGACGGCGGGGATATTAGTACTGTATCGGTTTCCATTGTAGCGTGGCGCGTCGCTCTGTTGCTGGGTAAGTATTCCGTCGAGGCAACTCTTTAAGGGCTGTGGATGCTTATTCCAAGGCGGCACCTTTTAACATTGTCACTGGAGTTTCATTGGCTGTTTCAGATTCTTTTAAGTTGAATCCTCGTCTCTGTAGCACTTGATCAGCAGTTGCTTATTGTAGTAACTCTTGGCCTGAGCTCAGTCACTATGCTATGTAACTGTTATACAAACCCACAGACCAAAATCTATGCCATAAGAAATGCGCTTTTGAAGGGTTTTATAGCTTAGAAGACGCAGCAGTGGTTTTTTATTTTATTTTTTTTATTTTTTGGTTTGTCTACATTATTTTTTGATGTTCAACATTTTCTGACAGCAATTAAAGTTCTAAAAATTACATTTATTTATCACTTATTATTTATCACTTTTTT
This sequence comes from Bactrocera correcta, assembly GCA_027475135.1. Classification (NCBI taxonomy): domain Eukaryota; kingdom Metazoa; phylum Arthropoda; class Insecta; order Diptera; family Tephritidae; genus Bactrocera; species Bactrocera correcta. Next base: position 35,746,079 of record CM050325.1, on the reverse strand, counting down.
TTTTTTATATGTCTCCAAAAGTGTTTACGCGAATGGGATGTGCCAAAATCTTAATGAAACAACATTAATACTAATTTGTAGAAAAAGTTTCCAAAAAAACTGCTTTAAACCAGCAAATTCAATTAGCGACATTTATTCTGCTAAATTGTTATTATTGCTATTATCAAAGGCATTATTGGACACATGCCGCCGAAAATCATTAATTTCCTTTGAAAAAAGTCAACAAAAGCAAAGGCGTGTAATATTTGAAGAAGGCGGTAGCGGCTTCCGTGCGCAAAGTGCTGATGAGGCGACGCAAACTAATGAGAAAACGGCACGAACAACAAAATAAGCGGGCAAGCAAGTGGTTTGCTATACATACATACATACATACATATATAAATATATACACATACAATTAAGTAATGAGACTGATTCCATAAAAACCGTATATTTGAAAATTATTCTACAACCCTGCCATCTCCTTCAAAGTAGTGGCAGCTATACAGCGATTCCAGCGCGTTTTCCATGCTTCGCAACATTTCTGGAACGCTTCGACTGGGATGTCCGCGAGGAAATAGATTTCACTACAAAAACGGTCTTTTATGACTTTTCGAAAAAATCATGATCAAATTTGACTCGGACTGTGAACTGTTAAGAGGAAATGGAATGCTCTACAAAAACTTTTCGAGAAAATCATGATCAAATTTGACTCGGACTGTGAACTGTTAAGAGGAAATGGAATGCTCTGCAAAAAGGTCTCTTATGACTTTTGTGAAAAAATATAATACTCTTCGAAAGGCTTTCTTATAACTTTATCGAAAAAATCATGATCAAATTTGACTCGAACTATAAGCTGTTAGTTAGGAAATGTAATGCTAAAAAGGTCTCTTGTGACTTTTTCAAAAAAAAAAAAAAAAAAAATCATGATCAAATTTGGCTCGAACTCTTATGACTTTTTCGAAAAAATCATGATCAAATTTGACTCGGACTGTGAACTGATAGTAGTAATTTAAAAAGGTCCCATGACTTTTTCGAAAAACTCATGATCAAATTTGACTCGGACTGTAAACGGTTAGTAGAAAATTGAATGTTGTACAAAAAGGTCTCTTATGTCTTTATCGAAAAAAATCATGATCAAATTTGACCCGGACTGTCAAAAAAATATACTTTTTGACTTGTTTCAATAAAAATTTTTATTATCTCCTTCTAAATAGTCTGGATAAAATTTGATCAGAGGTTATAGTAAGGGGGTGCTGGCTGGGGAAATATCATTCATTACAAGTTCATGACACTTCCGAGGCATTTGTTGCCTTGAAACACGACAAATAATGTTGGGCGAAATAAGAAAATAACGAAAAACAACTACAACAACAGCTACTGAATTTTAATTACTCTTGTTATCAGTTTTATGTCCGGTTTCCGATTAAAGTCTATTGACTGAACCACTTCCGGCGCTTTACGCTGCCCGTGAGCAAGGTCAATGCTACTGATCGAGCCTCGAGCGCGCATACGTGTTCACGCTTTTGGACACTGACCACCACGCTAGTAAGCGCACTCGCACACAGCTGTGGCAACCCAAACTCGCGCCCAAATGAGGCAGAAAACTTTTATTTGGCCGAACTGATTAAGTGCCAATGCGTAAGGCAGCGCACAGAGCGAGCGCCTGTGTGTGACGCGTTTCCAATGATGTCAACGCTTGCAACGCCAGTTGCTTTAAAAGCAGGCAACACTAGTAAAACCGTAAAACCATTTCAACCACGTGCTTCCACGGGAAAAACAGTGCGCCTCGACTCAAGTTAAGCGTAGATTTGCGCCGCTTGAAACAGCGCGTCACTTTCGAGTGCCCAACCGGTTTATATTTATGCTTTAATGGGCCAGTTAGTTCATGGTGCTCACAAATGCTGTAAAACGGCGACGCGCATGCGCAGTGATTTCATGCGCTACAAATAAACTCATACGTTTATTATTACGTTACATTTATATTTTTGTAGCAAATGCGGCATTTCACATTAATTTTACTTTATTTCGTATTATTTCAATATTAATCGGTGTGTGTGTGGTTGAACCTTATTTATGCTCACATGGATATATAGTAAGTGACAAATAACTGCTTATATTTATGTTGATATCATTGATCATGCGCTTAAATAAGTGTGTCTGTTGACTTTCAAGGTGGCTGACGTAATTTTTTATTACTTCATTTAAATTTTTTTACAAACATTCGTTTTCGAGTTCATTTGCTTGCACGCTTCAATCATAAATATGTATGTATGTATCCAATGCAAGTGCTAATGAAGTTAATTTATTCAGAGACATGATCCCAAGACATTTATCAATTAAATTTCCCATCGATCTGCGGCAATGCACTCGCAATAGGGTACAGTGGGCCAAAAGCAAGAATGACAGCTTTGGAAAATAACATTGATTTGTTAGTAAAATTGCTTCGAAAGCGTCGAATCAGCATTGACGCTTCTTGAAGAGAACAAATTTTCAGAGTTTGGGCGCTGAATGGGTCTTGGAAACATTTTTTCAGATTTCAGATTCTTTTTTGAAAAGTATAAAGTGTTGAAAAGTGTCATTGATAGAAACGAGACTATGCTCTTGGGGTTTTATCTTAACAGAAAATCCAATATTAAGGCCAACTCGACCTGGAGAACTTAAATGTATGGTTTGTTAGAAAAATTAAAAAAAAAAAAACAATTTTGAAATTTTCAACCACTTTTCGACGACTTGCCATTGCCACCTAAACCCCTCAACATAAATTATCTGCATTTAGCGACGTTTTCTCACAATTTACCGATCAACGTCAAACGATTGACAGCTAATATGAATAGCTCGAGTAACCATTTGATTCCATATATAAATACTTGTAACTTTTATGCTAATAACGCACACATGCAAACATATCATACATACACATAAGATTCAAGCATTTATTCGCTTAATTTGTGATTATAATTTATTGTCATTGTCATGGCATACATATCAGTCAATCAGTCCGGGCTGGCCATTGAAGAGCATACCTATAGACCTACAAATGTATATGCATATATACGCTCATATGTATATACTAAACAAAGAAAAAAGAGTCTTGATACATATCTCTCTTAATTAGTTTAGATGGATCATCGCTTTAGGGGTCATAATTTAAATAAATTGTTGCGTAATAAAATTTATAAGCTTACGAGCGAGGTAGAGTGATAAAAAAAATGAAATATTTGAGAATTTTTTTGACCTTGAGTATTTTAAAGCGCTTAGCTTAATTAACAGAAAACTAAAATAGGAATATTTAAAAATAGTTGACATTTTTGAATAATAATATGGCCATTTAAAATTGTTTAAAAAATGTCGAAGCTAGTTTGTGACATTCCGAAAAAATATAATTTTAAATTTTATTTAAATTTAAATTTTTTGTCTACCATTTCCACATAAACAATTAGTGGAAAAAAATTATTTTGAAAGAGTTTTCAATAAGAAGAAAAGAATTATTTTGGTTCCGAAATCAAAAGGATCTCGAAATTTCGGGATTTAATTTTTTTTTAATTTTTTAAAATGAGAAAAAAATTCGTTTAGCCCCGAACTCAAACGGGATCCCGAAATCAATCCCGAATTTTCGGTATATATTTTTTGCAGTTTTTATATTATAATTTCTAAATTAAACGGAATCCCGAAATTAATCCCGAATTTTCGGGACTTACACTTTATAATTTTTAAAATAAAATAAATAAAGTTTTTTTTTCAACATAATTTTCAAAATAAACGCAATTCCAAAATGGATGCCGAACTTTCGAGATTTACGAGTACATTTCGCATTTTTTTAAATAAAATAAAATTTTTATATTAGGATTTCCAACTTACACGGAATCCCGAATATTTGGTTTTTAATTTTTGCAGCTTTTAAAATAAAATAAGGCTTTAATATAATGATTTCAAATTAAACAGCATCCCGAAATGAATCCCGAAATTTTGGGATTTAAATTTTGCAGTTTTTTAAAATAAAATACAGTTTTTATATTATGATTTCAAATTAAACATAATACCGAAATGGATCACGAAATTTCGGGATATACATTTTACAATTTTCAATTAAAATAACATTTTTAAATAAGTTTCTTACTTTCTTGACACTAACACACTCAAAATCAAATATTCGAAATCAAACGGGAACCCGAAATGAATGCTGAATTTTCAGTATTTAAGTTTTGCAGTTTTTAAAATAAAATAAAAATTTTATATTATAATTTCCAAATTAAGCGGAATCTCGAAATGAGTCCCAAATTTTTGGTATTTAAATTTTGCAATTAAAAAAAAAATTATTTTAATATAATTTCCAAATAAAGCGGAGTCCCGAAGTGATACCAAAATTTCGGGATTTATATTTTACATTTTTAAATTCAAATTATATTTTAATATAAAATTCCAACTTTCTTGACACTAATACACTCAAAATCATATATATTAGTACCGAAATCAAACGTGAACCCGAAATTAAGCCCGAATTTTCATTGTTAAAGTTTTGCTGTTTTTAAAATAAAATAAGGTTTTTATATTATGATTTGTAAATTAAACGGGATCCCGAAATGAGTCCCGAATTTTCGGTATTTAAATTTTGCAATTAAAACAAATAATTTATATTAATATAATTTCCAAATTAAGCGGAATCCCGAAGTGATCCCGAAATTTCGGGATTTACATTCTTAAATGGTGAATTAAAATAGAATTCTTATATTAAATATATAATAGTCTCCTAGTTTCTTTACACTCAGCATCAAATTTGCCCTGGACTGATGTTTACTAACATAAGGCTCTTCGAAACATATTTTGTATAAATTAATATTATATGTAGTCGCTTAAAATGCTTACTTTCTAACGCTTGGGTCCATTGCGCACACGCTAAAATATTTTAATTGCTCTTATCAATTAATAACGCACTGACCTAACTCAATTAAAGGCGAAATTTCTTGAATATTTATTATTTAAAATTTTTATCGCTGAATTTCCTGCAGCAAAGCAACAACACAAACCGATAACTAAGTGAGTTTAGTTCGTGGCGCCACTTTTACTAAAGCGCACATGCATTCGCATATATTCGTATGAGAGTGTGTATGTATGAATTTAAGTGATTATAATTCAGTTTGGCGCAACTTGTGTTGCTTTTTGCCACAAATTTATGCTCGGCAACGCCCCAGAACCAAGTTTATATGGCTATATAGTATACACATATATACATACATATGTACCGTTATGCCTGCAGCGTCGCGTGGCACACTTTTGCAGTCGTGCAAGCACTTGGGCACCAAGTGGCAACCGCTTACTTGTATCAAAATGTTCGAAAGTGCATGCTCATGCAAATAAACGCACACACACGCATACACACTTACATATGAATTTGTATGTATTTAGCTGGATATGTAAATAAATTTCCAAATGCCTTCAAAGGCCAATTGGCTGTGTGCTGCAGCAATTAGTCAACGATTAGTCATAGTTAATTAAAGTTGGAGGCAGTCAAAGGCAAAGCTTGGCGGCGAAAGAACCGCAAGCGACAGCTGATAACAAGTGGTTACATGTAGCTACCTTATATGGATAAATTGTTGTAAAATTATTTTTTAAATTTTTTTAACATAAAGATTTCATAATGCATGCGTCAGTTTTGTATTTTACATTCCACCAATCACAGCAAGCACATAACAGTTTATGAGTCCGTTATCTATACACGTTCATGTATTGGCAATTCCCGTAATGATTTATATTCTATAAAATCGCGCCAGGTTATTTAAGAAGGTTATCATCAGCGAAGGTTCTGTGAGTAACACTCATCTACCGATTTGTTTCGATGGAAGAAATCTATTAATATGCAGTTATTTATTGTTCCGAGGGCCCTGCAAATGGCGCTGATGTCGAGTAAGTTCGGGGAAAACCGCTAAATTACACTTCCATAAATATCTTAAGCCTTTTTTGCGTAATTACGCTGCGCTAATTTGATATTAAATGCAACTCAGTTGTTTTTTTGCCACCTACGCTGTTGCACGTGAGTGTTAGTTGTACATCAGTGATTTTCATCAAGTGTGTTACTAAGTAAGCAGGCTTTTTTTTTTACTTATTTCTATATTTTTAAAGATGTTAATGTGAGCAACAATTTTGTTTTGAAAAATCGAAGTTTAGTAAGTATAAAAAAAATAAATTTATAATATCCCAAAATTCGGGGAAAAATTTCATTATAATTAATTGAATTAATAAATTAAATTAAACAACTTTAAATTTGAATAAAAAAAATTCAAAATCAGAAAATTACAAAAACCAAATTTAAATAATGAAATTAAAAAAAAAATGGATTAATTAATTTCAGAAAATTATTGCAGACAAAAATTCGAAAAAAGTTGAATTAAAAAGTTAAAAAAAAACTAAATCAAATAAATAAAAATGTTTTTGCAAAAAAAGTTTAATTTAGAAAATAAAAAATAATTAATGTAATAAATAAATTTGAAAAAAAAATTATTGAAAAAATTCAAATTAAAAAAATTGAAAAAAACTATTATATTTAAAACATTTAAATAAAAAGAATTAAATAAATTATGTGAGGCGAAAATTCGAAAAAGTGTTGACCTAAAATTAAAACTGGAAAAAATGAATAAAAAATATTTCAAATTTAAAAATTAAAAGTTAGCATACATTTTTAGATATAAAAAAATTGAATTGGACAAAAATTGTAAAAAAATAATTTAATAATCAGGAAAATTTAAATTTCAGAAATTAAAATTTATAATAAATTTAGAAAAGTAAAAAAATTAAATCAAATGGCTTCAATTTTAAAAATTTCTACAAAGTAAAAATTTAAGTTTCGAAAATTTTGAATTTAAAAAGTTAACCGAAAAAAAATTAACAAAAAAATAGAAAAAAAGCTGGAAAATCTTAATAAATTAAAAATAACACTAAATTTGTAAAATAAAACCAATAAGTGATACAAAAAATTGTCAATATTTTGGTCTGCCAAATTTAAACAATTTTAATTTCAATAAATTGCAAAATTTGAATTTCTAAAATTTAAAAAGTTACATCTAAATAATAAAAAAAAACTTTAAACAAAAAACTAAAAAAAAAATTAATATAGTTTAAAAAATAAATAAAAAATTCAAAATATTTAAATTTAAAATAATTAAAATTAATGCTAAATTTAGCAAAATGATAAAAAATTAACTGAGACAAAGAATTTAAATTGAAGCAATTAAAAAAAAATAATCTAAACAAAAAAACTTACAATAGTCCAAGATTTTAAAGACATAAACATTTAAATTACAAAATTTAAATTTCAAAAGTTAAGAAAAGAATAAATTTAAATAATTAAAATTAAAAACATAAAAAAAATCTTAAATTAAAGAAAATAATTAAATTCATAAAATTGAGTACGAAAAAAATTCAAAATATTAAAACTTAAATTAATTTAAATTATTCATAAATTTAGTAAAATAAAATAACAAATAAAATAACAAAAAATGTAAACTAGTTAACTTAAAGAAAACAACTTTTAAAGGAAAAACTTGAAATAAACCAAAATTAAAAAAAAATATTTAAATGTATGCATATTTAAAAAAAATATAAAATTTAAATTTAAAAAATTACAAAAAAAAAATAAATTTATATTATTAAAACTAAAAACCTAAAAAATAATCTAAAATTAAAGAAAATACATAAACAATTAAATTTAAAAATTAAGTAAAAAATTTAAAATAATTAAAATTATTTCTTATTTTAGTAAAATTAAAAAAATAGTTGAGACCACGAATTAAAATTAAATTAATTACAAAATAAAATCTAAAGAATTTAAATTAAATAAATTAAAAAAAATAAAATATGAATAAAAAAACTTAAAATAATCTAAAAATTTAAAAAGTGAGAACATTGAATTTTAAAAAAATTTCATGAGTTTAAAAAAATTAATATTCAAATTTAAAAAATTAAGTGAAAAAATTTTAAGATAGTTAAAATTATTTCTAATTTTAGTGAAATTAAAAAAAAAATTTGGCCAAATATTAAAAGTAAATTAATTAAAATCTAAAGAATTTAAATTAAGTAAATTAAAGAAAATAAAATATAAATAAAAACACTTAAAATAACCCAAAAATTTAAAAAATGAGAGCATTTAATTTTAAAAAATTTCATGAGTTTAAAAAAATTAATATTCAATTTAAAAAAAAATAAAAGAAAAGTTTAAAATATTGAAAATTGTTTATTTCAACAAATAAAAACAGAACAAAATTTGCAAAAAAAAATATTTAAAACATTTTTTTATTATTTTATTATTTTAAAATTAAAAGACAAAGTAATAATTAAAAAATAAAAAAGTAAATAAAAAATAATTGAAAAATTTTATAAACAATTGTTTTATTATATCAAATAATATTGGGTAGTCGAAAAAGTCTTTTGGTATTTCTTTTTTGTTTATATTTATAATAATAAATAAATAAACAAAGATGTACCATTTAGGTCGCTGACGTTTTGCCATTTTTTCGCTAGAGACATTATTCCATCAACGTAAATCTTTCATCAGTGTAAGTCTTTCACATCGAAAATTCCAGAACGCAAGCGAGCGAACCATTACTGTGCTACACGAACTGATCCAGCATCGTCTGCGTAAACTTCACAAATTTCATTGGTGGCTTGTGTTTTTGGCTTTTTTGTACAAAAATTTCAAAATATAGCTAATTTCTTCATTATTTTCACTCATTTTTGAAAAGCTGTAACTTTTCTTCAACTTCCCCGAATTTAATTTTTTTTGGTTAAATGAAGTTTAAAATCTCACTTTTTCAACTCTATATAATATGACACAATGTGATTGATAGCACTGGAGATATACTACTGCAACGACAGCTATTGACAAAATACGAAAATACTTTTTCGACTACCCAATATGTTGATTTTTTTCGAAAAATTTGTATGTATGCATTAATTTATATTGAGCTAAAGTGAAGTTTTCAGTGTTTCCAATACTTCTCTGAAACCCAAAAAAATGATTTAAAGATTTTTTTTTTGATTTTTTCCGACTCTGTTGTTATTTTTTTGGAATGAAAATTTTATTTCATGCCAATTATCCCAAGTTTATTGCACTCTCTCGTCAATTTAATTAATTTATAACACATAATCATCAATGGTTTTTATGATTTCAACGATTTGGCAGTTTAACGAACCATGAAATATGAATTTATTACTTCATTTTCATTTTTCAGCAAAAAATTGTATTACAAATATAATGTGCTTTCAGTGAGACCCGCTCATTAGATTCATTTATGTAACAAAAAATGTTGTAGTATATGAATTTTTTGCTTACAATAGCAATATAATATTTATATCACACTGTAAATGAATATATGTGTATGTAGCAATTTGAATAGCGAGTATAAATGTAATATGTTTTGTTTTTGTAGTCCACATTGTCCATTATGCCTTTAGTATTCATTAACTTATAATGTGCACTATTTTATGGTTGTTGTTTTTAGTTGTTGTTGTACTCGTACATATAATTTATATGCCGCACGGAATTAAAGCTTTGACATGCCTTCCAGTTTTAGCCCTTCTAATAGACAACAACAACAACAACACGCTACTATGCGTTGAACAGGCTGGAAATGAAAACAAACCAGTTTTGGAATTTAGAATTTATTTTCGTTACACAATAAAATAAATCCAGTTTCTAATTTCAATAGGAGTATAGGGTAACTCAGTGGAGAAAAATATTTGCTGCGCAAAAACTTTATCTAAATATACTACATATAATATATACATGCATCTGTATATGTGCATATACCGAGGAGACATAAATATGTGCTTTTGAGCCTACATATACTACCTTATGGATATAAAGAAGAGATCTAGTGCTTAAAGGTAGTTATTTTTGTTAAAGAAAAAATAGTTTTTCAAGTTACCTGAATTCGCAGAATTCCAGCGTTTCGACTTTCAAGTGCAGCTTAGCCATTTCTGCGCTTTTGTGAATACCTTCAACGCATGAGTTCAGCAAAAATTTTAGTAAAAATCCGCAGCTTCGCATTTCTAGTTCAAAGGCGCAAAAAAAAAATCTCGAAAAGTCATTGGCTTTTGCGCGCTGATTTGAAATTTAGATATTTGCGAAAACAAGCGCTTGCGCGTTGACTTGACAATAACAAGCATTGCTGTTTTGGCTTGTTGTTGGTTGGCTTTGCTGTTTGTTTGACTGCCTGTCAGTAGCCATTGTGCGGTTGCCAACGGCGTGTGACTTGTGCCGCTGTCAATATTTACCAAAACCACCTTTGAAGCTTTACGCATTTTTGCATACAGCTACAAAAAAAAAAATAAAATTTTAAATAAATAGGCACTAGCGTGGACCAAAGTGCAAATTTTTTTTCACTTCGTACTCTGAAAATTTTTTTGATAAACATTTCTAAGAAAGTCTCGCCAGTGAGCTCTTACTTGTTACTATACGTACTAGGGTGGATCAAAAATAACCAAGTGTTTTTTCCCTTCGTGCTCTGAAAAATTATTTTTTAGACAACTCTAAAAAAGAGAAAAAGGGTTTAATTTTTTTGACCCACCCTAGTATGTACATAAGTTATTTTTTTCAGGTTTCGATTTTTCGTACCCACCTTATTATGTACATAAATAAGAATTTTTTAAATTTTGATGAAATTTTGACCCGCCCTAATGTTTATGTAAACAATATTTTTTTAATTTTCGATTTTCTTGTACCCACTATAATATTTTATGTGCATATTATAGTGGGTACAAGACAAGGATTTTTTTCAAATATCGATTTTTGGTCCGCCCTATTATTTGCATAAAAAATATTTTTTCAAGTTTAAATCTTTTTTTGACCACTCTAATATGTACATATAAAAAATTTTTTTCAAGTTTGGATTTTTTACCCACTCTAATATGGACATTAAAAAGATTTTTTCAAGATTCCAGTTTTGATCCGCCCTAATATTTCCATTAAAAAAAGTATTTTTTTAAGTTTCGATTTTTGAGCCGCCCTAATAATGTATTTATGTAAATTTGTTTTTTCTAGTTTCAAATTTTTTGACCCACCCTCATATATACATATGTATGTATGTATAGACGTAAAAAGAAATTTTTTCAAGTTTCGATTTTTTTGCATTAAAAAAATTTTAAAATTTGATTTTTGACCCACACTAATAACATTTTTTTTTTCAAATTTCGATTTTTTTAATTCACCCTAATAACATAAAAAATAATTTTTCAAAATTCGGTTTTTTACCCATCCTAATATATCTATAAACATAAAATAACTAAGTGTATAAATCACTCCTTTTATTTAAACAAATTTTTTTATCTCTTTTGGTCTCTTTTCTATTGTTTCCTCTATCACTCTGTCAATTGTGTACAATTGGAAATGCGTGCTACACGTTCCACTCCATAACCATTAACTATTCGGCCTTATTTATTTACAACTATTTATTAATTTATACACTTTTTTGTACAGTTTCCGTGTAGACGCCCACACGCCCGCAATAAATCAGTTTATGTTGTTGTTTTCATGTCGAAATTAATGATCGCCGGATTTTCGAGCTCAATTTCTCTAATGTAGAGTTGACGTGCAGATTTCAATTAGACACAGGTTTTATATGTGTATCAATATATATTTTTTCATATATACATATATATACATATGTACATAAGTTAAATATTTTTTAATTATTTGTGTTTTATTATTTTTATTTTTGGCAAATTATCGGTATAAATTTTTGGCTTGTTTTGTAACTTATTCGATCTCAGCTAAAGAAGTGTCTAAATAAAGTGGCATTGAGCTGATGATTGATTGATTGACTGATCGGCGTATGGATTGGTATTCGAAGTATTTACATCGCTGCTAAATATTATTAACATTATAAACTTAAGATCAAATTCGACCCGGACTGCTTCACATAAACGACGCTCTCAAATAGAATCGAGAAAAATTTAGAAAAATTTATGCCAGCTAATTTAGCTTAATTGATTTGGCGCCAAACTAAAGACCTTTCTGTTAAAATATTTTATATACTATATATTCTCAAGATACTACCAATCTTGTATCCGATTCTCAACGATTTTGTAATAAATCATATTATGTATGTATTATAAACAAACTTGATAGCTTTGTGGTAAAATCTTAAACTTTCCAAAAAGTTATACATAAAACCTACAAAAGAGAGTATAATATGGTCAAACTGAACAAGAAAACTATAGAGAAACGCGTAAGTAGAAGGTATTTCGATTAATCAGAATCTGACTGTTCAGATCTAGTAGGAAAAAGTGGGAGGTATTCCAACTATTCAGGTTCCGACTACTCCAATCAGTAAACTGTGAATATATTTCTATACTGTTGAAGATATTTCGATAATTCCGATCAGCCACACTCGGAGATAAATTTAAATACTGCTATCAAGTAGTTATTCTTTTTCCTCTTCCCCAGTACAATCTCAGTTGACATTTCGTTCGAAGACAGTCGATAATGTTTGGAGTTCTTACTAATATATTTGGGAAGTGGTTTATGGTGGTGGTTCTCTCTCCCTCACTCTCTCTTTTTAATAAACTATCTGCAAAATTTATGGCAGAAGGGAGCTTCCTATATTGGCACGTAGTCTTAACATCCTACTTTCAGGCTTCTGCTGAATGCAGAGGAGGATGATGAGACACTGGAACATTATCTATGCGAATGTCCAGCCTTTAACCGGATGAGAAGGGACATTTTCCACGGGGCAGTTAGGTGGGAAAGAATAAGTTTGTTTTACCAAATCCACTGAGTTTTGGATAAGGCTTAATTTGGTTACCTCCCGGCAGCACAATGGGCTTAATGACAGCCTAGGTTCAGTTGTCAAGCCTGGGTTTAGTTGCCAAGCCTATGATTGTGAGGTGACTAAATGTTTAAAAGCGCTCTCTATTACATTATTTGAGGTTATGGGAAAAATTTAATATGATTAAATAGCATTCATCGACTCAATAGCTTTATGGACTCTCTAACCTTAAAGCTAGATCAACTGATCAAATTTGACCCGGACAATTCCATTTTTCTTTATTACACTATTACTGAGTTGCCACTTGTTCCAGATAAGCAACGTCTTGGGCAATTGTTCACATTAAGACGACAAATTATTATTTCAACGTATAAAAAACCGAAAAAAATAATTTTAATATTTAATTTATTTAGCGGTGATTCAATGCGTTTTAAAACATTTTCATTAAAGAGGGTTGCCGCCTTTGTCGAATTAACTGTTATCTTGCATTTTTATATTGCCACTGATTAATAATGAAATTTATGATTTTATAATTAGGCTGATAAACAAGGGAAATTTAAATATTTAATTAAGAGGCATTTAATTTATGATACATAAACATTTACACTTCAAACGAAATACGAGTGTAATTTTCCAAAAAATAAAAAAAAAACCAAAAACAAATAAATATAAATTAACAAAAATTTAAAATTAATTATAATGACAAAAAACTGCATAAATGAATAAATAATGATAACTAAACATTTCTCGCTTGCGGCCACGTGCTTTCGTTAAATAATATACATACATACTTATATCCACATACATATTTATGTTTGCGTATATGTATCCACATTACTGTTTAGCCCCATTATTTACATTTTTAAGCGGAAAAATTGTGAAAAGTTGCCTTTAAGCCGTTTGATAATCAAACTCCCTCACTTAATTGCAGCAAACTGGTTTTTATTGATTAATACAAAAAAATAATAATAATTTTCATATAATTTACATGTGTATAACTAATTTGTTGAAATTTTAATTTACTAATTATGAGATGAAATCATAATAAAACACCTTCCGAAATGAGTTGGTTTGCTTGTTTCTCGAAATTTCAAGTGCATCGTAAAGGTGGACCACCAGATTAGCGAAAATTCATTAATTGGGCCAGATACGCTAAAGGTGTCTCTATCGATATATCTCAATCTCAATCTGGCAAGCAAAAGCCGGAGAGATGGAAGTGAAAAGATGCTTCTACATCGCCTTCTTTCATACAGCTTTGGCAAAGCACGTCCGGCAGAATATTTAACTCACGATTAACCAAGTAAACAGTGTCCAGTCAGAAATCAGAAAGTCAAATTTGTTAAGGCTGTCAATATCAACCCCTTTTCGCTAGGTACTTTGAAGGTTTGTATTTCAATCTCAGTCTCTTAAAAGACGTGCAATGGAAGAGAAAATGCAAAGATGATTTCACTGTCCGCTTAAATATTTAATTGCACCGCGTGTTAACCTACTAGACTCATGGTTCAGAATGACTTTGTAGGCCAACGCACAAGTTCTGGTTGTTGACTAACACTTGCTGAGACTTACTGGAGATCCAAAGGCCTAACACCAGAATGCAAGAAGACAACAGAAAACAAACTAGCTTCTAATCGAAGAAAATTGGACTGAGTTCCTTAGCAAGTTCATCGGTTTCCGGCAATTCCTTTGTAACCAGGCATGTATAGGTAATTCGGAATAAACTTGAAGCTGTAATAAATGAGGTCATGCATTCCGTGACTAGTTTTGAGCGCACAGTCAGCGATTTAAAAGACGGTATAGCTGCTCGAATTACCCTCTGAAGGAAGCTGCACTTGCAACCAGTACAACTACTGCTACCTTGATGGCAGCTACATGCGCTTAAAAGATGCTACAGTGATCTGATGATCTGGTAGTCTGACACTAGAGTTGATGGAGAGCTCTCAACAGCAGACTTCAACACATACTCTCCTTCTGAACTTCAATCCATCCATGAAAAACTCCTTCTACGGCTTCAACTGCCATGCCTCGCTCACAAACGCTTCGCAGTTGTGAGAGCTGAGTTGGAAACGCCAGCAGAAGGTTGTCGAATTAAGAGAGAATTTCAGTGTTTTTCTGTGCGGGGCCTCTCATATATCCAGCTTTCTTAAGTCTATATATGGAATAACAGCCTTTGCTGCCAAGAACCTGATTGCTATGTCTACAGGTGCAACGTGTAAAATGACATTTATTGGGATTGTTGGGCGTTATCCTTAATACACCACAGATGCCGACAAGGGCTGCTATTTGAATACTCTTCAGCTACTTATCTAACTTCCACTAGATTACGATGTCCTATAGCTATTATTGGACTAAGTACGTTTTCATAGTGACGGAACACTACTTTTGGTGAGGGTCCCACTCTTCTCAATTGATCCGGCAATATATGGCAACCGATGCTTACCTCACACTTTTTTCAATGTTTGGCTTTCGTGAGAGCTTCTTATCAAGGAACCAAGTACTACATCCTGTTCACGGGTTGAAGAATGGAAATATTTTTTTTTTGAGTTCTTCAAAACTTGACATGCTTTATACAAAGTTGATTCTATGCAAAAACAAAGCATTAAACTTATCTGCGAAAATTTATTCATTCCAATTTTCAAAAATCATTTTAATAAAACTTCAGCCACGTGACACACAACCCATAAATGCCAGTGTCTAAATTTGCTTACGTTTATTTAATTTATTTTCACACATTGCCAAATAAGTCGCGGCGTTTGTGCGGCTCATAATTTTCGCATATTTAAGCATTTATTAATTCGCAATTACACACACGAATGCACACATCCACAAA
This sequence comes from Bactrocera correcta, assembly GCA_027475135.1. Taxonomy (NCBI): domain Eukaryota; kingdom Metazoa; phylum Arthropoda; class Insecta; order Diptera; family Tephritidae; genus Bactrocera; species Bactrocera correcta. The sequence continues at coordinate 35,730,512 of CM050325.1, read as the reverse complement.
CACAACGAATTCTTGCCATTTGTGAGTGTGTCAGTTTCACTTCTGGCAGCTCATGTGTCAGGCAATTAAAAGTTAATTTTCACACAAATGTCCATTTATTAAATATATTTCAGAAATTATGCATTTATGGCGCATTGCCAAGTACAACAACAACAACAGAAGCAGCAACAAAAAACTGAAATAAATGCTTCAAAAACTTCTCAACGCCGCAATGCGCAAGCAAAAACTGAACAACAACAAAACTATGAATAATTGCAATAAAAGCGTTCAACAGACAGACAGACGCATAAACAGTTTCCAAACTGGAAGGCGGCGTTAAAAAAGGACAAAACAAGGGGCAAGTTCATTATGCGCTTTGTTTACATTTGTGTTGAGCGTTTGGCGGTTAATAATTTTTTTGTTTTCTTTTATTAAATTATTTTTTGTTTTGGCTCATTGCGTTTCACTTTAGTTTTAACAACTTTTCGAATATGCTTATTTGAGTAAATATTTATGAGCGTCTGCCAGCTGCTGCAAATTAATATGAGCTGATTGACAGTTTTGCTGGTTCAAGTGCATTTCAATAAAATATGAAGATTTTTTAGTTTATGCTTTACAAATTCAGAAAAAAATTATTTTAAAAGGCATGTGAATTATTTGAGTCTGGCATTTCCAGTGGTACACGGTAGTAAGGTTTAGTTAAGCCTTTGTTCTCTTTAAATTTAACGCTTGCATACTTTTGTGATTTTAGGTAGGTAGACTAGCTGTCTAACGATGTACCTGAGCCCTTAGCAGATCCATTTTGGCATCACCGGGGCTAAAATTCCTTCACTCTAGTTATTTTGTCTTCTCTGAACTACCCTGTGCTTCCGATTAAGTTCATCATTACAAAAAGTTTTATCTGTGCAACCGCTGAGACATCGTTGGCACACTCTCGACCGATAGTTGCGACTCTTTTCTCGTTGAGATTCTTTTCTTAAACAAAGTCTTGCTTTCACATTTTTCTTCTACCTCTTTAAGTCTTCTACAATCATCGTTGGAAATATCTTCCAGTCGGCTGACATGTCCACCCATTAGACAGTGAACTGTTAGTACTTCTACTAGAGCTCTTCTGTTATTCCTTTTAAATCCTAATAGTCGACATGTGCGCCCTACAGTTCATTCATGCCCTGTTTGCCTGCTGCTTGAGCAAATTATTGATTGACGACACCAAGATTCAGCTAAACTTATAGCAAGCTCGTCGATTATATGTACATATAATATATCCTCAAGTGGCCAGGCCATATAAATTCCATCTTCTTTTCCGTAATCCAAATAAAGCGTAGTGTCTGATCTGGCTCATTTATTTTTTTCCCAGTTACCAGAAATGTAGCTATGTCCTGGAAATAATTGCAGATTCATCATGAAACATGTTGTTAGATCCACTAAAGGATCAAAACATGCATGCAATATCTTCAATGAAAGGCCTGAAAGTCTTTGATGATTTCAAAGCCACTTGGCTTTCTGAATATGTAATTTTATTTCATTTTGTAATCACAGTCTTTGTCAGAAAGAAATACTTTACTTGTATTTAATTACTGTGATCTTCACTTCTTAGCCACTGCATTGGTCTGGTAGACAAAAGGCGTTTCTGGTTTCTAATTTTGCTGAAAATACTTTACTTCCCATTCGATTATCTTGCTGATGTTCCAAGAACTCCACTGTTTTAAATACTAGCGGCTTTTTGTATACTTTCCATATGACCTAAGCCTAAATGTTATTGAAAGCGCTTTTTATGTCCAGGCAGGCTACGACTTCTTTTTACTTCCAAAGGTCTTGTAATCTTTACTTCCACTCAGCTTAGTGTCGTATGTGTGAATTTTCCTTTAGAATACGCTTGTTCCGAAACTTCGAATTCTTACATAATATAATGACATTTTTTCAAAATTTCGATTGGCGCTTTCTAGTAGGACTTCCGGTAAATATTATAGATCACAATTTGCCACTAAAACAACTAAAATAAAAATCATTTTGTATTCACCCTAGTTGTTATTTATCATTTATATCACATAAATTTTAATTTTAATTTTAAACAAAAATAAAAAAATTAGAATTGAAGAATTTTTTTATTTTTGTTTCGTTTCTTTTTTCTTCTGTCACGCCCACCTGAGCGCTGATTTTTATGAAAATATTTGCATTCCGCTTTTGCATTAATTTTCGAAATTTATTGTTTGGCTTCTCAAATTACCTAAATTTTAAATGACTAATTTTCATAATGCCCATAAAAAGTAAATATTTATTTATTCATTCAAATTCATATGCAAATTTTGTTTAAATTAGTAAAATGTGTTAATGGGCAAAGAATTCGCAAAAGTAAACAAGTTGTCTTGAAATTTAGTGAGCCGAACAGACGCTGAGTCAACGTTTTGAGTTTGCTTTCATTTATTTTTTGTTTAATAAACAAGTTTTTAATGTGATAAATTTTGGTTAAAAATAATTTGTAAAATTGAAAAAAAAATTCAAAAAAGAAAAACAAAAATTGAAAAAAGAATTTTTTTTAATTTTTTTTTATCAAATTTTTTTGTTAAAAGAAAATAGAATTTTTTGATTTTTTTTTATCAAATTTTTTTGTTAAAAGAATTTTTACATAAAAAAAATGAAAAAAAGAATTTTTTGATTTTTTTATCAATTTTTTTTTTTGTTAAAAGAATCTTTACAACAAAAAAAAACTGATAAGAGAAATGAAAGAATTCTTTTCTATTTTTAATTTTTGTATTTGTAAAAAAAATTAAAAAATTGATAAAAAAAATTTTTCCAAAAAAAAAAAAAGAAATGAAAAAAAAATTTAAAACGAATTTTTTGATTATTTTTGTCAATACTTTTTATCGAAACTTGTTTGTAAAAATTTTTTGATGAAAAAAAAAATTGAACGAAAATTTTGGAAAAAAATATTTAAAAAATTTGAAATATTTGTGAAAAAAAATTTTAAAATTTTTGACAAAAGATTTTATAAAATTTTGAAAACTTAAAAAAAAAAATTAAAAAATGTTGAAACTTATTTTAATGATGAAATATGATATTTTATTAAGAATTATTTTTTTTTATATGCATTTGTTATTAAAATTTGCTTCTATTCTACAAATATGGTAAACACCTACCTCAAAGGTGTGACCAGTGTAGTCGTATGCGATTAATAACGCTTTTGTTAAATATGCACTCAAAACTATATACACATACATACATATGTATATACAGTATATACCCCCTCAGCGGTGCAAAAATTTCGCAAACCATATTTTCATCGCTGAGCCAGCCATTTGCCAACCACTCGCCATTATTAATATCGCCTTTGGCACAGGTGGCAACAATTAATTGAGTGCAACATTGGACGTGACGTAATGCCTTAATGGCGCGCAGACGATGTGATTTAGTGACTGCAAAATGAATAGCTTGTCAAATGTATAGAAGAGCAGGAGTGTAGGTAAAATGGGTTAGGCTTCAGTCTAAAGACTATAAATGCGATGTATTGATAACACTTTCTGACACCAAAAAGCAAAAATTTATATAAATAATATTATAGAGACTGACAAAAAAATACATACATATATTTGAAAAATTAATATCGGTTCTGTTTAGGCACGCAGTTTAAAGTTAGCCAGTACGAGTCAAGTTTGATCAGATGGTATTATGCCTGATATGAGTGGTATTGATTTAGAACTGTTTTTTATTTTATTTAGACTAATACCTATAAGAGCAGGTTTAAACTGTTGCAAGTTGCTAACGCTCGGTAACAAGGTGTTTTTCTTGTTTTGAAAGGCTAATGATTATGTATGTGTTTGCATTTGATTTCTCAGTTGGGAAAGGTTTTTTTAACCACAGAGAATAGATCAATGGTTTCAGCCAAAATTTACAGAAACGAACCTTTTTCAAACCTGGGAACAGTTTTATCAACTGTATGGGAACAGTTTTTAATGATCGTTTATTTTAAAAAATTTCACGAAGAAATGAAATACATTTATTTCTTGCTAATTGTGATTCTATTAATCTTCGTTTTGAGGCAAAAATTAATAAAACGTGATGTGTAAAATAGGATGTATGGCTGGGAACAGATTTTATAATAACTGAGAATTAGGTGACTTGAGCTAAATTTTATGAAACTGCAGTATTTGAAATCTGGGAACAGTTTTTTCCAACTGAGTGGGGACAGTTTTTAATATCACTTGTTTTATAATTTTTAATGTGAGAATGAAATAATAATATTTTTTGTTAATTGTGGTTATTATTTTAATTTCTGCAAGCCTTCACCTCATGAAACTTTGTTCTGAAGCAAAAATTTAGTTAATGTTATATAACAAATAAGTTTTAAAAACTTTAGATATAATACCAATTGCATACATACCATTATTCATTACTTAAACTGCATTTTCTTTTATATATACGCATTTTGTAATACAATAAGTCAGATTAAAGGTCTGAACGCCCTAAAGTATGCAATCTTTGATTTAAAAATCTCGTATTTGCGACGTCGGCAGGCAAGTGGCAGTTGAGATATAAAAATTTGATGCAAATGTAGCCCTAATACCGTGTATATGACTTCAGTAAACGATTTTGTATATATTTTACATTCCTCGAAAGCTTTTTGTATAAAAAAACGAGCACCAAACATTCACTTGCCACCAATTACACCGCATAGCAGCATAAATCAACTCAGTTGTCTCTATGGCTTGACGCATGATGATTAACCGGCGTGAACTCAATTAAATAACAAATCTCAATCGATACACTGTACAACAAAGTGTCAGTTTAAGTAGCGATTAGCGCTAATTAAGCATATATCTGTGTGTGTGTGTGAAGCAAATGGTCTCACATTGATTTGATTGCTGGCAATTTTAGTGCCACATCGATTTAATGCGTAACGAAAGGCAACTGACCAGCGTGATTGCATTGCACTTAAAAGCGATTTGATCGGCGATACATGTGAGTGATCAAACACGCTCGTCGCTGCAAACATCCGCATGCATTTATTAGTGCTTTGTTGCTGGCTGGCAGGTTGGTTGGCTGGCTGTCTATGTGCCTCACTTGGTCACGTTTAGTGGCGTGTAAAAATCAATTGAGTGCTCGTTATCGAGCGGCCGTAATTTGCAAGCTTGTTAATTGCATATAAAAAAGCACACCAACACATAGGCATAAACACATGCATACACACTGGTCACACATGCAATATTTTATGGCACGATATTTTTTTTTTTTTTTTTAATTTTTTTTCTACAATTTTACTTTGCTTTCGCTTTCAAAATCTTTCTTCTGTAAGCGTTTTTCATGAATTTTTGTTGCTTTTGTTTGCAAATATTTTGCCGTTATTTTTTTATTAATTAAATCACAGCGCGCAATTACTCAACTCTTGCAACATTCAATGTTGTGGAATGCGCGGCGAAAACATGTTGTTGCTGTGCAGCGTTGAGTTGCCGTGAAACAGAAACAGCTTTACTGCGCAACTATTGAGAATTTTAATGAACCGCAATTACTGTGAAAATAAACCAAAAACTGTTTCTTCGCTGAATATTTAAGAGTAGCTTAATGTTAGCTAAAAGCAGCTTAACGTTAGCAATTTATGAGTGATCAGCACTTGGCAACAAAGCGCTTTTATGGTTTTGATGATTAGCAAAGAAAATCGTATATACCCAAGCGCGTAAGTGTGTGTTTGTGCGACTGGGAACAGATATTTTTAAAATATAAAAGTAATTAAAGTAATTTAAATATAATTTTGTTGAACGGGAATGTTTTACAACATGGGAACAGTTTTAAAACTGGTTGGGAACAGTTTTTGACTATCGCTTGTTTTTGAATTTTGCATATAAAAATGAAGAACAATTATATCTAGGTGCCAATAAAGTTTTTTTTAACTTTTAACTGCTTTTGCTCTTCTGAAACTTTGCTGCAAAGCAAAATTTAAAAATTTTATATTAAAAAATATTTATTCGTAGTTGCATTACAAACTAGAAATGTCATAGAAGTTTAAATAAATTTTGACTAATGTAAACCTGTTAACGTGGGTACATTTTTTACAATAAAGTGGGAACAGTTTTTAAATAGTGCATACTTTAGAAATTTTCATATAAGAACTAAATGAATTATACTAAACAATTATAGCTAAGTAACATCGAAGTTTACTGCCACATTTTTTGAACCACTTGTATTACAAGCAGAAAAGCTACAAAGTAGATACAACATACAGGAACATATGTACATGTCTTCTACCCGTTGGTTAATATGTCCACAGCTGCCCACAATAGCTTGAAATTTCGTTAGGCATGATAGATATTTAAATTTAGAAATTTTGCATGAAAAAGAAATTTCTAACTAAATATCAGAAAGATCACATTTTTATTGCTTCTAAACGATATTTAAACTAAAATAAGTTGCGGATTTTATTTGGATTGATCAGAAGTGCATCAGACGTACTATTTATAGTGACTCACGTTACTCTTTAGACTAGGAACAGTTAAAATTTTTGTTGAGAATAGTTAAAGAATCATTTAATAATAATTTTAAGTGCTATAGGAATGCATATAATGGTTCTCCACTTTACTTTTGTCAAAAATTATAAGTGGTTTTTGTGAGAACAGCTCGTATTTTATTTGCAATTTTTTATAATTTGTTTCAAATGAATTTTTAAACTTATATGATTATGTACATAAGAAAATACACACTTTCGGCTGATCTAAATTTATTTAAGTTATGTAGTTACAGCGCCTCACGGTATTTTTTAGACAGAGAACAGTTAAAATGTTTACTACAAATAATTAAGAAACTTATTGGTAACATTTTAAGTGCCATTGGAATGTGCATAATGATTTTCCGCTGAACTTTTGTCGAAAATTATAAGTGTTACTATTGGGAACAGTTTGTACTTTGTTTGCAAGTTGTTTGAAATTTGTATGTAATTGCTCTAAATGAATTTCTTCGGTTATTGTGATGAACTTCAGTAAAAACAACAATTATTATTACTGGGAACAGTTTGTAGGATGTTTGCAATTTGCTTGTAATATACCGAAAACGAGTTTTTCGGGCTATTTATGTAAAACACATATGTAAAAGAGCTCATTTTCGTTGACATACTATATTCCAATTCATTTATGGTATTTCATTTTTCTCCCGCCAATTTCAAAGTCAGCCTGACGTGGCCTCGCTTACCATACATTCATTTTTCAAAAAATTTGAATACCTCCAAAAACTGGAATGCACACATGAAGTACATATGAAATTTCTTGATTTTATGCAAAAACTAAACATTTTCGAACGTACGTGATTCGCATTGCCACATGACACGAGTGCAATATCAACAGAATGTCAGCAATGACAGCTACACAAATTTTATAAACGCTCAATCGTAAACGACAGTGTCACATTGCAACGTGATTTGTGGCATTTGTTTTGGTGCGCAAATTCATTACCGAACAGCCACAGCGCAATGCCCAACAAACCGGCCGGCGGCTTGGCGGCTCGCCTGGTCAGCTGCTCGGCCGGTTCGCTGTCTGATTAATTTATTTGACACACAAAGGTTCGCCGGCAAAACAAATAAAAATACAATTTGCCACTGCTTGCTCGCAGCTATTGGAAACAGTAGCTAACACAAAGCGTTATACGAACACAACAAAAACAAACAACAAATATTTATTGATTACTTTGGAGGCGGCACGTTGAATGCTAAGCGCCGGCGAAAATCCTCAAGCGCCTCGTTGGCGTCGATCGCGATAAGAATAAAAATAAAATCGCTGCCAATGCAGTTTTGAATGCACACATTGTTGTTGGCGCACTGTTACATGCATATAAAAGTATTTAAATGAAAATTGCAGTGTAAAGCAAAAACAACACAAAAAATAGAATTAAGAAATTGAAGGCATTGCAAAATGGGAAGTGTTGTTAATTTAATTAAAAGGCGCTTGTGCTTTGTTATCTGTCATTGTTTTTGTTATTTTTGTTGTATTGTGGTTTCTCATGTTGTCCGGGTTTCTTGCGTTTGCCAATTTGTGCCTTGTGCCTTGTAATGCATTTCCCTATGATTAGGGGTTGTGGAAAAACTGTTATTAATGGGTTTCTCAGATTACTGAACGTTGATAAATCACTGTTAGACGAAATATGCATGTACGCGCATGTATTGGTGTTGGAAATTAATTACTGTAAAATATGTTGGTAATGCAATTACTGCAAGCAACTCGATTTCTTGTTTAGAACAAGTGCCAATATATTGCTTTATAATTATTTTTTTAAATTTTCATAGCAATTTTAACTTAAGAGAGGTTTTTAAAAATCCCGAAATTTCGGGATCACATTTTCGGGGTCCCGAAAAAAAATTAGTAATCTTACTAATTAATTTTTGAGTTTTTTGGAAAATAGTCCACTGTGTATTAAATCTCTAATTTTCGGATTTCGGGATCCCGAAGAATTTTCTTATTAATTTTACTAAAAAAAAATTGTATTTTATTGAAGATGGGCAACTGTGCATTAGATTTTTAATTGTCGAAATTCCAAGATCCCGAAGAATTTTTATTAAAAATATTTTATGTTACAATTTTATTAAGTTACTTTTTTGCTTTATGCACTCTCTGTTAAATTTTTAATTTTCGGGATTCGCAAAGTTGTCTACTCTTTTCAAAACAATTTTAACTTAATCACTGTTTTTGGAAATTCCGAAATTTTGATACCGTATAACTAAATTAAACACTGCTTTTGAAAATGTCAAAACATCGATATCGCATTTTCGGGATCCCGAATAACTTTTAATAAAAATGTTTTATGCTACAATTTTACTCAAAATTTGTTTGTTTTATGCAAAATATGCAACACTGTATAAAAATTTTGTTTTCGGGATTCGAAAAATTAAGTACTACTTTGTTAGAATTTTTAACTTAAAGACTGTTTTAAGAACCCCGAAATTTCGGGACTGCATTTTCGGGATTCCGAAGAATTTTTATTCAAATGATAAAATTTTTCTAACTTATTTTTGTGAAAAATAGGCAGTTCTATAATGAACTTTAATTTCGGGATTTCGGGATCCCGAAGAATTTTTATTCAAAATATTGTATGGTACATTTTTTCTAACTTATTATTGTGAAAAATTGGCATTAATTGAATTCTAATTTCGGGTCGGTATTTTCGGGATTTCGGGATTTTGAGAAATCGTAGTCAAAACATTCTATGCTATAATATTTTTTTGTTTTATAGAAAACAGGCATGTCGGAATTCAATTTTCAATTTTCGGGACTGGAAAAGTATGGTACTTTTCTCTATTTGAACTTCAGTAATTTTATAACTTGAATTTGAAAAAAAAACTTTTACCAAGCAGTAAGCAGTCCAGTTTCATGCTTCTCAGTATGACTTAGGTCTTATTGCTATGGCTAGCAATATATGTATATTTTGCACCAAAAAAGTAAATAAAAACTAAAAAAGCGAATAAAAATGAGATTTTTCAACTTTTCGAAAGCAAAGGTTATGCCTGTAGAAGCTTCATTACAATTTTTTTTACTATGCAAGCTTCAGAACACTTCATAAAACTCATTAATTTTGAAAGTAATTATTATAAGGGCATAATTACACGAGCATTCTCGCCTGTAAACTCGCTATAGAATATACAATTATGGTCACAGCAGCATCTTCCCTTCAAAAAAAAAATCTAATTCAAAACCCACCGTAACAAGTCGGACAGACAACAAGACAGTAGCGCAAGTGAAACGTGAAGAAGTTTCGTGTACGTGCCTAAGGCAACGATTCCAGTGCTCGTAGTGCCCACTCATAAACGGCGGATATTAGAACTCGATGAATAATCGACACAATTTCCACAAGTGAATGGACAGACAAGCACTTAATTGACTAAAATAGCATAAGGAGAGAAATGAATTTCTTCTATAGAAGAATGCTATTGATAAACAAACGCAATTCCAAAGAAAAGTCTAGTCCAAAACAAAAAAAATCGGGTTGAGTCAACAGGAAGACGGAAAATTGAAAGTAGAAGTGTACGTGACAAATAATGTGGGGAAAATAGTTAAGATTATGGAAATTCAAGCATATGGTTAGCACGAATATGGCTCAGCAAAGAGACAGCGCTGCTTTGTAGTAAAATAGTTTTTTACAGTTATAAAAATTTGTAAATGGACTACAAACATATCATTTATTCACTTTGCTTTGCTGCATGTTTTTCTACTTCCTTCCTTCAACGTATTCCAAGCAGTAACGGTTTGTGAATTTGCTTGCAATTCGTAGAAACCTAGTCGCTCTTGCAGTTATTGCAATCAGTAATCCGAAAATAACAGTAAAGTGCATAAGTAGCAGCAGTCAGGCTGACTGACTGCCAGTCTGGTAGATTTAACTGCTTACCATTTGTCTGTTAAATTGCTGAGAAAGATGTTGCCAGTGAGATATAGTTGTGTTATCAAGCATCTCGAAGGAAAAACGTACAGTGCTGGGCATGAAATTAGGTGATTACGGATTTTGCTGAGTAAAAAAATATTTTTTGAAATTTTTTCTCGAGTCTTGGATGGAGAAAAGTATTATTTTTTGCCAAATATAGGGATATTCGAAGGAGTGGACATATATTATAAATTTTAGCATATTATTTCATGCATTATCAGTAGTATTTTGTAATTCTCAACAGGTTTATGAAAGAGTTTGTTATATTATTCTTATTTATTATTATTTTAAAAGGGTTAAGAACTGAAATAATATTCATATACAATATTTTTAGAAATTAAAAAGATAAAGACCACACTTCCAAAGAAACTAGAGAGCTTTCAACGGACGGCGATCATAAGTATGTGTGGTTCAACAAGGTCCACTCCAACCATGGCACTTAACGCCATCCTGCATATATTGGCAGTGGACAACACCGAAAGGTTTTTGTACATGGCTGCGAAAGTTGCCAACAGACTACGAGTCTGAGTTCCAGGAACAGCACGGGTCTGAACACTCAGAAATATTCACTCACTTTGATTTCATACCGGATCACTTGGATCATGGAGTTGCCAAACCGAACTCTGGCGGCTCCTTCTCTACCCATATACCTGCGAGAGATGTTTGGGTGGGAAGAAGCCTTGGGAAAAAAGAGGTAGTGAGCTTCTTTACGGATGGGTTAAAGTTTGTGGGGAAGGTTAGTGGAGGGGTCTAATGTCAGAAGCTCTCTATCAACTCCAGTTTCAGACCCTCTGGCTATAGCAGTGTCTTAGATAGCAGAGCGACGATACTAGCCTTGAACTCATTAACAGTGCGTATCAGGTCGAAGAGCGTCAAAACTCGCTTTCAATAGCATCGAGTGTCTTTCTGATAATATTGGTATGGGTGTCAGGCCACAGCGGAATCGCAGGAAACTGAAAAGCTGCTGAGCTAGCAAGAAAAGGCAGCTAGTATGTTACTAGCATAGACATATATATCCAGAAAATTCGTTCCAAAAGAAAAAATCTTATCAGAAACTCCCTTCAACTGAAATTATTTCTAAATTTCTTATATTTTAGTTCCAAAACTCCAGCCCTGCTCACATATTTACGCCCACCACTGTATGCTTATTACGAGCATATCTCACTGAATACAATTCCATAACTTGTGGCAAGTACTTTTGAATATTGCTGCTTTGTTTGAATGTCCTCGCCATATTTCTTCTGGAAAGTACAGAATAAGTACAAAAACTTCAAAAAAAAAATCAAAAAAATCTGTATGGTCTCTTATGCCCACATGTAAAATTTTTTTCGCCTGCACCCACATGAATTTCTTTAAAAATATGAAATGGAAGGCAATGCAACAATACACAAGAGAACGAACAGACGACTTTTTCATATAATGATTGTGGCAAGCTTATTAAGTATATAAACACATAATTTACCGAGCAATTTATGTATGAAAAATAACAAAAAAAAAAACAACAAACACACCCACAACTCCGTAATGGCACTAAAAATACATACCGACACATGAATAACTAAAAATACAATGGCAGCACTCATGGGAACCGCCAGAAATTCGCCAACAAAAGTATGAAAACACAAATAAAAAGAAAAACAAAACCAAAATGAATGAAAAATTGCAAAAAGAAAGTTCGTTGCAACTCTGCGTTGAGAACACAAAACCGAAATTCGTGACTTTCTTTTGTTGTGCGCTGCTTGCTGCTTTCTTTTTTCGGTTAGTTGTTTGGCGCTGATAAACAATGGCTGCGGCAGATAAATCTCTTACAACACTTTGCGTTGCGGCTGTCGGGAGACAAGTTCGCCGTTGCAAGCTCTATGCTGTGTGGCAGACAATTGTGTTGCACTTTAAGTCGCCGTTTAGTCGTACATTGTCTGTCTGTGTTGCGGTCGGCCAAGCAATTTGTCTGCGGTCGCTGTAAGAATTCAATTGATTAACTGTAATGATAATTACTCGCGCTCACACAATCCAGAAACCCCAAACTTTTGTATAAAAATGCGGTTATTTGGCAGTGAAAGAAACACAAAAGGGAGTTGGCGCGGATTTTTGTGGGGAAAGCATTCTTTTTTTGGTGGACGGGGACTTTGCTGACGGCTGATATGCGCTGGCAGTGCCAAAATTATGTTCAACATTCTTTTAGTATTTGCTTTTTTTTGTTGCTGTCGCACTGACATTTAGTTGGCACTGAAGCTTGGGTCAACAGGACACACTTTCCAAGCATAAATTGTATTATCGCTGATTTGTGTGATTCAATGAAGCTGCTTTGTAAGGTTTTTCTAGAGAGTGCTTAACCTTTAACTGGTGACATGGTTTTTGTGTAACTTAGCTGGCCTAAGAGCCTGCTGCTTTACATAGTCCATAGCATCGAAACTATATACAATAGCTTACTGCAGTCTTTCAAACCATTAAATGAATATATATAATGATAAAATAAAACTAATCAATAGGCTCTAAATGTGATTTTTAATTATAAACTTTCGAATAAAATCTATGTAGGAACCAAAATCAGGGGGTGAAATGATGTTTCACTGACTCCGCTCGGCCTGTGAGACCGCTTGTCACCAGTTAAAGGTTAAAGTGAAGTGGGCCACCTAGTTATAATTTAGGCTAGGCCAGTAAAATCGCATTTGTTTTTAGGATTATTTGTTTATAATATATAATATTCTTTGCCAAAAGTTTGGTATACCATTCCCTACATATTCAATTTAAAGTTATGTAAATTTTGTTTCTCCTTATATATGTTAATATTATTTTAAAATTCCTCATAATCACATTATGTTTGCATCGAAATCATATTCTGCCACTTAAACCTACGACAAAAAATTATTTCCCGTCTTTTTAGGTATGTGTCTTCGCTAGAATTGTTAACTAAGCACCTAAATGTAGGCAACAAATTCTTAACTTTTAAGCAGTTAATTGACTTGAATAGTGTTTTAGGTTTCTTGTGGAGTTTTTAATACTTTTTTCATGGAAAACTTTTTTGAAGTACTATTATAAGTAATATTATACTCATTCGATCTATTATTTTTACCCATTTAAATTAAAGTGATTTAAATTTAATGTTTCCTCAAATTTTAGCTATCTTTTTTGAATAATTTTGTCATCTGATCAAATTCGTATATTTCAAAACTTCTCTTCCTCACTATATTTTTATCGAAATCGTATTCTACCTATTATATGAAACAAAAAAAAGTATTATCACCACTGAGGTATGTGTCTTCGCTACAACTAATTATTAAGCACCTAAATATAGGCAACGTGTTAGTTTATTTCAAGCTGTTCACAGATTTGTATGTCTTTTGGGAGTTTACTTCAAGATTTTCGAAAATTAATTAATTAAATTAATAAGTTGCTTCTCTGGTTTTGATTTTTGCAAGTTAGCCGATCTTAGACCTTCCTTATTTATTTTGTTTAATATTTTTTGACTTTACATGGTTTTACTTAAATTTAAAAATTACTTACATTTTAGCTATCTTTTTAGTAAGCTCTTTTCGAATTAAATCCTTACGTTTTTCAACGAAATAAACATTAATTACCTTAAGTTTCGGTATGTGTCTTCGCTAGAATGACTTACTGTGCACCTAAATGTAGGCAATATGTTTATTATTTGAAACAACCGATATGCTTATATGATTATTTAGAAGGTTTTTTGAGAATTTTCGAATAAAGTTTAAATATAATATGAATAAAATTATAAAATTAAAAAGTATTACTTTTTTAATTTAAAGTTTTTATTTATAATTATTTTTTTTTGATAAATTTTTAATGATGCTTGAAAATTTTTAAATCTTTGAATTACAAAAAATTTAAATAAAAATCTTTGAATTACAAAAAATTTAAATAAAAAAAAAAATTAATTATAACTAAATTTTAATTAATTTAAAATTTTTATTTTTAATCAATTTTTTTATGATTTTTTATATATTTTTTATAATTAAATATAATTAATTATAATTTAAAAATTATAATTTATTTTAATTAACAAATTAATTATATTTTAAATAATAAATTAATAATAAAATAAATTAAATTAACTTTATTTTAATTAATTAATCATATTTAATTTTTTTATTTTAATTATTTAAAATTTTTTTGTGTCATTCTCTTTATATGTATGTACATACATACATAAATACATACATATTCAAATCAAACATGCGAGTACGCCTTTTTTATTTTCAATTCTTCAGATTTCAGCTCATCTCGGAATGAAGTTTACATATTTTTTAAGGAACTAATTTACAATAAAAAACTTCTATCCCTATAATGCACGTTTATTAATGATTTTTTATGCCTTCCGGTAACTCTCCCCAGACACCCTGTTGCATCCAAAACTTACTAAGTGTTGAAGCTCATTGATAATTCACCAGCATTACATTGTTGTATGTATTTATAAATATATTGTTGCTGTTGTCGCTTTATTGGATCGTTTAAATTTCCTGCCGCTCTCCCCCTTACCCACACACACATTTTCTCATCACTTATTGAATTTACCTCCCATAAGCCACTCCAGCGAAAAATTCGGATGTTGACTTTATGACTTTGACAGCATTTAGGGTCAACAGCGGCAAATTGGTCAAGTGACTGCAATGCATACCCGCATATAAATAACTACAAATGCACATACATGCATACACACATGCACATACATATGCATAAATGTGATATTTTGAGCGCATTCAAAACCCATTAAGAATTATATGAATATGCGCTCATAAATGTGAGATTATGTGCGGCATTCTTGTACTGTGTGTGTGCGTGTGTGAATGACTTTAATGCTATTAATGTGTGTGTGTACATATACTTAATACATAAGTGACACATTTGTGTAAATGAATAAAAATATATAAAAAGTGTAATTGCCGCTATAATCGCCTGATTGTTCGCTCCTACCCGCATATTTCTTAGTGTGTGTATAAAAATACTTTTTTTTTTTAACTTGCCAAGTTCACTGACCTTAAATACCGTAATTATGTGACAAACTTATGTAATTAACTCCCCATTTTACGCGCTTAAATGGGGAAATGCTTTTAGTGTCCATCGCTGTTAACAGATTTTTAGAAGACAATATACCTAGGAGTGTAAAGTACAACGTTTTTTTTTCGAAAAGAGCAAATTTGGAAGCCTTTTATTATTTATAAAACGTCAATATAGAAAACTACGATTTTATTAATTTTGTTGAACAACCGAACGCCAACAATGCACCTTACTCGAAAACGAATTATTTCTTCTATTTTCAGTGTTCCGCAGAAGTTGATTAATTTCCAGTAATATCTATAATCGAAATTTGTTTAACTCCAACTAGTTTTGGTTTTCCTTATATAGTCCCAAAACATACCAAATATTGTATTTTTAAATGTTTGAAATATTGCCAATCCTCATATATTATATACATATTTATTATAAAATAAAATACATCGTCAATCAGAAAACTTCTCAATGTGCATGCACAACCGTCAATTGCCTACATTTAGGTGCTCTGTATACATAACGAAGACACATACCTACAGTGATGATTAGTACTTTTTTTATTGGTATAATGACTAGATTTCGTTGAAAATATAGCGTGTAAACGAGAAGTTTTGAAATATTTTCGCACAGATGACTGAAGGGACTTCAATTTTTTTTTTTAATTTTCTTTTAATTAAAAGAGATCTTCATTTAACAATTTTCAGCATTTAAATAGTTTTCTAAATTTGACTTCGTATAACCACATACAAAATGGCCATTCAAGTCTAAAAATTGCTTGCAATAAGAAAATGTTGCCTATAACATAAAAATGTTAGAAGAATGTTATGTGCTGAATTGGTTGAAATCGATTTAACAGGTTCTGAGATATGTGATTTTACCTAAAAAACATCGGTGCCATGCCTATCGTCCAATTTTTACACCGGCTCCTATAGAGGCCTTTCAATAAAAATCCAAAAATTCAGCATCTGCTACACCGAGCTTAGCATAAGTTTTATAGTTGCCTGTGAGATCAACCCTTTAATTGCTAAAACCACTTTGAAAAAGAGAGCGAATTACTGTAAATAATTGATTGTTACCAATTTATATTCATTACATTTAGATTACATTAAAAAATACAATTACAAATGAAATATAATTGTTTAATTAAACCAGATTTAAAATGTACGATAACAATTAAGAGATGAGAAAATTTAGAAATGATTTATGGCAACACACATATATACTTACATACATAATTCTACGAAAGTGCTTTTCCAAGTATACGTGTCTACATTTATAGGTTTGAGCGAGTGTATTCTCATTTCAATGAGTGCAATCACAATGGTATTAAATCACAAGAAATGCACACATATATTGTATGTATGTGTGCACATATGGCAACTCTCATGACATTTACACTGCATTACAAAGTTTAATATTTCAAATGCACTGCAGTATCACTCAAAAGTATACATATTGTTTAGGTGTAGATGTATATACTTATAAGTTTATGCATTAGGGTGGGTACATGTTTTTCATATTTTTAAATATTAGGGTGAAGAAATTTTTTTTATTTATTTTTGGATACCTTAAAAATATTGTCTGTAATGAAAAAAATTCTGGTTTATATGTTAAAGTGGGTAAATCTTTTAATATTTTTAAATATTAGGGTGGAAAATTTTTTTTTCAATTTTTTTCTTAGATACCCTAAAAATATCGTCCGAAATGAAAACAAAAAAAAAAAATCTGGTTTATATATTAAGGTGGGCAAATCTCCTAATATTTTTAAATATTAGGGTGGGAAATTTTTTTTTTTAATTTTTTCTCGGCTAACGTGAAAATACTGTCCGAAATGACAAAAGAATATTTGGTTTATATATTAGGCTGACTAAATTTTTTGAGAATATTCAGGTAGGGGGAAATTTTTTTTTTTTTAATTTTTCTTGGCTAACGTGACGGTATTGTTCGAAATGACGAACAAAAAATCTGGTAAAGCTTAAGCTCTCAATAATAATATTTTGAGGTGGCGCATTGTGCCTTTTGACTTTCCGAAAAATAATTTATTTTTAATAAAAAAAAATCATTTACTAAAAAAAAAATTATTTATTTTATTGCTATTGGCTGATATTTTCTATGAATTTTTATAATAAAAACAAAAAAATCACAAAAAGTAAAATATTTATCATTTGGAAGCAAAAATTTTTTGTAAAAATATAAAAAATTGTTTACATAATAATTTATGATTTATGGATCGCTTTTGATTTCGAAATTTTTTACTAAAAAAATGTATTTATTTTTTTCGTACATTTGTTCGAATATCTTTTGAACGACTCGACTTAGCAAACAAGCTTACCATATCTTCCTTTGTAGATTATTGAATTTTCTATAAGAATGATTGCAATGGATGCATTAAGCATCCAAAAAAACTAAGTACATATTTCTATGATATTACTTAGTAGCTATACCACCTTTTAATAAAATTATTAAAGATTGAACTTAAAAATTTAAAACAAAAAACACGAAAATCAAAAGATTTTTTTTTTAATAAAATAACATTTTGGACGACCAAAATATTCGTATTTATACCTCAAATTGTTCGATATTTTCAAGCAAACAAAAAAATGAAATAAAACAAGAAAATTAAATTTTTCTTTGAAATTAAAATACGAATTTTGGTCCACCCTAATATTAATACATATCCTTCAGTGTGCACAATATTTTCTAGCAAAAAAAAAAATTAAAATAAAAGAACAAAATTAAAAGTTTTCTTTGAAATTAAAATAAAAATTTTGGTCCACCTTAATATTCGTATAAATACAAAAGTGTACGATATTTTCAAGCGCACCAAAAAAAATTAAAATAAAACCAGAAAATTAAAAGTACTTTTTGAAAATAAAATAAAAGTTTTGACTCACCCTAATATTCGTATAAATACAAAAGTGTGCGATATTTTCAAGCAAACAAAAAAAAAAAAAAATAAAATAAAACAAGAAAATTAAAATTGAAATAAAACGAAAAATAATTTTTTTTTTGGCCCACCCTAATACTCGTATATACATATGCCTCAAATGTAGTACTTGTATATTGCATTTACTATGGAACGGGCAGTAAAGTGATGACCTGGCACCCTGGAGGAGTGTCACAAGATTTATGAGCATAGTACGGCCGAGTGAAAGGTCTGCGGGCGGAATGCTATATACTATATGCAACATACATATGTACACATGGATACACATATCCAAATATAACAGTTTATGTATATTGTAAAATATATTATAGTGTTAATAACAACAACAATCATGAAAATGAACAGTAATATTAATAACGGCAATAAAACAACAATAACGGTACGCTGCAACTATAACAAAAACAACAACAATAAGGTTATGCTGCAACTATAGCAAAAACAACAACAATTACGTTAAGCTGCAACTATAACAAAAACAACAACAATTACGTTAAGCTGCAACTATAAAAAAAACTTTGGTGTCAAATGTGCTGCTACAACAAAAACTTTTTTTACACCACTGACTGCCACTGCGCCAATTGCTGGTGCTGCCACTGTTGCACTGTTGTATCGCCCGCTGCATACTCGCATTTAATTGAGCTCCATTGAACTGTGACCCTCATCGTTGATTCGTGGTTATGACCAAACGCTGCCAGCCAGCAATACTGTAGGCTTTACCATACACACACATACACATACATATTGCATTCGTGCATCCGCGCACCGAAATTTATAACGTCCATTTGCTGCACTGCCGTTATCCGCTGTGGAAAATCTCGTGCATTTTGCAATCGCTGCCGCATCGCTCGTGAGGCACATGCAACACATTTGCCGCTTTGTTGTTATTTTCGTTTTTCTGTTTTTGGTATTTTTGTTGTAATTTTATTGTGGGTATATCCCCCACAATAGTTTCTCAAGCCATGCGCGAGCACAAGTTTGTGGCAGGCGACATTACTTGCAACTTGCTGTGCATTTGTGAGTGTAAATATGTGTGTGTGCGTGGAATTTAACTGCTGCTATAATTTATGTTGATTATTTTCGGTTAATATTTTTGTGCCGCCACTGATATGACTTTTCTACTTGCTTACTCAAACTGCTTTTGGGGTCCACAAGTGCAACAAGCCAATTTGTTGATTCACTTTAAAAGGTCGGACTGCTTTTTTAGGCAATGCTGGCTGTTTTTAGAGATTTTCAGGTCATTAGAGAAATGTAGTTTAGATATGAGGTCAAATGGTCAGATATTCCAGACATTGACTCCAAGTATGGACAAAGACAAATCAAAGAAAGGAAGGATCGAAGAGAAATAGAAGTATAGTTTTTTCCCACTCTTATGGTGCTTTCCGCTCGACCTTTCCAAACAACATCGCTTCGCTCTATGGGCTCTTGAAAAGTTCCAAGAGTATCCCACATTTTCGAGCCAAATTTTGTTCAGTAATAAGGTCCATTTCTGGCTTAATAGGTATATAAAGAAGCAAAATAGCAGCATTTGGGACAAAGAACAACCTGAAAAGATCCAAGAGTTTTCATCCAGAAAAATCAACCGCTTCGTGTGGTTTGTGCACCGATGGAATCAACGGCCCGTAATTCTTCAAAAATGATGCCGGTGTCTATGACGACCAGGACCGTCACACAACTAGCCATGACATCACTAAGGAACTTAACATTCATCATCAAACGGTTTTGAACTATTTAAAAAAGGTTGGCTACAAAAAGAAAAGAAGCTCGATGTTTGGGTACCACATGAATTATTTCTAAAAAAAAAATTTAGTGTACCGAATTAACATTTGCAGTTCCTTGCGGAAACGAAATGAAATCGAACCATTTTTGAAGCGAATGGTAATAGGAGACGAATAGTAGATCAAGCACGATAATAATGTGCGAAAAAGATGCATGATCCAAACGTGGTGAAGCTCAACAAATGGTCATAAAGCCAGGATTGACGCCTCGAAAGGTTATGCTGAGTATTTGGTGGGATTGAGAAGGAGTCATCCACTATGAGCTGTCTCAGCCTGGTCGAACGTTTGATTCTACATTTTTCTCCCAAAAACTGATGAAATTGAAGCAAGCAATCAAAAAAAAAAACGGCCAGAATTGATCAATAGAAAGCGCTTGTCTTTCATCAGGACAACGTTAGTCCACACACATCTTTAATGACTCGGCAAAAAATGGTAGAGCTTGACTGGGAAGTTTTGATGCAACCACCATATAGCGTTGACCTTGCACCATGGGACTACCATTTGTTTCGGTCAATACAGAACTCTTTTATTGGAGTAAATTTGGCTTCAAGAGAAGCCTGTGTCAATTACTTGTCGCAGTTTTTCGCCGAGAAACCAGACAAGTTTTACACTGATGGAATAGTATCTCTAGTGGAAAAATGTCAAAGAGTAGTCGGCCAAAATGGTCATATTTGGTTCATTAAAGTTCATCATAAATATAAAAGAAATAAGTTAAAGTTTGATTAGAAATACGAAAAGACTTTTGCGACTACCCAATATTTAATTACTTTCTCATTTGTACATAGTATAAATTTATCCGGATTACTGCTTGACTCGCTTAATCCGTAGGTGTGAGCAAAGTCACTCTAATTTTTTTTTGAGCGCAGTAAAATAATACTTAGACTTATTCACATTTTTTAGGATTCAAAACTTCTCAACCCTTAATGCTAACTTTATACACTTCTTTTCCTGAAAAGGAAAAATAAATAAAAAATTTTTTTTGTTGCCATAATAATTTAAGTCAATTATAAATGAGCTCCCAACAACGCACAGCGTTGCATTTGGTGCATATTTTCTGCGGAAAGCGCCACAATTAACTAGAATTGTCTTAAGCTAAAGAACATGCTTGAGTATTTATTTACATGCATCTCGTTGTTATTGTAATTGTTAACTTATGGCGCTGCAACTTTGAAGTTATTTTTAGCAATCAACCCAGAGCTCTGCTGAAAAGCTCACTTTTGTGCAGGCGATCTTTAGCCAGATAAGCAATTTTATAAAGAAAAAAATTATTAATTTTCATTAGCAATATACTATACACTATGCGCCACTTAATTAACCATTGTCTAATATTACACATGATTATTTGCACAAACTTTTCTCGTAAAGACGAAACCTACAGCTCGTTTTGTATATAACATCAATTAGCGCGAAACCAGACGAGTCGTCTTAACTCTTCAGAACCTTCACTATGGTGATTCAAAAAAAAAATATTTTTTTTCTCGATTGGTACTCTAGGTGCCTAGGAGACCTCTAAGAAAGCCTCTCCAAAAACTTATTAGTTTCATCATTCAAAATAATTTTTTTTCATTGAGTTATAAAATTAATAAGAAATAAAGAATTTTTCCAAAAATAATCAAACTTTAACTGTTAATATCTTTTAAAAGGTTTGGGTTTACGAAAAAATCATAAGAGACCTTTTTTTTAGAGCATTCAATTTCCTACAAAATCTAAAGGAACAAGATCTTTTTTCAAGTATGTAGTTGGAAGCGAGATATAAATTTTTCTATCTGATAATAAGAAAAAATAGAAAACTGTATGTAAGAGGACCTTCCCGTTACAATTAAGAACTCATATTTGGAGTGGCTTTCTTAGAGGTGTTTAGGAACCTATTTTTCTGAGTACCAATCGAAAAAAAAAATTTTTTCTTTGAATCACCCTAACCTTCACTCTATATTATTGAGAGCTATAAAATCTGTAATCTCGTTAGGCAAGCAAGGATCCAAGTAAGTACATATTTCGTCGGATGGACAAAATTAGTTGAGTGTAGAAAATCAGATCGCGAACTTAATTCGCCAAGAAAAGTTGTGTGAAATACTAAATATACTATACTTCACTTCTCGAGGAAGTTCGGCTAAAGAATAGACTTTTACAGAAAAAAATTAAATTTAAATAGAAATATATTCTTTTCCGATCTGATACTCTTTCTTTTTCCTCCTGCGGCTTTAAAACTTACACTGAACTCGAGTAACTAGTTCATAAGGCATATGAGATTCTATTGAAATTTATGTCGCCAAGCTTATAGGAGATTTGCAACTAGATATCGAAGGCCTTCTCACGGTTTCTATAACACTTTGCCACTCGCATCTGAAATATGTATTAACCCAGTTACTTTTCACAGCCTGAAGTTTATGAGTTCACCGTCACCTAGAGTCGAACCTTAGCTTCAAGCGTCTTCTTTGCGCTCTGCGCATTTGAGTGCAGATCTGATACTTTCAGAGCTACTCTATTTACCAGTTTTCCCAGCTGCGCCATCTATCATAAGATTCACATGTGAAATAAGTCGTGAAATTTCGCTGCAGTTTTAATTAAAGAAAATAATAATACTTTAAATATTCGCCTCATTTATTATTCTACAAAAAATATTATCTTAATTATGAAAGAATATCCTAAAACTCTAGAATCCGATTTCATAAACAAAAAAAAAAAATTAATTTTACTCGCTTTAACTTTAACGTCAGCTTTCTGCCATTAAAAACTTGGACCAGCTCATTTTCCAGAAATTCCTTTGACAAACAAACAAACATATAAGCAATGCAATTTAAACCTGTCATAATACTGTCAATACGATTATTGCAGTGTCTCAAATAAGCAAGTAACACGCAAACATGCCGCACTCCAACGAATAACAAAATACACTGAAAAAAATATTGACTTAATTTCCAAAAAAAAAGAAAAAAGTGATAACTTTAGTGTTGAGTTGTTTAGAAGAGACCAAAACCCATGTTGTCGTCTTTCTCAGGCTCCGACTCCTCCTTTTTGGCTTCTTCCTTCTTCTCGGCTTAAAGGATATATTTCTCATAGCTTGAGTGAGGATAAAAAGAACTTTATTTAGACTTGTTTCAAGTCAAAAACAGTAATTCTACAATATCTTTGTTAAAATAGGTGTCGGTTACATTTTTAAAATATTTTTGAATACACATTTTTTTGTAAATCTTAATATATTTAGAATCTGTGTAAAACAAAAAAAAAAAATTTTTGTTTTGCTAAATTTCAACATATTTAGAATCTGTTTAAAAAATAAAAAACAAAAACAGCCGAAAGCCTCTGCTGCTAGCGTTGCGTTTGCTTTAGTTTATTTAATAATTAATTATTATGTAAGCTTTGTATAAATAAATAAAAATAAATAAAAAATAAAAAAAATATTTCTCAGTGTACTTTTTACTAGCTCACTGTCTGGCTATCCACTGGCGCCTTAGTCCTTAAACAAACAAATTAATGACGCTCAGTCAGCAATGTTTACTACGAAATTTTACTCCTTTGTTAATATCGACACTCTTTACCCTGCTCAGGCACTGAAAACCCAGATACCGTACACACACACTTATTTCCGCATTAGACATAATTGAGTTTGCTCACTCAAACGCACCGAAGTAGACACACTTGTACGAGTTGTCGACGAATACTGTAGATCGAGGTAGTAGTTTTCATTTGTAGAAATATTATTTAAGGTATTAGTAACTGGTACGCTTCGGTTAAGTTCGTTGGTAACTGGTACATTTCGGTTAAGTTCGTTGGTAACTGGTACATTTCGGTAGGGTTGATTCGTTTAGAAAAAAGTCTGGGTATAACTTTCAAGTGTAAACTTCTTGTGGCTTATGTAGACATGCGGTGCTGCCAGATGTTATATTATTACAAATTTAATTATTATTGTTGAAATCAATCCAGATATATATTATTTTTATGAACCTGATCTTTTTCTTTCTTAATCTTCACCTGATATTTTTTCTTTCGAAGAACTGCCACTTTCTATCGAAGAAATTTAATAATTTCTATCTAAACTAGACTTGAAAATAATCGTCGGTACAAAAAATGCTTGAATAGGCAATAATTTCTTAGAGCAACTTAAAAATAGCGGACATAATCCTCGGATACAACTTATATATAAGTGAATATGAAAGCTTCAAATGCAGATATTCGACACTCTTCACCACCGTTGCTTTCCAGAAACCATAAGAAGCTTTCTTGTCGTAAAATATACGTGTCCCTTTTTATACTGCTCCAAGTCTAGTCCGTTTTTTACTTGTGCTAGTCAAAACTCTTTATGCAACTGGGCGAAATAACACTCGTCAGCTCACTGTCGAAGAGGTTTCATTCAAAAATAGCTACGCCAGCACTTCGGGCTGTCATTGTATGCATATTTGAGACTGACGTGCTCGCCCAACAACTCGAACAGGACATTCAATTTGTAGCGCTGGCATGTCCTGTGTAGAAGTTTTGTTAGTTGATGTTGGTGTTGTTGTGGTAAGCACGCATGTTGCATGTCGTACAAGCATTTTGTACATTTCAGCACTTATATGTGCGTGTGTGTAAGTGTTTGCTGTGGGGAACCGGACATGAAAACCAGCTGATAAACAATGGCGCCGGCGTCTAATGAACACATTAAAACGCCTCAACTATGCGGGAGGTTGGAGTTGGTGGGGTACATATTTTGTAAAAATTGTTTGTTGTTATTGTTGGTTTTGTAGTTGTTTTTGATTTTCATTTTTATTTTTGTTGTTGCTTTTGGTATTTATTTTTTTTTTGGTAGGCGTTATGTTGTATGATCCACTTCCGGTGTTTATAATCGACTTTGATGAACAAGTGTGGCAGTTCTGTTGGATGTTTGTATGTATTTGCAAACAAGTTTATGTATGGGTGTTATACGAAGTTATTATTTTGCTCTTAGCTTTTATATACTTTGTATACTCGTATATATGTATATATATATATGTATGTAAGTTACTTTATTAATGAAGTCCATTAAGCGCTTCGTCGCCTTAACAAATGGCTGGCTCTCGTATGACATATCATTTGTACTATACATACATATCTTCTTACATCCATACATACATATACAATTATATATTCGTATAAAAGTGTGCGTGTTAATATTACCTATACATAAAAAGAAAAGCTATCATATTGGCTGAGCACAGGTGGGCGCCATTGAAATCGTTACTTCATAAAATGTATTGTCATATTGTCTCCATATAAGTATGTAGTTGTATTTGTGTGGCTGTAAATGTTTGTATATGGCATAACACCTTCCTGGGGATTTGTCTGACATTGGCGCAACTAATGATCAATGGCTATGGCTTGATTGACCAGCTGCCAGACAGGCCAACAATGGCAATATTCCCAACAATATGACACCTGCGCCACAATATAGAGTTTATACGTACATAGATGTGTACATACATATAGTACATATATCTTTGTAGATAAATACTTACAACTTCGGCTGTAATAAATGGATACGGTACTCGCACTATATGTGGCTATAAACGTAGCTTTGTAGGCACTCTTTTCTATAGCTTGTGGCGCCATAAATAGTAAGGCGACCATCAATTTTTACTCATTTTTGAACAGTTGTAACTTTTTTCCAACTTTCTCCAATTTATTTTTGTTTTGGCTGAATGAAGCTTAGAACCTTACCTTCCAAACACTATATGGTATGACACAATGCGATTGGAAGCACTGAAGAGATATGACTGCAACGACATCTATTAACAAAATACGAAAATACTTTTTCGACTACGCAATATATACTATACACCTACATACCTACATACATATTCTACCATTAAATATATTTAATAATTTTTTATCAAAAAATAAATAATTTACCAACACTGTCTACTCATCATGTCACTCCTCTCTACTCCGTTTCCTCGTTTATAGCGGATATTCCAATACTTTTCGGTTTACATATGGTTTCATTATCTTACTTCCTCTTAAGCGGTAACTCTTCCACTCAACTGATCCTTTTTTACTATTTACCTTTACTTAAATGTAATTCGTCGCTAGGAACTAGTAAAAGCCTTGCATATTTCCACAATGCGGCACTCAAACTCTACTTACTCACTTAAGTATTCATAGCTACCAACTACAACTACAAAACATAGCAGTATGGAAGAGTAGAATCAATAGAAGAGGCACTATAATGCAACACTGCACACAATTACAACTTCTGTTGAGTTTTTGTGCCGTAAGTGTGGAGTGAAGTGCTTTTGTGGCATTTGCACAGATAATAATCTCTCAAATTGCACAAGGCATCCTTTCAATATGAGACAAAAGCCGGATGTGTCGAAATTTTGGCAGCTGTTTGATAGAATAAGCAGAAAAATTTAATCACAGAATAGCTTTTGTGCGCTTTAAGGTTTATGGAACTTGTGTAGGAGCTTCCAGTGGCTGCTAAACAGTCGAGTTACAAGTTGGAAAATTTCATTTAAGCCATAAAGTATGTAAGAGGAAGTCACAGATTGGATTAGATTAGATAAAGAAATAAGAATTGCACCGCGACCTAAGGTTTATTGTGCCTCAGCCTGAGTTTTTTGATAAATTCCGACATACTGCTAGGTGCTCTTAAGGCGATGTGATCTCTGTTTGGAAACATGGATTCAAGGGCTTTTATCCTGCACTTACAGACAGCTGTGCAGCCAATTAGCAGGTGTACTGCAGTTTCAGGTTCCATTCCGCAGCATCGGCACAAGAAGTTAGGCTCATGCTATGTAGATGCTTCTTTAGCTTACAGTGGCCAGCATAGAAGGCGACGAGTAGCCTGAGTTTGTCCTTTCTTAGGTTGATTAAATATTTAAATCCACTATTAAAGTTGTAACCATCTATTAGCAACTTGACATGGCGCATGTCTGGGAATTGTTGCCAATACCCCTCTCTGTTCACTCCTTCATCTTTTCTGAACAGTTCCTTTATGGTATGGCGACCAAGCGCGATTAAAGGTTCGGGTTCTACTACTTTGGCGGATGCTGCGGAGCGGGCGAACACATCAGCCAATTCATTGCCTAGCCGGCCGACTGTGTCCACTCTTGCACCGATAGCAATTTGATCTCTTACGCAGAGAGCGCTTTGCGTACCGCTTGACTGTCGCTGAGTATACACTCATTGAGGTTTATCCCTAGGCATCGACTTACAGCAAAGACCTCTGTTTGGAAATACCTCTGTTTGGAATATGCTCAGAAAAGTATCTATAGTATGGAGAGTTGGTCCTGCGACTTCTGCGCCTTTTCATTCCGACGTTTTTGAGCCGTCGCTGTACCACTTGATTGTACAATCCCTAAACATTAGCTAGAGAGCGGAATCGTTTCATTCAGCCTTACTGCTGAGGGTAACCTGGAACTTTTTATTATTTCGGTAGTAAGGTATTTGACCATATTAATCATCTCCATCTCTCCTCTCGCAAGGATTAAGATCCTAAGTCCAAGCAGGGAGCGGAGTCTCGTAAACGGGACGGTGGTCGTCTTCGGGGAGTTAATGCTCAGTCCAACCCTTAAACGGTTGATACTTTCTCTATACAGCTGAGGAAGAAACTCTCAGTTAGTTCGTGGTTAAGGTCTTTACAAGTTTTAGGACGTTTTTTGAGCTCTTACTGAATTTGATGAGAATATTTTTCATGGTGGAACTTCGCAATAAAGTTTTCTGTCGATAATTGAATTTTTAACGATGAACATACATGTATATAGGTCCTCTAGACCATTTTATACCAACAAATTTGTGGTAACCTTGCTTGGGGGTTGCGAAAAGGGTAGAGAAACCAACAAATAAACCTATAAATGCCAGAATAAAGTTTCTTGTCCATCATCTTGCTTTCAAGGCAACAATTAAAGAATTTTTTCTGTGAGAAATAAAGCTCGTTCGAAACTGATATACTGCATGTATATAAATATATATATATACTAATTGCGGTATCGGTTACTAACCTAATGACGTAGAATCAAATCAATTAAGCGAAAGGGTTAAAAAATCGTTATACATTAGTGTAACGAAAACACTTTTATGGCTGCACTTAAGTGCGCAATTAAACAGGCACCCAAGAATGGGCAGATAGGAAAATGCGTCAACTCGAGTTTTGGTTATGAAATGGGTATATATTGGTTATCACACACTGAAACATAATTTGAACTTTAGTTATAAACCGGTTATATATTGGTTATTATATCTGACAACGATTTGCATTTTTTTTTTTTTTTTTGATGATACGCTGTTTTGTACTTTAGGCGTCGGTATATAGTATCAAGGTATCTTTTTCTGCTATGACACTATTAACCACTTCTCTCCATCTTCTCTTCTTTCTTCCATTACAGCTTTCAACAATCAAGCAATCAATCAAAAGCATAGCATACAAGCAACAACAACAATATAGTGAATAAAATTGAATTTGTCCTATCAACTTCCGCTCAAGCATAATCAGCACTACTTGAGTACCACCCACAGAGACACACACACAGAGCGAAAGGACAGCGCTTACGATGTTAAGAAATAGCATACAAAGCCAACAACTACAACCGAAACACAAAATGCAACACTGCTACACACTACTCTTGTCAGCCACGATACTGTTAATGCATTTGATTGCACCCAGCAGCGCCTCGGTACATCCGGTGCTCACCTACACAAATGCTTCCACACAGCTTGGCCAGCTGGTCACCTCCAGCACACTGGTCTGGGAGACATACGACCCCAAGGATACGAAACAGCTGCAGTATGCGGTCGAGGGTGGCAAATACATAACCGAGGACGAACACTATCCAATCTATGTGTGTCGTGTGACCATCGAGGGTATCACCACCAGCGGCCATACGGAGAAGATACTGCAGTCGCATGTCTGCGTTGCAGCGCATTACAAGCACGGCAAATACGAACAGTTCGATGTGCTGGTGAATAAGGGACATCTCGGCAAGATTATGTGGAAGCATTGGCGTAAATTCAATGCTGGTATACCCATCGGCGCCATACGTATCGGTGAGGATGACTACATTGGACGGCATAAGGCGCCAGCTAGCGGCGAGAGCGGCACTGAGCATTGGGGTGCGGACTACAATTTGGGCCGTTTGGATCCATTGGGTTTGGGTAAAATCAAGGTGATTGAGAATGGACGTGACAAGGATTATGATGAGGGTGAGGTGTTGGTGGAGACAGAGCCCTTCCGTTATGAGTTGAAAGACATCAAATTGGACAACATACGTTTGGATATGCGCGAGAATATCACCGATTTGGGTAAGTTTGTAAGAATGAAGGTTGAGGGAGTGACTTGGCACTTGAAGATCGCTTCTTTTACTAGTATTATAGGAATTCTAAATCTTTGAACAAGTTAAAACTAATTATTTTACCTTTCTAACCTTGCATAATTTTAGCCTCCAGCGTGTTGGCCAACCGTGGTGATATGTATGTACTCGTAGAGTCCGTGATGACTTACGAATTCGACTATATACAATATTGGGGTTCGCATGAGGGCGTAGCACGCGGTTTACCCACCAAAGTCTATGAGAAAGATGTCAAAGTTCCCGTAGAAGTGAAGTGGGGCTTGAAGTATGTTGAGAAACGTTCCGAAACCAAATCGGTGCATACGAAACTCTGGCCCGGCACCGCGTTGAATGTCACGCTCAAGGGTAACTATGTGACGCTGGAAGCGCCCTACTCCGCCAAGCTCTACGCTTTCTATTACGGCATTGAGGACAGCGTGTCACGCAAGATCTCAGCGGAGGTGAGTAATTGTAGCTTGGTTTCAGTAATTTTTCACTAAACTTAACATACTTGTAGGTGCGCAAGAGCTACTTGAAGGACGTCAAACTGGAATTCAGTCCTGTCTATTGGATTGAGAATGGCACCTTTGTGCCCACCACAACCACCACCTCAACTACATCCACTTCCACCACCACAAACCCCACAACCACCAGTCACGAGCCGGTGCCTATGCACGAACCACCTGTAGTGCAAGTGAAGAATGTCGGCGAAACGCACTCGGGTCCCGACTCGTTGGAGAAATCGCTGCACGATTCACCCATGAGCAATGAAATACCTAGCGATGTACCCGAGAATTTGGCCGCCGAACAGCAAAAGCCCACTTTGGCGGGCATAGCGGTAACAGGTGGTGGACAGCAATTGCAACAACAAATGTGGGCGCTGTTTGCAGCGCTGAGTGCGGTGACGCTGTGGGGTCTACAGGCGCTGCGCAGCATTTAGAGCGACTGCTGAAGCGCCTGTAGCGGTGGCTGGCGGTGCGTTGGCAGCTGGGTTGATGGTTGGGGCGTGGCGAAGCTTTATAGGCGTGGTGAAGCTTTATAAGCGCGGTGGAGCTTTATAAGCGCGGCGGAGCTTTATAGGCGTGGTAAAGCTTTATATGCGTGGTGTTCTAGGCTTAAGTGATTTAAATTAGCATGTTGCATATAAGTTGCCAGCGTTGGCGCACTTACAGTTAGCGAGCGCGCAGCTGTTTAGTTTTCGCTTACTCCTCCTCCAATCTCTCTAACACTCTCTCTCTCTCCCTCACTCTAAGTTCTAGACTATGCTTCGTAAGCTTGCATTGTAATTTTAATCTCACTTTTTATTGTTTTTCCAAACATGTTTTTGTTGTTTTAGCTTTGTATATGTGTTTGGCCAGCAAGGAAATATTTCAAGCATCAAAATCAAAAGCTTTGAGAGTAATGCGAAACAATAAGAATAATGCAAAGCGCAGGAAACACAATAAAATATGAAATTGATAAGAAAAATAATAAAAATATATTATAGCAAGAAAGATAAATAATAAACGATAAGTGAAGCGGAAATAAAAAGCGCGTGTTAAAAGCTCACAAAACAATTGTGAGAGCGAAATTAAAAGAGAATTATGAAAATAGCATAGGAAAACACAATGCGTTGGGCATTCATTGAATTAAGCATAGATTTTAGCGTTTAGTGTTTAGTTGTTGTTGTACCTGTTTTAACCGTCTGCAAATTGTGTAGCGCCAGTAAATGTGAGCAAAGAAGAGAACAAAAGGCAAAAGCAGAAGCGAAAATGAGATAAATAAGAAATTGAAAAGAGAAACAGAAAACAAAAAGAAATGAGCAGCAAGCAAAGGAAATGAGAGT
Organism: Bactrocera correcta; assembly: GCA_027475135.1. NCBI lineage: Eukaryota > Metazoa > Arthropoda > Insecta > Diptera > Tephritidae > Bactrocera > Bactrocera correcta. The sequence goes on along the minus strand of CM050325.1, from coordinate 35,699,309 downwards.
TACAAAAACAAGCGAGCCAGTATATAATGTAATAGAAATACCAAAAATCAAAAATCATAAAAAAGAAAAAAAAAAACAAAAACAATAATTTAAAATATTAAGAAAGCAGCAAGAGCGCAGAAGCTATTTTGGAAAAGTTTCAATTTCGTCGACGGTTTGGATAGGCTAAAAATAAATAAATAAATAACGGTAAAAATACATATAGGGAATTGATGAGCAGTGTCTGCATCAGCAAGTGGATAGTGTATTTGTATTTATTTACGAAATTAGCGCTAAGTTATATTACTGTATTATTACTGTACATTATACACACACTTACATATACATATATACATAGTAGTAATAAAGAAAGAGCAAGGAAAATGATATAAAAATTATTGTAATGAATTTGAAAATTAATTTAATAAAGTTATAAAATATTATAATAAATTTAAAAATTATTTTAATAAATTTAAAAATTGTTTTAATAAATTTAAATATTTTTTAATAAATTTAGAATTTTTTTTATAAATTTAAAAATTATTTTAATAATTTTGAAAATGTTATAAAAAATTTAAAAATTTTAAAATATTGTAATAATTTTTAGAAATATTGTAATAAATTTAAAAAAATATTATAATAAATTTTAAAAATATTAAAATCAATTTTTAAAATATTATGATAACTTTCAAAATAGTGTAATAACTTTTAAATTTATTTTAATATTTTCTATTTTAATAAATTTAAAAATTATTTTAATACATTTATAAATATTATAATGAATTCAAAAACATTAAATTAAATTTAAAAAAATATTCAAATAGATTTTAAAATTCTTTTAACATATTTAAAATATTGAAAAAAAAAATTTTAAAAATATTATAATAGATTTAAAATTTATTATAATAAATTTAAAAATTATCTTAATAAAGTTAAAAACTATTATCATAAATTTTAAAAATTTTTAATAAATTCAAAAATTTTGATAACAAATTTGAAAAATATTATGATTAATTTGAAAAAATATAATAAATTTTAAAAACATTTTTAATAAATTTAAAAATTATTATAATATTATATTTTAAAACTATTGTTTTGCATTTAAAAATATTTACAATAATTTAAAAATATATAATTTTATTTAAAAAATTTATTAAACTAATTTTTAAAGATTATTCCAATAAATTAAAAAAATATTATAACAATTTTGAAACATGTTATAACTAAAAAAAATTTATAACACAAAAAAAAAATATTTTTCTCTAAATAAATTTAATTCCTGCAAAAAAAATGTTTCCACAGCGCTACATTTGCTTTATGTGTATGTATATATTTAATTTTCTGCAACAACACAGTTATTTTTTGCGAGAAATTTATTTGAAAAGCTGTATATCTATTATCTATTAGCTTCATCGATTTACATAGTATATAAATGTAAATGAAAATTGTTTACAAAATATTTTAATTAAATGTACTAAGCAACAACATTCCTTGAATTTATGAAATTTATACAAATAAAACGATAATTTTATTTAAAAGAATATAATTGCCACAAATAGTTATTTTAATTAAAAAATATTTAGTTAAAAACAAAAAAGAAAACAAAAAAAAAAAAAAATTTTGAAAAAAAAACAATAAAAAAAATTTTAAAATAAAGAAAAGTTTGAAAAAGAATTTTTTTTAATAAAAACAAAAAAACAAAAATCAATTATAATCGAAAAATATATTACGCAAGTGTCCAAAAATCAACTAACTTTTGAACCCACAAATTTATTCTATAGACTCAACTCACACTGAAAGCAAATTTCAATAGACTAGTGCAGAAGCTTTTGGAAACTATTAAAAAAAAATTAAGAAATCCATCAAAGTTTGAGGTTATGTGAAGAAAGTTTATGTACAAAAGTTATAGGTTTTTTCATTAGCTGCAACATTGCCGTACAACTTTTTTCTATAGGGCTCGTAGTTTAGCTGGAAATTGCGGCAAACAAATTTTAGCCCTTAAAAATGCAACTTTTTTTTCAGACACCAAATCGCTTTTTTTTTAATTTTCGTTATTTCACTTTTAGTTTCCGATGAATTTAAACCATACTATGCCGTTTTCAAAAATTATTTACATTCTATACACGGGGAGTTTAAGAAAAAAAATCACATTAATAATATTTTCATTCAAATTTTAAACGGAATTTTTTAATGAAATCATATTTTTGAAATTTTTAAAATTTATACATTTTCAAAAATTTTGGTTTAATAAATACCTAACTTTACAAATATATATAGAAAATACACATTACTAAAATCGTTTAAAAGAAATTGAGTCTGAGAGCTAAAAACAGTTTAAAAATCAAAATTTTATAAAGTCGACTTAACGAGTTTTACATGTAATCTAACCTCACACATAAAACGGCATAAACGCAGCTAAAATCTTATAATAATTAACTCAAAATGCTAACAAAATCTGCAACTAAATAAATAAATATTAAAAAATCAATAAATATTTGATATTATTATTTTGAAAATAATTTTTAAAAAATATTTGTAAATTATTTAATTTTAATATATATTTTAATTTTATGATAATATAAATATGTTAAAAAAATAAAAATTAATAAAAAAATATGCATTTTTCTTTAATTTTTTCATCAACTGGAGTTTTTTAAGGAATAATTGAAGTTTTTTAATAAATAAATTTACCATGGGAAGTTTTCAGAAAAAATTTAAATATTGTTAAAAAAAATGCAAGATAACGTAGCATAAAAAAAAATCAAAATTTAGTTTTTTATTGCTTACCACTTACTACATCATATTATACATAAAATTTTCAGTTTCTGTGGTCAGATATAACCAATAAGTAACCAATATATACCAAATTTATAACCAATATATAAACATTTTATAACCAAAACTCCAGTTTTGTTCCAATATGAGTGGTTTCTATCATATCGTTTTTCCTTCGCCTGTAAACGTATGAAAAGTGATGTTACGTTATTTTGCATTTTAGGTGACGATTTGTAATTTTATTAACGAATTGATATTTTCCAAATTAATTAAGAGAAAATAGTGACTTTCTCAAAGAGCAGTCAGTAAGAAGTTGTGAATGCTTTTATTCAAAAATTATTTAAACTTAATAAAAAAAATTTCAGAATTTTTCATACCAGAACTTATTTTTACAATCTGCGTATAAGTGTAACTTAAAAAACTAAATTTAAAAATTGAATTTTTTTTGTAATTTTCAACACATTTTTTAATAATGCGAAGATGCCTACACATCATTAGCAATATTATGACCAGCGCTCTCAAAACGGTTCAAAATTGAGCAACACACTGTCTGAATCCAGAAAAACTGGACCTGCTTGTTAAAAAAAAAATTACAAAATCTCTCTAAAGCGGTTTCCTTCGGTAAATGGGACACAACTCTCTCTCAAGGTTCACACCAAACACCTTAGAGTAGTTTTGGACTGCTGTGAAAGGTCAGCAATACTTAAGATACCTGTAGGCAGATGTTCGGCAAAACCTCTAAAATGGGCCTTTCTATCTATCTCATGCGCTCGATTGTAAGAACAATTCTGCTCTAGTGCAATAGTGTGGCGAAGAGGCTGACAGATGTCAATGGAAAGGAATAAAGTAATACGTTGTACAGTGGCCCCGTGGGAGTCGTATAAGATGGGAGTAGGGTTAAAGTCCCATACTCTGACTTTTGATGCTTCCTCCTACTATAAATAAAATGGAAAAAGTTCAGAGGCTTGCCAACAGCAGTTCTTGAACTAATGCTAAGCTTGCCATATATAGATCTCTTCGCTCAAAACTGCGATACAAAATCGGCAGGGCGACTTCTGACTGCAGGAGAGTTTAATTTCTATGCCCAAAAAATAAGGTGACATTTGAATTTACACAGTAGTATACTATAGAACCTTCGTACATAGCTCTATGGGTAATGGCGGTTTGGCAAGCATCAATACCAGATTTCATTTTTCGATTCGGAAAGTATGTAGGTTCGAAATATAAACTGAAAAAGATGTTTGGCGTAAGGACATTTCAGCAGCGAGCAACACATTAAATATTTATACGGTTGACTCGAAAATGCAGGACGAAGTTGGTGCAGGGATATACTATTCAAAAGTTAGGCAAAAGGCAGCCTTTTGAGGTGCCGAACCACGACAGTAGAAACAAGAGGTTTCGATTTTGCGAAAGCCGTGGAGCAAGCCGCTAATACATCAGGAAAAAACTTCAGAATTAACATCTGTGAGGACAGCCAAGTTGCAATTAAGATAGTAACCTCATTTCGCTTTTCGCATTTCGACGAGAAGTAAGACAAAAGGCATCAGTGACGAGTGTCGCCAAAAGCAAGTCGCTTCACTTCTACTAGGTGCCAGGCTACAAACGCATCAAGGGCAATGAGATAGTGGGAATTGCAAAGGGTGTTGTACGGCTGATACCTGAAAACGTGATCAACATTGGACAAACCATGTATTGTCTATACGATCTATGTATTTATTTAATTTAGATAGAAGCATGGCAAGGAAAATCAAAACGCGTTGGAACTATCTACTTTCATTCTGGAAGAAAAACTGCAAAAATCACGTTTAAAAGGGTAGACCAAAAATATAAAAAAATCTTACTGGCACTCAATAGAAGAGACGTTTGGAGGCTTCACGGTATACCACATTGGAAGAGGTATCGATAGTGTGGTGACAGAATCTATCGGCGTTCGCGTCAAGCGCAAGTACTTCTCCTAATGCACTAAGGTATATAAAATAAAGTTCTCACCGAAAGGCTTAAAAATAATCATCAATAGCATATTTATTTCTTTACTTCTTCAAAGCTTCGCTTAGACTAGATTTATCTGTAGCTAGGTCCAAGAGCAGTACTCATCTTCTAAGAACTACCTTGAATTTTAACAGCTTTTCTTGGAAGGCTTTAAAATTACATATATTTTTACATAAATTTAGTTCACTGCTAAACACGTTTGCCCATTTTTTTTACCAAATCACGCTTTAGAAAGTGTACTCCCCCAAATTGGCGTTCATTAAATGCAATTGCGGGGTCATAAAATTTAATGAAGTCGGCATTACAAAAAAACGGAAGAATGTATATACATATATGTATGTATATACTAAATAGAATTCGGTTCTAAGCTTAAATATGTACACAGTTTCGTTTAATGTAAAAGTCAAGAATTTTTATTGGTGACATTAGACCATACTTGAAAAAGCTGAAGACTTTTCAAGGCAACTCGGTTGTAGCACCTAATATTTTATATGAAATGTGTGCATATGTGTGAGTGCATAACTATTCTAATAGCTAGTAAAAGCGCCAGCGAGACTATAATTCGGTTTTTAAATAGACAATTTTATGATTTTCGTCTAACAACCTTCACCTTCTTTGGTGAGCCATTGAAATATAAAATGGGATACACAATGTCGGTCAAAATTCAAACTTACACAGTTGGCAGTATGTAACGATTACAGAATAGTGCTAACATACATGTATGTATGTATGAATGTATGTATGTATGCATGTATGTATCATGTAACTACTTCATATTTACAGCGTCTCTACTAACACTTTGTCTATGAAACAGCAATTTCGCATTTGCCGCACGTACTTCCTAATGAACCCTTTTACAAAACGCTGTAAGTTCTACACCTGCACACGTGTGTAAGTCGGTCAATGGTTGAAACCGGCTGCGTTCTACTGCGACCATAAAAGGCCGGTGCTGCTTCGCGGCTGGCCAATAAATTTATATGTAATTTCAGTTTTGTTTTATCAAAAATGTCTAATGCGTCGCAGTTTTAGTGCTTGTCCAGTGATAATAAAATCTTGAAACGCTTTGGCATACAAATTGAGAATTTAAAAGATTTGTCTATTTGATTCTAGAAAGTGACACCTCTCTGAATTTGAAATGTAACACGTTGAGCCTGATGCCTATCTAAATTGGAGGTAAAGTAAGTGACACTCCACACTAATTCCATATGTTATCTGATGGTGTTAACGCTTTTTTCTTCTGCGATTATGCGTGGCTGAGTGATCGTAACAGTAGCAGAAGTAACCCTTACTTAAGATCATATGTGACCTGGTCTACGAAAAGGGGGCTTAGGTGTCAAAAAATCATTTTTTTTTTTTTTTTTTTTTATCGTAGATCAGGTCACATATACCAATTTTACATGCATGACAAAAAGTACCCGGAAATTGTAAAAAAGATTTATTAAAAAAAAAAATAAATTTAATTATTTATCAATATTTATTTTGTCGCCTTCAAAGTAATCGCCTCCAGATGTAATGCATTTATACCAACGAGCACTGGAAAAATCCTCGAAACAATTTTCATTAGCACTTTTTGGGATGACCTTCGCTCCTTCAGCGAGTTTTGTTTTATCTCTTCGATCGTCTGAAAACGGATTTCACGGAGCGCCAATTTCAGTTTGGGGATCAAGAAAACCCACACGGAGCCAAATCTGGTGAACAAGGTGGTTGATCTACGGTATTCATTATTTGGCTTTGAATTCGGTCATAATCGTGGCTCGACGCGATGGTTCATTATCATTGTGTAAAATCCATCAATTGTTCTTCCACAGTTGCAGCCATTTTTGACGGATGTTCCATGCAAACGTCTCAATACGGCCAAATAGAACTCCTCATTGGCCGTCTGTCCCTCATGATATACCAAACCACGAATATCGAAAAAAAATTGATAATCAACTTGATTTTTGGTCGGCTTTGGCGTGGGTTATTGGTTTCGGCTCGTTCTCTTTTTCCTCCATCCATGATTGTTGACCTTTTTTTATGTCAAACTCATAAACTATGTCTCATCGGTAGTTATAATGCTTTCCATGAATGTGGTATTCTCGCGATCAACCATAACCAGAGAGATCTGTCTACGGTGCCCTTTTTTGAAAACAAATTAGCTTTGTCGGGACGAATCGAGCAAGAGCGCTTTTGATACCCAAAATATCCACCAAAATAACTGAAAAGGATTCGCGTGAGATGTCGAGCTCCCTTGCCATCTCTCTAACACTTCCCTGACGATTTTCAACCACCATATCCATCACTTTTCTAATGTTTTTATCAGTTGAAAAGGTCGATCGTTTTTTCGATAGCTTTTGATAAGCTAATATGGAGTGCTTTTTAATAAGATGAAAATTCTTCGAAAACCCTGAAAACATTTGGAATATATGATATTGAATTAAATTCTAATTAACTTTTCCTTTTCTTTGATCCTAATAACAATAAAAAAACCCAAAGCAACTGAAAATCAGTAAAAGTCGTTCAAAAGATTTTAGTAAAGAAAGCCCAAAGTTTCTTCGAATATTTTGGATAGAAGTCCTTGCTTACCGCTATATATTCCTAGAGAAAATGATTCTGTTATGACTGAGGTGGCTTGTGATCATTTTTCTCCTATGAATATGAGACATACTACATACATAGTTATCGTATTTAAGACCACTTTACTACCATAATTAAGGTAAAAAAATTAACTCAAGGGTGGCGTTTAGGTTCACGAATGATTATGCCAGATTTTGACTCCTTGTTTCCTTTCAAATTCTTCCTCTCTTTGGTTTAAAGCATCCGGCCGCTGAAGCGTGGGTGGCGATCCCGAATACACTCATACATATGAATATATTTATGTATATATATTTAGGTATACTATCTGCATATATATAGTGAAAAGTGTAAGCGTGTTGTTGTAATTTACCGCACCTTAGTTTTTGGTTCACCACTGTCATTGTGTGAAACTGTCAAGCAATCAATAAATCGGCACCTTTTGTATTGTTATTCAGTCAATGCGTCACAATCTCGACCGACACATTTACATATTCTCACACAAATGAATTTAAGTTCATTTGTCGGTATGTATCAGCACACGTGTGATTTATGTTGTGAGACACGGTCACAGCGGTTGGTTGCCGGTAGCGCCTATGGTCAGTGCCATTGTTATGCTGAACAGAAATACACATTTGATTAAAAATGACCGGCGGTGGAGGCCTCCACTGCTGCTGGTGTTGATAAACACTGAATTTATGCAAAATAAATGTGAACTTCATTAAATTAATTGAGACGTGAATGGTTTTTCAAAAAGTTGTAGGTTTCAATGAAATAAAAAAATAAAAAAAAAAACAAAAAAAGTAAAAATATTTTTGCCTGTTCTATAAAGCTATAAAAACTAATTTTGCTTTTAAAGCTAATTCTTTTTTGGATTTTTTTTTTTTGGATCTTTAATTATTTAATTTTTTTGAGTGATATCGGATCACTATATGATATAGCTGTCATACAAACGGACCGATGAAAATCGATTCCTTGTATGGAAAACTTTTTTAGTTTATGAGATATCTTCAAGAAATTTCGGAAACATTCTTTTGGAACACAACATCATATTCTCCGAAGAAATCGTGCAGATCGGAAAACTATAGCATATAGATGTCATACAAACTGAACGTTCGAATTCAAGTACTTGTATTGAAAACTTTTTTAGTTTATGAGATATCATCACAAAATTTATTGTAAGTGTTTTACCAAGACAATACTACAAACTCCGAAGAAATTGTTTAGATGGGACAGCCTTAGCATATGGCTACCATATAAACTGGTCGATAAAAATCAAGTTCTTATATGGAAAACTTTTTTAGTTTACGCGATATCTTCAAGAAATTTTGCAAACTAGAAAGATATTAGATAACACTACATTCCTCAAAGAAATTCTTCAGATCGGATCACTATAGCATATAGCTGTCATACAAATTGATCGATCAAAATTAAGTCCTTGTATGAACAACTTTTATATTTGACAAGATATCTTCATGAAATTTGGCATGAGTTAGTACCCAAGGCAATATTGGAATCTGCGAATAAATTGCTGAAATCGGATTACTATAGCATATAGCTATTACATAAACTGGTCGGTTTAAATCAACTCCATGCATGGAAAACTTCTTTAGTTTACGAGATATCTTCACGAAATTAGACATAGATTATCTTTTATAACAATACTACAATATCAGCAAGTATTGCTCAGATCGGACAACTATAGCATATAGCCTTCATACAAACCGACCGCGCAAAATCAATATAAAGTCCTTTTTATACCATTTTCCACTACAAGAAATGCATCTGTGTGTGGTATAAATCTTCATTTTAACCAAATCGAACATTTATCGTTTGTTCCTCATTATTTTTATTAATTGCTTGTTGTTGCAACAACACTTTAGCGCAATTAATATCTAAGCCGTGACAGCTGATTGTCAGCTTAACAGCAACATGTGGGCGCATGTTAAACAATATCTGTTCTTTTTCATAAGTGAAATGCAGCTAACAGTTTACGCTTCAGCGCTGACCCCACCGCTCTGCACTCCTCTTTGTTTTAATGTAAACTTTCGCGTGCAACATTAATTAAAGCCAGTCAATGTGACACCTTTGTGCATAAATTAAATAAATTTTGAAACGCATGGCAGCCGGCAACTGCACAAGACCGCAACAACAAGTCAACACAAACAACAGCAACAATTTTTTTAACAACAAACATTTCTTTTTTAAACAATAACAACTAGCGTAAACAGCTACCCACTACACTGCCGCTTTGTTGTTGCACCAACAGCTGTTCAGCGTAGCTGATAGTTCCCTTAATATTGTTGTTTTTGTTGTTTATGCAGATTTCTTCGCTGCACTGCACTGCGCTTGGTTGGCTGACCGTTGCACTGTGCTTGGTTCACCGCTTACGTTAGTTTGTTGGTTAGGTCCGCTGGTTGGTTGGCTGGTTGATTGCTTGGCTGCGTGTTGTCTTTCCGCAAATTAAATGCTTCAGCGGTTTCGGGGCGAAAACTACCGCAAAATAAATTCATTTGAATTTTGAGCGTTTTTTCGCGCAACTTTGGTGGATTTGGCGGCGTTGCACAGTGTTTAGCTTTCTGGATATATATATTTTTAGTTCTTCGGAAAAATGCGACACTTTTTCGATCACAACTCACATAGCTGGAAGAGATTCAGGGTCGAGTCAATCTATTTAACATCTCAGTTCTCTGTATGTGGATCCCACGGGAGATGACTGGTATCTCTGTGAAGATGATTATTCAGGGATGGTTGGATGTAGGTTCAGGCTCTGCCATTTCAAAACCTGATTCCTGCACATACCGATCACTGGATGCTTTAGAATGATGATGAAATTTGTCTTAGGAATTCTTCTGAGAACGAGGTCTCGGGAAATGTGTTTTACTAATTAAAAAATTTCAGTTCTCACTACATCCGTTCACTGAATCTTTTAGAAGATGATTAAATTTTTTCAGTGTATCTTTGTGAGGGCTACTCGGCAAAAATCGCGTAAGCGGTGTCTACGCCAGTAAAGAAAATCTTTGTGAGGGTGAGAATATAGGAAATGCTTCAAGAAGATGCGGGTTCTACCACTTAAGGTCTCAGTCTTCTTTACATCTGATCAGTGGATCTCTTGGTAGATGAAGAAATTTGTTCAGAGGATCTCTATGACGATTCAGGGTTTCATAAGGAGGGAGAATGTTCATATTTTTGCCATTCGAAAAAGAGTGTCCAGAATATTATTGACTAATATACGCTCAATTCGAAGACAAACTCAATCAAAGTCAAGCTTAGTCAGTTTAGATTAGCTTAATACGCTTTCTCTCGAATTTGTTTTCTTTGTCATCGCCCACGCCACTGCGCCTTATAGCAGAACGGGAATAATAAGTGAATTATAGAGTTATGTCTTTGGAGAATGGAGTCATGTGTAGAAATTCACGCAAGTAAGGAAAGTTTTCTGAGCGCCATTCACTAGGGAATGGCCAGAAAGGATTCTTTTATATATGGCTCCAGCAGCTCACAACTTCCGGTCTTAGACCGGGTATCCTCCGGTTAGCCAAAAAACATCCATTTGAAGGCGAGCTAAAGAGAGATGTGCTGGGCTTCGGACCCGCCCTTGTCTCCTGATATCTAGTTGAGATTTGCAGTAGTTTGGACAAAGTTTTTGACTCCTCATTTTCTTAGAACTTTTTATACCACAACTTATCCCAGATTTCCAATAAAAAATGTGTCCTTCAAAGCTAATTTCTTGCAACTAAAACCAGCTCATTTGAACCATGAAATATTTCCAAATTTTTCTATATTCTCTTCTCCATTCCAAACACTGTTCGCAGCGCCTACACACCATAACGTGCCCTTGAGCGCGCTCAACTGTGACAAAAAATACATTTCATTGCAGCCCTCGACTCAACTTCATTTCGTTGAATGAGTATATGAAGAGAAGCAACATTTTTCGCAGTTGCTTTGCGCTTCATGATTTTCTGCATTGTTTACTGAATTTTGTTGTTGTTGCCACATTTCCTTCTTTTCTCACTGCATTTTCGCAATTCTTTTCTCTAAAAATTTTAAGTTATTGCACTTCAGCACAGTCCGCACCAAAAATATATTCTCTCACTGTGTGTGTGTATATATGTATGTGTGTTTGTGTGTTTGTTAGTGTGTGAGCATTCCGAACTTCATTTGCACTTAATTCAGTGCGGTTTTGAGTGAATAGTTTGAGCATTTAATGCATTCATAATTCCGAAAAGGAATGCAAAGCAGTTTGTTGCTGGTGGAAAGTTGATTTTTTATGCAAAATAGCACTGCAGGTATGTTGTCATAGTTTTTTAACATTTTTTAGTTTTATTCAAACAAAATATTATAGGTGAGCAATGGTGGATTGCAAGATTAGGTAGAAAACAAGATGACACGTTTGGCAATATCATCAGTTATTTCGTTTTCGACTTCCGCCTGGAAGATACAGCAGCATTTGGAAAGCTTAAAGGATAGCTTGAGGTTTAGCTCCTAGCTATAAATTCCGGTTGTCACTCCATTAGTTATTTGATCATTTTGGATTTCGTCTGTAAAGATGTTGGAAACTCAAGGGAAGGGAAGAGAGCTGCCCTTTTCACTTCCGGATCTCAGTTTGCCTGTAAATTATTTTTTTATTTTTTTATTTTGTCATAATTATTAGTAAGGAAGGAGCTTCTAATGTGGATGAAGTCCTAGTATTATTTCTTCTCTCATGGTACCATTTTCAGCCGTGGTCTTTCTTGCCCGAAGTTGAACCGCAATTGTCTTAAAAGTGTATATTTCATATGGGATATTGGCATGCAGTATAAGCAGCCTTGCATAGCGAAGCTCTACAGCCGATCGATGTTCGAGTTAAGTTCAGATGATAATTTCAAGTCACTGATTAAATATTTCAGTGAAAAGTCAGGAATAGAGTTAAACTGATACAAAAATACTGGAGAATCATTTAGATGAGAGAACTCTAGATATAGATCATATCTGATTTTAGTAAAATTGTTAGGGAGGCATTATGAAAATTGCTCACAAATGCTTCGAAAATATAGTACTATATACCTATATATAAATATAGTACTATATACCTACATATTGTTGTATATAATCTAAAACAAGAACTGAACTGTGGTAAGGGTTCTTAATCGGATTTCAAAATATGTAGACGCCTTTTTATTTTCTTTATTTCAGAATAGTTGTGCTGTTTTTGAAAGCTTGGAAAAATATTACTTCGAAAAATAAAAGCAGTTTGTAGTAGCTGTTACATATAAGATGGGCCTTGATTACAAGAGGCCAGTTCTTAAGAAAAATTTCGGAGTTTATGGTATACTCTTAAAAATATCTTAACAGAAAGTTTCTTACTTGAAATTTTATTTAATTTTTTTTTATTGTTAGTACTGTTTGGAGTCTCTGGTGCCTCTACAGGTTTGCGCCATCTCATACAAGGCTTATGAGGCGTGGTTTCTGTGCTGTACTTAAGAGATTTAGGCTTCGACTCATTTGCATAGTACCGTTCAATTGCCGATAGATCTAAGATGGAGGTTTTCAAAATCAGTAATTGGTAGCTTGCTGAGTTCAAGGAGATAACTGGTATTTCACAAATCACTGCTGGTATAATCTTCAGCAGCTGTGATTTTGGAACATCAAGCAATTGAAGGACATGGTATCGAATGACTATACACCAAAAAATGTTAAGAACATCTCAATAAAAGAGACAAACAGAAAGAAGTAACAGCTCTGGTCTGCCTACTAACTGAGTACTAACTGAATACAGACTGTTGAGCATGTTTCTGAGCCGAACTGTGAGAGCTTCTTGAAGTAATACGGGTCGGTATGTTCTATAAAAATTTAGGATACAATTCACTACTATATTTCATGGATTTCTTCATTTCACTTGGGAGGAAGTTAGTAGGATAAGGGAATATATATTATATAAAAACTATCCAACACTCGAGGAAGAAGCCTTGGAGAAAATTTTTCAGTTTTTAGTTGACCTTGGAGGGTAATTAGTCTGAATTCTCCATGAGCATGCTTCTTCTTATTTCTTTTAGCAGCTTTACAATACAATGCAAATTTAATTCAAATAAAAAGCGGTAATCGCTTAGTATGAAATTTCAGTTTCATTGGAAGCAAAGTGAGAGAAAATGAAATAAGATTCCAGGGCACTAATAAACTACTCACTTGAAACTCAACTCGAAAACGTAAGTAAATATGTGCGACGGAAGCAAATTAAATATAATTGTGACAACTAAATTGTCACCAGCATCGGTCGCGCGTTTCCAGCTTGAGACTCCAGCCAAACGAACAATTGCGTCCCTTGGGCATACGACTGTCCAAACGGCTCCCCGAGGCACAGTGAAAAGCATTTATGTGCATAAGTGTATGGAAATGTATTTGAATAATAAAGAAATGAAAATGAAATATTGTCATACATATGTGCGCATGTAGCGGACGCACTGTGCTTTCGTGCAAAGTTCGCCAATTGCGCGCCGCATCCACGCTTTGGCTTGTGGTGTGCCTGCCACCCATCGCGCTGCTGAAAGCCAACTGACTGTAGCCGGTGTCAGCAACAGTCGCAAAAGAAGTTTACATATGAATGCGCTTGAATGGCAGTGCAGCAGTTGCGGATCCGGGCTGGAGGGTGTGGGACAAAGCAGTGTGGTTTTGTATAGAGAAAGCAGAGGCAATGCTTCACCGGATATCCAAGCTTGCACATGTCACACCTCACCGCTGTGCCTACTGCGCAAGTGCAGGCCCTTAGCTCGTATTGCGAAAGAGTACGCTTTGCTGTTGCTCCTGTTCTACTCTCTGGAGAGTAATGGCGATTAACAAGAGAATTGCAAGGCGGTGCTCTTAAATTGCAAAACGTAATTGGCACGGTGGGAGAGTTCAGACTTGCGAAACTCATTTCAAATTATAATGGATAATGAAGAAACACTCAAAACTGTTCCAACCTTAAAAATCTATTTTCAACTTCAAAACTGACATGCAAGTACTAATTACTGTATTATTAAATATGTATACTTGACAAAATCTAAAGATTTATGGCCACAATGAAGTGGAATGCTTTGAGGAAGCTTGGTGAGTTTCTAAGGAAAAATTTATTATTTGGATAATAATGTCTCGGGATCGTCGGTAATATTACGAAAAAATGCGGCAAACTGTGATATTTTATTAAGTTGAGCCAAAAGCTCTGGAAAATCTCGAATAACTCATAGAAAGCTTCTTGAAAGCTCGAAGGAAAATTGATGGATGACGACAAACTGCAATACTTTTTATTAAGTTATGCTAAAAGCTCCGAAAAAAGCTCGACAAAAACTAACAGAAAGCTTGACGAAAGCTCGAGAGGAGATAAACGGTTAATTAATCAAAAAACTAACAATGGTGTGACGGTCATGTCATACAATATTATAATGTGGGATGAACTTCTCGAATGGACCGCTCTGGAAAGATTTTTAAAGCTCTTAAAAATCAAAATAAGAGCATAAAAGACAAAATAAAGATTTTAAAGAAACAGCTATCAAATATTGAGCAGAAGTATCAAGTTTGCATTTTTAATATTTTTAACTTGTTAGAGCTTCTTGAATATGTAGTTCTGTCAAGCTTAAAGCTTCGAAAAGTTCTTTCAAATAATTAGAAAAAGGTTCAGAGTCTAACTCTGATTACAAAAAAAAGCATCCGAACACTCAGAAGCTAAAAGCTCCCGAAAATTGTTGACAAAAGCTTGAAGAAAGCTGCGGGAAAGCTAGTGAAAATATACTTCCAATATGCAAGAAAAATGCCAGGGATGTAATTTGTTACTTCTTACTTAGAAAAGTCTACTGAATATTTGAGTCTGGAAAGCTTAACGCTTGTGAAATTCACACGTTAATGAAATCTGGTCGAAAGCTTACAAAAAAAATCGTTCAAATGTTCTATAAAAGTGCTGAGTTTATACTTTTATCATAAAAAGAGCTTTCTAAGTATATGCCTCTCAGTAGCTTAAAGCTCCTGAAAATTGCACATAAAAGCTTAAAAAAGCTTTAAGAATGTATAGCTGAAAGAGCGTCTCAGTAGCTTAAAGCTCAGAATAATTGCAAATAAAAGCGTAAAGAAAGCTTTTTGATTAGTAACCGAAGTATTTGTCAAATATTCAAGAGGAATTTGAGGATAGCATTTTTATTATTCCTAACTGAAAAGATCTGACTCAATAGCTGAAACGACGGAAAGCTTAAAGCTTTGGAAAAACACAAGTGAAACCTAAAGGCGAAAGCTGGATGAAGGCTCTTTCAAGTATTGAGCTGAAGTGTGAATTGTCATATTTTTATTACATGCTACTGAAAAAGCTTAAGGTGTTGATAACCAGAGCACAGTATGTTTTCAATATTTTCTGAGAAATTACTATTTAGTAGCCAGTTCCGAAAAAACTGTCTAGCTTAATTCAACAAAGTCTTGAAATACTTATTTAAGCTCGGAGTAAAACTACAAAAGCTCAGTTAAAGCTTAAAGCTTTTGAAGGAAAGAATATACATACCTAGCCTTTTTACGAATATTCCACACTTTTTCTACTTCAGCAATATTTTTACTGCATATAGGTTATTAGTTCGGCCCATTGTCCAACCCGTGCCCTCGTTATAGCTGCCGTTTGTGTGCCGCTAGTGACGTCATTACTGACACATATGACGAAAATGGTGCACTGCAAGCCAAACCAAGCCACAAACAAAGCGACATTCAAATCAACGCCAGCAGAAAAGTAGGCAACAAATAGCTGACACTGGCAGGCTATTGCAACATAAGCCGCATAAAAGTATGCCGTTAAAATAGATTTGTGCAAGCAACAGTAGCGGCAGTTACGCAGCTACAGCACAAGCAACAAAAACAATGGCGGCAAGCCGTTAACACCAACACAGAGACAATGCGTGACAGCACAGACTGAGCCATGAAGGCGGTAGCTGCAGCAACAGTTCCAGCAACAGTTTGACATTCACGCACAGACACACACATACACGCAGGCAGGCAGACTTTGAGACACACGAGACTTTATTGCGCGCTCATTATCCGGTCTGAATGAGCGCAACAGCTCCGATTACTCCCGCGTGCCGCATAACTCTACGGCGTTGAGTGGCGCTCCGGTTGGTGACTGGCAGGATGTCCGTATTGCATGAAGAGCGCGCAAACGCTGCGCCGAAATGTGGCATATAAAAAGGCGCACAAGCCATTGCCAGCCGTCAGTACGACTGAAGCCGACGCAGCGAACGCATTCGCAACGAATACAACCAAACGTACGGATACTAACACGGACAAACGAACAGACATAGACACACAGTAATAGTGACTGTAGACAATAAAGTTGAAACAATAAACGCGTTGCGGCAGCATAACGTGCGCGCTTTACTCGCAAACGGCAAATTCAATTTTTAAAGCATACTTTTCGGCGTTTAGTGCGACTTAGCGATTTTTTGCTGACTGTTAACGCTTAACTCAAACATATTTAACTGCTCTGCGGCTTAGTGAACGCGAAATATTTTGTGCTCGCCTGAAACGCGGCAACGAACAACTTTAGACTCCAGCTATGGCAACTAGGCATTTATCAACGGCAGCGCCTTGGGCTATGCTGCGCCTGTGGCTAGTGCTCTGCATGACGCTGAATGCGGTAAGTGATTTATACACACACACATACTCGCTTACTTGTATAATATACTGTTACATTAGCGACACTTTCACACACACACATATATGTATATTTATTGTATCCGCATCACATTCACACACACACACGCGCGAACGCATATTCACACAGAATTTATTGGCAAGTTCGCTTGCTCGCAAGCCGCCCATTCAATTTAGCGCAACGCCGCATGTTAGTCTGGAAATTCCATTAACTTTTCGTTGTCCATTGGTGGTTCTTGTGGCCACTGTTGGCTTTTATTATCGCGGAAATGTTTTAAAATTGCTTTAACACCCGCTGTCACTGGCATTGTATTTGCCTGCCGCGTTGCTGCGTACGCCCACGCAGGTCAGCGCTTATATATCCGCCGCACGCTTACACACACATACACGCAAGTAAGTGTGTAAGTGGCAAGTTGTCCACAGCTGTGCGTTGAAAAATTCATTAAGATAACACCAAGCGTCCTTTGTGCCATAAAATTCATAATTCTTTTGGTCGCTTTATTTCACTTATTATTTATTTAATTCGCTGCCTCTTTGTAGACACCAAGAAATAAGCACAGTAAGGTCTCGTTTCATCGTTTCATACTTACTGGCATTATTTTCTTATCATTTTGTAGACTTCAATATGAAACAGTAAAATTGTGTGCGTGTTGTTGTCTGAGCGCTTAACTTGGATTGTATTCAACTTAAGTGGATTATTTTCGTGCTTAACAGTTAGTTAGTTTGGTAAAAGGATTATTGTAATGAAACGATTAAACTTTATGCTCTGCAGACTTTTGGCTCTTTAGGCATTATTTTGGTTTGAAATTTTAAGGTTTGTCTAAAATGTGTGAATACAATTTTTTTTTTTTTTTTTAATTTTTTCGAATTTTTTTCAATTGATTTTAATGTTTTTTTTAATTTTTTATTGTTTTAAATTAAAAAATAAATTTTTTTAATTTTTTTTTTGGATTTTTTTAATTTTTTTTTTTAATAAAAAATATTTTTTTTTTTAAATTAAAAAAAAAATAAAAAAAAATTTTTATTAAAAACATAAAAAAATTAAAAAAAATTGGAAAAATCTAAAAGAAATTCGGAAAAATTAAAAAAATTATCTAAAACTTTATTCTTTTTTTTAATTAAAAAAAATTAATTTTTTTAATTTTTTGATTGTTTTTGCCCTAAGCTCAGCAGTAGCTGATCTAATTATAAGTGTTATTTTATTTATGAAAAATTAAAAATTTTGTTTCAAATATTTTCAGCATAATTTTATTAAACTGCATTTTTGAATTTATTTTGTTTTATCTTTTTAAGAATAATAAGGAATACAACTTATATGAAGACAATAAAAAATAAAATGAAATATGTAAAATGAATTAAATAATAAAAAAAAATTAAATTGATTAATAGAAATTTAATTAATATTTAAATCAAATAATTTTTTTTTTAATAATACATTTATTTAAAAAAATTTATAAAGATTCGTTTAGTAAAGCAAAAACTGCGGATTATCTCGAATATATGATCAAAGATTTTGAATTAAAATTATAAAAAAAAATTTATACAGTTTTTGAAAGTGTTTGCCACAAGAAAGAACTTAATTTTGAAAAAAAATTTTAATATATTTTTGTAAGAGGAGTTTGCTGAAACAATCAGTTGAAAAGTCACCAACCTACCATAGTAAAACAATTTTTTTGCAATATTCGATGTTTTTATTTCCCTTCAAGGGTGAAACACTGCTAATAGTGACCCTCCAACTTTTTTCTATCAATTTTGTCGCACGATTTGTCTTTTGCTTCAAAATAAGCATTCTTTTGAGATCTGAGAACAAGAAATCGTCGCTGTGGGTTAGTTCTGAAGAATATGATGAATGCGGAAGCAAATCGGATTTTTGTCATTATTTTCAATGACTTTTGATATTGTACAATGGGCTGGTGAATCAGCACTTTTTTTCCTTTGAAAACGGCCATTTTCAGGCGTTTTCCGGCGATTTCGTCCTTCAAACGGTCCAATAAAGCTACGTAATAGTCGCTATTGAGGGTTTTTTCTCTTTTTATTAAATTATTCAATAAAAATTATTCCATGCGCGTCCCAAAATACAGACGCCAAAACTTTGCCAGCGAAAGTTGTGTTTTCACGCTTTGGAGCGGATCCATTCGAATGACTGTTGATTGGACTTCGTAGTGAAATAATGGGGAAATGGTGCAACCCTCTATATTGCGCTGCGCTTAATTTATAAATTATTTATATACAGCTCGTCGTATAGCTCGTCATTTTATTAATTTCGAAAAGTATAGCTCACTTTTAGTTCTATCAATGCGACACCGTTGAGAAAATTAACATTTATTGTTTGGACTTGAGTGAGGGAGAGAGTAGCATGTTTGTGGTGCTATGGATCTAAAACTCTATCCGAAAGATACTACATAACACATTCGAAATACTTAGTGACATACAAGGGATCATTGAGTACTCGGTATAAATGGATTACATGAAGTCATAGGAAAACCCAAAGTTTGTCAGTAGCCCTAGTTAACTTTGAAAAGGAAAGGTTTTCCTCACAAGAACTTGAATATAATCGTTCAGTTTGTTTGACGACAACCGTCAATATCAGACAATTAATCATCGAATCAGCAAATGATCAGATATTTGGGGAGAAAGGGGCATGTGTAATTGCACAACGATATTTCTGAAACGAAAGAACCAATTCGCTTATATGCAGACTGATGGATGGACAAATAGATAGATACAGCTAAGTCGACTCAGTTACACTATAAGTCACTAGAAGGCCAAAAAGAATATTAAATTTGTGGCTTGAATTTTTAAAAACCTTCTGAGGGAGATACCTTTATATATCTAAGCCATCGAATATTAATTCATGAATTTCGCACAGTTTTTATTATAAATATTATTTGGTCAAAGTACTCAGAATTGAATACAAGAATAACAAACAACTGAACCACTCGTAAAAATAGCAAAAAATTGCTCAAAGGATTTTGTAATAATCTCTTTTACCTTAGTTTTCAAAATTTATTGCGCGTACAATACATACACTTTAATTGAAAAAATCCGAATAATGTGAGTTTTTTTCACTATTAGACGGTATCAATGACACAAGAGCATATTCGCATGAAGTTTTTCACATATTTTGCAAGCTTAATATTATTTTCCAAACGAAACAATTAAATAAATAAATAAATAAATACAACATTTTAGCTTCAAAATAAAATGTTTTATCTGAAGCACTTGAAAAAAAAGTAAACACATTATATTCTCAGTTCATTTAAATCGCTGATAAATGATGTGTGAAAAATACACGCACACAATCATAAAAACAGCGGCTGCAGTTGCGTGGGTGTTGCCTTTTATAGTCGCGTATTTACTACAGCACAATAAATGTCAAGAGAGACAGAAATACATTTCAACAATTTTTATTTGCATGCGAGTTATTGCTATACATCAATGTGTAATATCTGTGTAACTGTGTGTGTATCTGTTAGGTTGGTATAAAAATCGATTAATGTTTGTTTTTACTTATTGAAAGGTTGTTTTGTAGACACTGAATCGCCCTGTTAAAAAAAAAAATTGAATTAAGAAGCTCCTTTGGTTTTTCGATTTTTCCTTTTTATTGGTAAAAAAAAGTTATAATTATTTGAAAATTTCATAACTCATTATCAAGTACTTAAAGAAAGAACAATCTCGTCTCCTCTATTTCGAAAAAATTGGGTTTTCATTTGTTTGGAGACTTTCGGTTTTAGGCAGCTGAGTCTTGAAATGTATCAAAATTTATATTTTCTTAAAAAAAAAATCCAAAATGTGTTTATTTATTTTGTGCTATAATTCCCTTGAGCAGATATAATTGTTTGGAGACCTTAAATTTAGAGGCGGGTGAGCTTAAAAAATTATATATACATATAGGTATATTTCTAAAATAGTTTAAGTATATTTCCTTCTTTTTGAAATTGTGATTCGGTTCCTTTGAGTGGAGACATTTGTTTGGAGACTTTCTTCTTATAGGCACATGAGCCTTCGAATGTCTCCAAATTTATATCTTATTTAAAAGACACCTAAAATGTGTTAATTTATTTCTGAAATTGTGCTTCAATTCCTTTGAGCGGACAGAATTTTTTGGAGGCCTGTAAATTGGAGGCTGATGAGCCCTAAAAAATTTATAAATATATATTTTTTTAATATTTAAAGTTTGTTTGTTTATTTTTCACATCATGTTAAGTTTCGTTGAGCGGAGACATTTTTTGGAGACTTTTATTCTTGAGTAAGATGAGTCTTCCAATGTATCGAAATTTATATTTTATTCAAAAGTCATTTAAAATGTGTTTATTTATTTCTAAAATTGTGCTTCACTTACTTTGACTGGAGACATTTGTTTAGAAAACTTAAATTTGAAGGCGGATGAGCCTTAAAAAATTTTAAAATTTATAAATATACATATATTTTTAATTTCTCCAATTTTTTTTTCAAATCATGTTCAGTTTCTTTGAGCGGACACATTTGTTTGGAGACTTTCATTTTTCAGGCAAATAAGCCTTCAATGTCTCCAAATTTAAATTTTATTTAAAAAACACCTAAGATGTGTTAATTTGTTTCAGAAATTGTGCTAGAATTTCTTTAAGCGGAGACATTTTTTTGGAGACTTTTATACTTTAGTTAGATGGGTCCTCAAATGTCTTAAGATGTATATTTTAATTAAAAAAACATTTAAAATATTTTTGTTTATTTTCGAATTTAGTTTGGAGACTTTTATTCTTGACTCTGATGAGTTCTCAAAAAATTGTGTAGAAAATTTATTGCTCCACAAAGAGTACTAATATTGATATTGAGACATGATTTGCTTTTGTTTTATAATAATGAGGAAAACTAGAAACTGTCAGCGTCTCAAGTGATAAAAATTAATCTATTTTTTTACACACCCTAGTATGTGTGTACATAAAAATTTTGCAGCAATTTGATTGATAATCCAAGGAAAACAAGAGCACGCGATAGGCATGTTTAATGTGGGCGCATAAAAAATTCGCAACATTTATAAAAAGTCCGGGGAATTCGCTATTTGAAAAATGCTTTTGCACAAACACACTATCCCACCCATGTACAGACATACACACATACACAAAAAGGCATTGCAATAATGGAGTAAAGCACGACCGCGGCATTTAAAATATTTACAAAGCAGGAAAAATTTTGCAGAAGAAAATTAATAAAGCGCAAACAGTGGAAAATAATACATTACGCGCGACATAATACAAAAGCGGAAGTAACAAGTCCGAAAAGAAGAGAAAGAAAAGAAAATCGAAACAAAAAATTAACACATTTCTTCTGAACGAAAAAAAAACAAAGAAAAAGATATTTAAGTGGCAAAGTTTTCTACGCTTTGTTGTTGTTGCAAAGCATTTTTTTCAAGCAGGAAAACGCTACTAAGCGGCAACAACAACAACAATAACAGGCTTTAGTATGGACACAGCTTCCTAGTTAGCGGCTGTCATGCCATTCTTGCAATGGTTCGTTTCAGCAATGGCTGCCTTTCGGTAGGCAATATTACTGTTACGAGTATTGTTGTTGTTTTTATTTGAACCGTTATGCTTCATATGCGCTATTGGGGTAATAAATTTTAGCGCAGCAACAAATAAATTTGCTGTCAGCTGCGCAACAAGCAAATAGAAAATAGCAATGCGCGTAAGTTACAACAGAAAACGCTTTATGGCAACAAAAACAAAAACAATAACACAACAAAAGTGTAACAGTAATTTATTTTACAATTGCCACGGCAAAGCTATTATTTTCGAATTTTTATTTTGCAAAATAAAGCGGCGTGTAGCTATAAAGGAGGGTGAGGGGAGCGTGTGGGACAGCGAGCAATTGGCTGACAAAAACTAAACATAAATCATGATCGGAAAAAATTACCTATCACAAATAAATTAGGTGCAGCGAAGCATGAATTGTGTGAAATTGAAAGTGGAAAGTGTTTAAGCGGAGACATTTGTTTGGAGACTTTAATTTTTGAGACAAATAAGTTCTCATAAATCTAGAATTTGAAATTTTATTTTAAAAATACCAAAAATATTTTTGAAATTGTGATTCATTTGAACGGAGACATTTTTGGAGACTTTCATTTTTTCGGCAAATGAGTCTCTAAATGTATAAAAATTTATATTTTATTTAAAATATTTTTGTTTATTTTTGAAATTGTGGTTCAATTCCTTCAGTTGATAAATTTTTTGGAGACTTATTATTGAAGTAGATAAGTCCGCAAGAGTTTAAATGTTATATTTCAGTTAAAATATATTTTAAATATTTTTGTTTATTTCTGAAATTGCGATTCAATACCATTGATCGGAGACATTTGTTTGGAGACTTTAATTTTTTAGGCAGATGAGTCTTTAAATGTCTCAGAATTAATATTGTATTGAAAAAAACATTTAAAATATGTTTATTTATTTCTGAGACTGTGTTCCAATTCCTTTGAGCGGAGACACTTGTTTGGAGACCTCAAATTTGGAGGCGTATGAGCCCTAAAATATTACAAATTTTTTATATATTGGTTATACTATATAATTAATATATTTGTATTGGTATTTGTTTATTTTTCAAATTGTGATGTAGTTCCTTTGAGCGAAGAAAATTTAATTATAGAGGCAGATGAGTCTTCAAATTTTCCACAATTTAATTTTTTTAACAATATTTAAAATACGTTTGTTTATTTCTGCAATTTAAATTTGAAATTTGTTGGAGTGGAGACTTTTTTGGAGACTTTTAAAATCGTTTTAAATTTTATTTTTTATTATTATTTTATTATTTTTTGAAATTGTGTTTAAATTCCTCTGAGCGGAGACACTTCTTCGGAGACTTGCTTTTTTTAAGCAGAAGAGTTCTAAAAATTTCAAATTTTATATTTTATTTAAAAAAAAATTGAATTATTTTTGTGTTTTTTGAAATTTTTACTTGCCTTATTAACCAATTCCTTTCTACGCCGCTCACTTTACTCATATTCTACTGCCAAATTAAATTCACCGCTGAATTTTAACTACAACAACAAGCGCGCTTTAATTTTCAGCGCACATTAAAGCTCCCCTCCTGCTTGGTAATTTATGTGCCAGCCAGTTCGGTGTGCTTAATTTGCTTTCATTGCTTTGCCAAGCAACACCGTTTTGCTTGGCTCGCATTAATTTCGTTTTTGTTGTGTTAATTGAATTATTTGCTTTTTAGTTGTGTTTACTTTGTTTACGCCTGTAAATTTTATTGATAATATTTACTTCAAATTTGAATTCGCTTCAACTTCTAGCGCCGTTACTAGCGGTGTGCAACTCTAAGCGCGGCAAGCACAGCAAATCTTAAATGAGTTTGCCTAAATATGTAGCATACCGCAAGGCGTGGTGGCATTAAATTTGTGTGTATGGCAGCAGCTCCCACTAATGTCTTTGTAGTTTAGTTATTTCTGTTTGCCGCCAGTCTATTTTAATCTTGCATATTAATTAGTATGCTACTTAAAGTTGCTTTGTGTTTTGTTGCTGTCGCAATTTATGTAAATACTTAGTCAGAAGTTTAACTGACTTTTGACTGTTATATAAGGGCACTAGGGCTACTAAAAGTCTCTTTTGAATGGAGGTCATTACTTTTATAAATGTATTTATTATACATTATATATATATTTGGGTTACAATAAAACTTTTAATAGCATACTTTTAGGCGTATTTCTTTTAGTGCTTATTATTATGCTAGATAGCTCATATATATATTTCTTTAGTGATATTCATATGACATTTTCTAAGAAAAAAGATTTTTTTGTTGAGAAAATGCAGTTAGTACTTGGTTCTAACTTTTTTTCATTTCGTAAATGCTTCAACTTGAGGTACACGGTATATTATGGGCTGGGTATACCTATTTGCTTTCGCTAACTGTCAAAAATTACTTGAAATCTACACAATATATGAATAGCAAGTAATTTAAATTAGTGAATAACCATAATCTTTATTTGATTGGTTTTTTGGGGTTGCAAATAATTCAATATTAACTCTATCAACTCAGCCAAAAACATGCTTAAGAAAGGGGGCGTGCTTTTGGCTGAGTTCACAGAGTTTGAACAGAGTTTATCAAGTTAAAATTAGTGTTTAGTAGCATTTAGATTACATCCGAGCAACCAAGAGTAATAAAGGCTAATTTAAGCTTATCCCAGTACTCTTCTTACTATTATCCCTTAATAAATTAATTCTTCTTCTTTTGACTTACTTAAACTTAAACTAAAATTTAAACTTTAACTTAACTTAAACTTAAACTCAAACCTAAACTTAAGCTTAAACTTAAACATAAACTTTCACTTCAACTTAAACTTCAACTTCAACTTAAACTTAGGGGTGAACGATTTTTGGTTATACATATTTCGAATATACATACATACAAGTATTGTATATTTGAGTATATTCTCCGAAAATTCGAAGTTCATCCGACCATTAGTTTTGAAAATCTTCTTTAAAAATTCCAAAACTTTAAAGGCGTTTTTCTCGAAACGTTGTTTACAGATTCGGTGAAAAAAAATTCGCCAAGCGGTTGAATCGACCGACTGGAGATTTTCACATCACTTTCCAAGATATGTTTGTTCGCCAAAAATTGCTGAAATAAAAATTTTGATAATAATTTTGATTTTTAATCACGCTGAAGTGTAAATTTTAACTCAAAAAAGTATTTTTTGGAAATTCATGACTTTGTAAAGAACCAAAGTTTGGCGAAGTCCTTGAATCTTTACTTGCGTTCAATTTAAATAATAACAGATTTGTTTGGAAAGAAATAATTTGAATGAAAAATGTATATTTGTGACTTGCAAGTGGATGCAATCTAGAGTAACTCCTCCTGCGGTGGAATGTTACTAAGACCCCTTTTGCCTAGAAGTAGAAGGTTTTTAATTTATATTCTTGTATTCCAAGGCCTGAGTTGTTTCTCTAGAATCCATTGCTTAAAACAATCTTTGAAGGAGCTGAATAGCATTCGGAAGCTTAAAGAAATTGTGTCGCCTGTTGTCGTCCAGCTCGTCTGTCTTTTCACTTCCTTCTATTCCTGTATGAACTGGTATCCAGATGATATTAACCGAGTTAACTACTATTAGTTTAATTATTGTCTGTATGCATAACATATAGCAATGAGACTTAGAATTATCACTTGACTATCGTCTAGAATGTTTTTGTACTTGCTAATTAGAGCCGCAGCCCATTTGGCACCTTCTGTAATGCCTACAATTTGTGTTTGAAAGACTGATTTGTAGTAATTTAGTTCATACAAATTCCGGTAGAAGCAAATTTTTCTATCCAAGATCACTACAACCATTCATTATGCTCTGAACAGCGTACTGTCTATCCGTTCCTCTATGTATTCATACGTCAACTAGTCGCTCAGTTTTTATTATATCGCCCTGAAATTGTTCACACCTTCTATCCTTACTAATCAATTACTCATTTGTCGGAATCGTTGTTATTGCACCACTATATTATATAGCTGCCATTAGAAATGAAAGATCGGAACCAAGTGCTTGTATGGAAAGTTTTTTCAGTTGACGAGATATCTTCACGAAATTTGCCACGGGTTCTTGCTTAAGGCAAAAATGTAATCTTCAAAGGAATTCGTTGAAAATGAATGACTGCCGTAGCTGCCATATAAATTGATAGATAAAAAGCAAGTTCAAAATCTTTGTATACGCTTTGTTGCTTTAAGGGGGTATTCTAGTCTAGAAGCATGAATTTCAGGTAATTTTGAAAATATAGTAAAAAAAAAGGTAATTAATATTTTTACTATCCATTCTTTTATTAGTTATTTATTAATTTTTGAAGAGTGCAGAAAAAAATTAAAAACTAAAAAAAGTAAAAAATTTCAAAAATTATGAGCTGACGAAGTGAGGGGTCTCTAAAAATTTCCACGTGACTATGCCCATGATTCCAACCCTCCTAGTTATCTGAAACCAAAAAAAAGAAGATTATTAATCTATAATAATGTCGCAATGGTCGGAACTACGGAAAAGTGGGAAACATTTTTTTTCACAAAATAGCGACTGCCTGAAGAAAGAAAAATTTTTTCATCACTTTTTCTGACAATTTCGAATTTTTTAAAAATAATAAAAAAAAAATTTTTGGTTGGGGCTAGTTCCAACCACAGACAAGCCTATTAAGAAGACTCTATAAAAATTTCAAGTAAATCGGTCCAGTAGAACTTGAGAAATCATGGGCATCGTTCCGAAAAAGTCAGTTTTGAGAAAAACACTTTTAAAGTTTCGCGTTCCGGGCGAACCAGTTTGGATGCCGAGTCAGAAAAATGCCTATATCTCCGAAAATAATTTGAATTTTCAAAAATCCTCTTGTACACATATTCTTGAATAGTTAAACTTTGAAAATATAAAAAAAATCGATTTTTTTAAATTTCTAGACCAGAATACCCCCTTAAAAATGTACCTGTTGCAGTCAAAGTAAACGCTTTTACTTATTTAATAGCTCCGATGGACAACTGATTTCAATGAAAATTTATCATTATTTGTAATGCTTAGCAAATTTAATTACTGCATGGTTATTATTATTACGATTTCACTCAATGTCAGCATAACATATTAATTATGTCCACGCTATTACGTAATTGCATTTTACGTTTAATCACTTCAACGAAAATTTAATCCGCTGCTAACAAACGTCTTTGTTTTACGAAATAAATTTCCGTTTATTTGTTTGATAAATGCATTGAGAAGCAAATTAATGCAATTTCCACAAGCAGCTGAAGGGCTTATCAATACAAAGCACATAAAATCATATAAAAGCAGAGCAAATGTCAAACAAAACGGATTTTCCAATTACATAAACCTAAATTGATTGATTGACGGCATGTGAATTTAATGATTTTAAAAGCGCTGGAAAACGTCAATTTCAAGCAAAAGGGGTTAGTAGGCCAACAAAAGTAAACGAAATGAGATATTTACTTATATATTTTGATATATATATAGCATGGTGAAATAATTTTGCTGGAATTGTTACATCATTTGCTCGATTAGTTTTTTGGAATTCAGAGCATTTGTAATTTGGCAAATTATTTGCGCGCCGCACACAAAATAAAGCAATAATTTGTTATAATAAAATGCAAAATTAAATACCAAGCACGGCAAAGCCTAATTACAATACCATTAACAAAGTTAGAATTTCAGAATTTACGCAACGTAGACAAATAAGCCTTGAAAACATCGACGGACAAAGTTCAGAAAGTTTCCAATCACGGCTGCAGGCGCAAAGTGTTAAAACAGAGTAAATTTCATGCAAGTTCCATGCGCTGTTGTGTTGTGTTGTTATGCTGTGCGGGGTTATGTTGTTTACAGCGGCGATAGTAGCGAAAGTTTTCAATAAAATGCCCTGAAAATACGTGTAGCTGTGTGTGTGACACATGTGTGTAGGCATAAGCTGGTTGCCTGCAAGCGCCCACGGCGTATGAGCAACTTTTGAAACTCAAGCAGCTGCTGTGTGTTGAGAGTAAAGGTTGAAGTGGAAAGTGTGTTATAGAGCAAGTATCGACGCGAAATGTTTGAGGAATAAAAGTAAAAAAAAAAAGAAATGAAAAGTCAATGCCAGGGGTTAAACAAATAAATAGCAATTAAAGGCAAGTCAATGAATGCTGGGGGTTAAACAATGGAAATATTGGTAAAAAGGCTGAAAGCTGCTGTAGATTGAAATGGCTGGGAATAGTTAAAGCCTGGTTTAGATTTTAAGAAAATAGAAGTTTTAAAAAGTAACAAATAAATATTTTCAAGTTGCATTTCTTATAGCATGCAAGCAAACAAAAGTGTTAAGATATCTTTATTATGAATTTGATGGGTCGATATGTATGGCAGCTATACGCTATAATCGGCCGATCTCAAATGTTTTTTCAGATATTATAGCACCGGTTTTAATAATACTTTGTACCAAATTATGTGAAGATATCTCGTCAAATAAAAATGTTTTCTTTACAAGCACTTGTTTTCGATCGGTCAGTTTGTACGGCAGCTATACGCTATAGTCGACTGATATCAAAAATTTTTTTAAATATTATAGCAAAGCTTTAGAAAATAACTCGAGCCAAATTTCGTGAAGATATCTTGTCAAATGGAAAAGTTTTTCATACAAGCACTTTATTTCGATCAATCAATTTGTATGACAGCTATATGCTATAATCGTCCGATTTTAAAAATTTATTCAAATCTTGTAGTAATGCTTTGATTAATAATTTCTGTAAAATCTCGTGAATATATCTTGACAAATGTAAGCGTTTTTCATACAAAGACTTCATTTTGAAGAAAAAGTTTGTATGAGAGCTATATGGCATAGTAGTCTTATCTACATAATATAAATATATATTGTAGCCCTGGTTTGTATAATAACATGTTTGAAATTTCGTGAAGTTATCTTGTCATATAAAAAAGTTTTCCATATAAGGACTTGATTTTTATAAATCAGTTTGTATGGCAGCTATATGCTACAGGCGGCCGATATCAGCCATTTCTACAAATGTGGAGCTTCTCGGAGAAAAAAGCATGCGTGCAAAATTTTGGCTCGATATCTCAAAAATAAGGGTGTATATATGGCTAAATCAACTCAGCTGCTCTTGCTGATCCATTATATACATATGTATGTATACACTTTCTAAAGTTTCCGACGTTTGCTGTTGGGTGTTACGAACTTATAGGCTAATCGTGATTTATTATTTAATTTTAATAACATGCCTTAATTTATATTATTTCAACTGAATTTGCAACTTACAATATTAAAAAGCCTAAATGTATGCAAAGAAATTTCTTAAGTTGACTTAAGAGAAGAAGTTTTGGAACATTTACTCATAGAATTGAAATAATAAATTTAGTGAAAAATAATTTAGAATTATTTTTGTTTAAATAACATATTTAAAATATTGAAGTTCTTGTAGAAACATTTTTTCTCGCATTTTTTTTTAATTTTCTTTGTTGTTGAGAAAAAGTTTTATTATCCGCAAAAGAGCCTCACAACATAACAATTAATTAGTAGCTTATTTATACTGCATTACTGGAGCTATTGTGTAAAATCAAAAATTTGTTTGAACACATGCCATCTGATCAAATTTGAACCGGACAAAAAAAAACAATTTTTTACTCCACAAAACTACCTTTCAATTTATTCAAATTTCAAAAAATCCAACGAAAAATACAAAATAAAAGATTTGCACAGATTCAGCAAATCAATGGTATTAGTTCACTTTGAAAAAATACACACCCACAAACACAGACATTTATATATAGAACTCATCTACCGCCTGCAACTTCCCACACAATTTCATTTCGTTGCGACTGAAGGCGAATTACCGATCAATGCCGATTCAGTGAAACATAAAAAGTGAAATGAAAGGATATACTCGTAGAGCACAGCAATGCACACACACAATCGGTTTTACAGGCAACTAGTTCGGTGCAAACACAAACATGCCTACATATACAGATAAGTACACAATGACATGCTATAAACTATTTCCTACAATTCACACTCATAAGCGCAGCTTTAAGAGACTTTTAGTATAAATCCCACACATTGACGTGTTGCGAGGGGTGGATAGCAAGGATGATATGGATGCTTATGACGTGGAAACTGTGCGAGGATATAAAAGTATATATGTATACATATGTATGTGTTAGTTATACAGAGGAAGAGCAAGCTCAAGCGAATGTGGCCACTGAGGATAGTTTAAGGTGTGAGGATTTTTCTTTTTGTTTTTTGAAATATCGACCTGAAATTTCGCTTACGTACTTTTCTCTCAAAGAAGCTCCTCACTTGTTAGAACTGCCGATATTGGACCACTTTAACGTATAGCTGTCATACAAACTGAACGACCGGAATAAAGTGTTTGTATAGAAAACTTTTTTATTTGAAGAGATATCGTCACGAAATTTGGCCGAGATAATTTTCTCAGTGAATTATGATTATGTATCTGGAAATTTTTTGAATCGAATCACTATAGCATATAGCTGCCATACAAACTGACTGATCAAAATCATAGGCTTGCATGGCAAACTTGTTTATTTGACGAGATATCTTCACGAAATTGTACTAAAACTATTGCCTAAAGCAACGCTATAATCTTCGAAGAAATTGATTAGATCGGATCACTATAGCATATAGCTGCCTTACAAACTGATATATCAAAATCAAGTTCTTGCATGGCAAGCTTTTCCAATTGACTATATATCCACACGAAATTTCACAGAGATTTATACCCAAAGTAACGGTACAATCTTCGAAGAAATTATTCAGATCGCATCACTATAGCTTATAGCTGCCATACAAACGAACCCATTCAAAATCAAATTCTTGTAATGAAACTGTTTCATTAATGAAGCGAATTGTTGTTATTTTTGTTTTTCCTTACAAATTCAAAAACTTAAGTTTCCCAAAATCTTCGAAATATTTCGCACAGGCTCTGCCCAATGTCAACAGCAAAATGGCTTTGTTAGAATGAAGTGCGAAAAGGATACATTTTGCTTGACAAACAACTCAAAGCGGAAGTCTGGTGTAGCGTTGCCAGCTTTTAGCCAGACTAAGCGCTGATGTATGAACACATATAACACATACAACGAAAAATCAGAAAAAGCAAACGTGTAGCGGATATTGTTGTTGCTGGTGGTGTGGGGCTTTGCTGCTACTAGTGGTGTCACATTCATTGCTGCAGCAATGCTTTGCCATGCCCGGAAATCCGAGCGCATTTTGCTGGCACGGCAAATAAATTAAGCCATCAATTTTAGCGTCACGCAGCAATGCAAATACACCTATGTAAATATGTGACGCTGTGTGTGTATATGCGTGTAGCTGCTTCATTTTCAACTACACAAGCGCACAGAGACATAAAGCCGGCAAAGCAATATTCGGGTATTTTCACAAAACACTCAAATATTTGGTATGTGTGCGGTGTTGAAAGGATATTTATCACTCACACACATACGCACGGACACAGAGAGATAGTTTCCGCTTTTCATATCAAATATTTCCTTAATTTAAGCGTTTGTCTTTGGGACACTTGAAAATGCTGTAGTTTTGGTAAGTCAGCACTCAATTGAGTTGAGATGAGGAACTAAATGAGAAATTGTTAAAATGTTGTCTATAATATTTATGGAAAAAATTCGAAAAAACGGAGTCACTGCTGGAAAGGTGTTGCTGACATAATGAGTCATTACTACCTTCTCGAACATAAATTTTTCTTAAGCCGATTTACCTTGTTTCATAGCATATAAGCCCAGCTTCCAACCATTTCCCAATAACTCATTTGATCCAAATAAATTTTAGCAAAATACCGCGTAAAACCGAACTTTATAGTGCCAGCGGATTAGCCATTTTCTCACTTAAGCACTACGTAGTTCGTATAGCCATAGCACGGCTTAATGCATATTTAACGTAATTTTCAGGAATTCCACATACTTTTACGTTATTTTGCAGATAAACAATAGATAGTGTTGAACACTGTACCCGCGATATTTCAAAATGTTCAGCATTTTTGGCATTAAAACGAGCAAAATGGTAGCGAAATAATTGAAATGGCGGGGAAAATGGTAGAGCTTATATATAATATACTTAGTTACAACTCTGCTGATATTAATGCTGCACCTGCTGAGTGGTTGTGGAATTGTAGATTGAGGAGTTTCAGTTCTGATAATAAACTAAAAAAAAAATTAAAAATACATAAAATAAAATAAAAGTAATAAAATATAAAAAATTTAAAAAATTAAGAATAAATTTTATCAAAAAAAAAAAAAACATAATTTATAAAAATTTATTTTTGCGGGTGAGGGGATGAAAAATGCTTTCCGCTTCATAAGTGCTGTCGTCACAGCAATGGTATGTAACACTTGCAAGTCTCTAAAACCCGCCAGTTAGTACTCTGTTACCCTTGCAGAAGCTAGAGCTCTGCCCCCTATAATAAAATAAAATAAAATTAAATTAAATTAAATTAAATTAAATAAAATAAGATAAAATAAAATAAAATAAAATAAAATAAAATAAAATAAAATAAAATAAAATAAAATAAAATAAAATAAAATAAAATAAATGAAATAAAATAAAATAAAATAAAATATAACAAAATAAAATAAAATTAAACTAAATTAAATAAAATTAAAATAAATTAAACTAAATTAAATTAGGTTAAATAAAATTAGGCTAAATTAAATTAAATTAAATTTTGTAAAATAATAGCTACATAAAAAATATTCAATAAAATATTATAAAATTAAACGAAATATCATACTATAAAATGAAATGGAATAAAATAAAATTTTATAATATAAAGTACAGATTAATTAAAAAAAAGAAAAAAAAGAAAAAAAAAAAATGTGTTACTTTAAAAAATAAAATAAACTAAAAATTAATTTAAATAAATAATAGATATATAAAAAACTAGAAATAAATTTAAAAAATAAAATAAAATAAAAATTAAATTATTAAAAATGATGTTAAATATTATAAATAAAAACAAAATAAAAATTATTTAAAAAGGTTAAAAAAGTTAATAAAATTTAATAAAACAAAAATCTTGTTTTTGACAAGCAATTAATATGACAGCTATACAAGTGCGTTATAGTGCTCCGATCAGAAAACTTTTTTCACAGGTGATTGCTTTGTCTTAGAAAATTATCCAAGTCAAATTTCAAGAAAATATCTCGTCAATTAAAGAAGTGTTCCATACAAGGACTTGATTTTGATTGTGCAGTTTGTATGACAACTCCATGCTATAAACCGTTATTGATGACTCCGACAACTGAGCAGCTTTTTGTTGAAAAAATCACTTGGGCCAAAATTTCAGATAAATATTTAAAACTAAGTAGTTTTGTTAGTATTTTACTAAATAATAGGCTGACAACAGTACCTGGCAGCTGCAGAAGTTGAGAAATTCAGCAGCTAAGATATGTGGAAGTTTGTTTTATGTAATACTATATAATATAAAAAGAGGTCGAGTTTTCTAGACTTTGAGCAGCATTGTTGCTTTAGTTGTTGTTGAAATTCAGCGTTCTTAATATGTAATTAAATTTTTCCTGAAGGCTTAGCATGAAATATTTCATGGCTGAAATATGCCTTTCTCAATTAATTTTCGTGGAAAGCTGAAGATGAATTCGCAGAAACAGCTGATTTTGCTGTAAGCAGTAATTTATAATTTTTCTTTGCATACTTTGAGGGGCAGCATGTTAAATTACAAAATTAGAACTCTTTTACAGTGTAAAAGCTTAGGCAGTAAAAGTGGATACAGAAAACGTATATCATTGAGAAGGTTCATGATGTCAGAGAACATTTTCTGGTAGGTTTTTGTAATTTAAGCATATTACCAGAGAATGCTAATAAATAGAGGAGACCCAAATATTTTATCAAATCTTTTTGAGTACTAAATGGTTTAACTTGCTTATCAAAACAATTAAATATTTAGCGAACAGGAGAGAACAGATATTTTAATGTCTTTAAAAAGTGTAACCAAAACTCTCAATTAAGAATTTAAAATTTTTAAAATTAAATAAAAAGAATTAAAATTTCAAATATTGCATTTTAAACGAAAAATATTTTATCATTTAAAATTTTGGGTTAAGAATTGCTGTTTTTTACACACAAATAAGTTTTTTTCATACCAGCAAACTTACTTCATGCTAACATAAGCATTTATGTTTGAATAAAATTTTAAAATTTTTAACCAAAAATATTTTTTATAAATTTTTTTCACTTGAAACGCAATAATTGAAGTTTAAATCCTTTCATTGAGTTTTTTTGGATTTAAAAAATAAATTTATAAAGTATAAGTACTTGCGATTCCTAGGAAAATATTGAGTGCTGCCACATTTTCAAATCCATATCCAACGCGACCACGCAAATATTTGCCTATACACACCGACTATTGACTCGAGTGCACTTCGTTTGACTATAAATACTATACACACTACTATATAGAAGCGCATTTTGCCTACTCGCATTTTACCGTTATAGTGCATTCGCCGCATTTATGCTTTCACATTTGTGTCTACTCATCGCAGTGTTCGCATGAATCGTTTCATTCAGTTCGATATGAAAAGTAAAATACTGTTATTGCTGCAGCGTTTCCGTCGGCGCGCGCTGCCTTCCTGTACGCTTGTAAAGCCATTGAAATGTGCAAATATATGCATACACAAACACTTATAACTTATAACTTTTGTAGGTGTTTTTGAAGAAGTCATACAACAACTTAAGCGCAACAACAAAAACTCAAGACAGTTTGATAAATGCACTTTGTGCGCAAAATTTGCTTACTCATTGTTGCAAATGCGATTTTCTGCTAAAGCAATTGCATTTGTTGAGTGTTTCTTGGTATAATTGGCTATTAAAAATGTTGTAGTTTTTGATATATGTATGGTGTGGTGCTTAGAAATTGATAGCAGCTTAAATTTATAAATTTTTGGTAGACATTTTTTTTTATGATTTTCGAGTTTTATTTTAGGCTTGGTGGCCAACTAATTGGTAATAAAGGTGTTTGGGCGGGCTAATATTACTTTCTTTTGATTTTTTTTTTAATTTAATTTTCTAATTTTAATAATTAATATTTTAGAACAAGAAAAACTACTATAAACCTTAAAAGTAAAGAAGTTTTTCATATAAGGATTTAATATAGATCGTTCAGTTTGTACGCAGCTATATTCTATAGTGATCGGAGCGGAACAATTTTTTCAGATATTATGGTAATGGCTTGGATTATTATTTGTGCACAATTTCGCGAACATATCTTTTCAAATTAAAAAGTTTTCCATACAAGCACTTGATTTCTAATATTCAGTTTATATGGCAGCTATATGCTATAGTGATCAGATCAGAATTTTATTCTCGAAGATTTTAAAGTGGTCTTGAAAAATTATCCATGCCAAATTTCATGAAGAAACCTTGTCAAATAAACAAGTTTTATACATAATGACTTGACTTTAAGAGAGCAGTTTGTATGGCAACTATATGCTATAGTGATCGGATACGAACAATTTCATTGGAGATCTGTAGGGCTGTTTTGGTTAATTATTGATGCCAAATTTGGTGAAGATATCTAGTCAAATAATAAAGTTATCCTTACAAGGACTTGATTTTTGTGGCTCAGTTTGTATGGCAACTATATGCTATAGTTGTCCGATCTGAACAATTTCTTCGGAGATTACATTATTGCTTTGGGTAATAGTTGGTGCCAAATTTTGTGAAGATATCTCGTCAAATGAAGAAGTTACCCATATAATCCTTAAATTCCGATTGGGCACTTTGTAGGACAGCTATATGTTATAGTACTCCGATCACAACGATTTCTTTGTAGATTTTATTATTAATTTAGGCAATAATTCATGCGAAATTTCCTAAAGATATCTTGCCAAATAAAAAAGTTTTCCATACAAGTACCTGAATTTGTTCGCTAATTTTGTTTGGCAGCTGTATGATATACTGAACCGAAATCGGTGGTTTGGATTAATAAACAGCGTCTTGAAGAGAAAAGTATGTGCGCAAAATTTCAGATTGATATCTCAAGAACTGAGGTACTTGTTGGCGTATAATATATAAAGAAAGAGTCTGAAAGATGGATATGACAAAATCGACTCAGTTATTCAGGGAAATCATTTGTGTATATATGTATATATATTTGTGCTTAGATATATATATATATATATATATACATTCTATAAGGTTTTCAACGTTTCTTATTAAATACTTCCTAACAAACTTACTACGATCTGCTCAGTGCTTAACAAATAGACATTTGATGTGGAATGTCATTTTTTAAGGCTACTGTGGCTGTTGAAAGGCCCGTAACCAACTCTTTGTATGCCAAATATTTAACTTTGGGACAAACAAAATTATTGAATTTTCGTACTAAGAAATTTTATAAAAATAACTATTCTAAGATCAATATGTGTATTTATATATATATTTATACATATATATATTCATTTCTGTGTAACCAAATCTTCGTTCGTGTCCTTGGTTTGCTCTACAAGTACACTGACAATAGCACATTTCACCGCAGCTGCTCGAGCGTCAGCAAACCTATTGACAGCAGCAGCTGCAACAACAAGTGCCACATTTACACTGACAATCAAGACAAAAGCCACATCAATAATGGCATTTAATATTGCAAAAATCCGCATGGCAGACTGCATTGTTATTTGCTTTCGATACAGATGCAAATTATTTTCTACTTCCCACATTCCTTTTGCATTTTGCATTCTCATGCATACATATGTATTTGCGCGTATCAATCGCACTTCCGACTGCAAGAGGGCGCTGTGCATAGAAACGTAATTAAAAATCAAATGCAACAAAGCAGACAACAAACATTTATATATACATATGTTTCCGTCTGTATGTTCAGCTCTCTTGTGCTGTAAGTATTTTAGTTTGCGCGCTACACCCACACATGCTTGGCGTGTAAGCGCGAAATAGCGACTGCAAATCTTGCTGTTATCCCCATTATTTGTTGCCACATCTCCAACTAGCAGCAGCAGCGCTGTTGATTACTTTTCGCTGCTGCGTTTGCTATGGCAGCGCCGTTAAGAGACTTCAATGCTACCTTATGGTCACGCATACGCCATGGTGCGCGCTAATTAGAAATGTCGTATCGATGATGGACGGTGGTGTGATGGCAAGTGTGTGTTACGAACCTTTCGCGTGTACGTCTGTGTGTGTACGCGCAATAGTTGACATTCATCATTGAGTTTTCATTAAGCGCCCAGTTGTTGGCGCTGTGGTAGGCAGGCCAGTGATTTGCTTTGACTTCCATGGAATTTCAATGTATGCCATATGCCAGTGCCTATAGCAATGCAGCTAAAAATAGATCGGTAGAGGCGCTGAATTTAAATGTAAACTCGACTGCGTGCGCGATTTTATAAATTTTAAAATTATAAATGCTCGTAATATATGCCGCATGTGAACATATTCTTAGTTATATGGCAGTTAAACTGAGGGAGACTTTTCTACAGTCCATATTTTGATAAAAAAGCACAGCAGTTGCATGTTTACAGCTCAATCGCTTGCTGATCAAGACTTCTGTGTTTGCATTTTTAACAATTTTAATATACAATACAGGCCTTGAACGGCTTTGAGCGCCTTTTGGAAGACTGATCGAATGACTGCACGTTCTCTCACAAACAGAAGGCTCACAATCGCTAAGATCTTTCTTTCAATAAACTCCATCTGCAATAACTAGTAATGAACACCACAACATATCACCTTAAAGCATCATTTTTCAACAGACTCCAACAGAACTTCCTACATAACCTCAAAGACTGTTGTCTATTTTACCAAATTTCCGCTTAAAGTCCACTAATTGCTAAACAAACTGCGCGCACTTCAATACTACCAAAGACAAAAACAAAATTTGTGAGAGTAGCTGTGTTTTCTCGCATCATTGAAGCGCAAGAAATTTGCAAACAGCTGCAGCATCGCGCAAGAATCGAAGCGCGGTTGACGTCAAAGCGCCTGCCTTTGTGGCACACGAAATTTTCCACAACGAAAAATTCCTCACAAATTTCACTTCTTTTCACTTTACTCACGCTTTTTGTTGTTGTTGTTGTATTGTGCTTTTTTGTGCGCGCACTTTTATCAGTTCGCCATTTACATCCTGAAGAGCGTGCTGAAGGCAGCTGTAAGGCTTTTTGTTCGAGCGTGTGTGTAATTATAAAAGCTTATTATGAAAAAAAAAAAAAAAACCAGAAAAATTAGTTGGAGGCTTATTACATCTGGTCGTGTGGGAGTGGGTGTGCCAGCGTAATTGTGCTTGTATATATTCATATGTATTTGTAAGCATCTTAAATTCAAATGCTTTGTGGTGAGCAGTTCTTTGAGAAAATTTATTTTAACTTAATTTAACTTAACTTAACGTAATGGAACTTAACACAACTTAACGTAACGCAACGTTACTTAACGTGACGTAACTTAAATAAAAGTAGTTTAAAATTAAAAAAAACTTAACGTAACGTAATTTAACTTAAAGTAATTTAAAATTAAAAAATTTAACGTGGCGTAGTTTAACTTAAAGCAACTTAACTCAAAAAAATTATAATGAATAATATTTTGTAAAATGACTTCAGTAATATGTAAGTATATCTATGTACATATTTAGCAAATGTTATAAGGTAAGCATGAATTAAAAGAAACTTAACTTAACTTAACTTTTCATAACTTAACGTAAAATAACTTAACTTAATACATACTAGCGTAACGTAATTTAATTTAACACAATTTAACGTAAACTAACTCAACTTAGCACAACTTAACGTAACGTAACTTAACTTTATGTAACGTAAATGATTTGTTTTTTTTTTTAATTTATCAGCCTCAAAAATTTATAATATTTTATAAAATAATTCGAAATAAGTATTTAGTTATTTCAACTTAACTTAACTTAACTTAGCTTAATTTAACTAAATGCAACTTAACTTTTAAAAAATTGAAGGACTTCAAAGATATTTAACATTTTAAAAAATAACAATAGTAATGAGGAAAATACATGTATTTTATGTACCACAGTTATTATTTGATGAGCCTTTATTTAAGAAAACTTAACTTTTTATACTCACCTTAAGTCAACGTTACATAAATTAAATTAACTCATCTTAACGTAATTTAACTCAAATTTACATAACTTAATGTAACGTAACTCAACTTAACGTAACTTAACTTAACTTAACACAACTTTACATAACGAAACTTAACTTCATGTAGTTTAACAGAAAAGCAATTAAATAGCCTCAAAAATAACATAATGTGTCGTACAGTAACGTAACATAAAGTAACTTAACTTAAAGTAAACGTAGCAATATCTTAACAAACTCAGAAATGTAAATATTTTCATAGCATAACTTAATGTGTCGTAACGTAATGTAAAATAACGTCACTTAACTTAACGTAACGCAATATAAAGTAACTTAATTTAACATAACGTAACTTAAAGTTACTTAACGTAACAATATTTTAACTACCTGAAAGCTGCAAATATTTTATAAAAAATTACCAGTAATGGCCAAAATATTCTAGACACTTTGTAACTGTTTATTTCCAAAAAAACTTAGTACTTAACTACTTAAATAACTAGGACTACAACTGAAGTGAATTTTTTTTTTTTTTAATTGAACTTAATTTCTAACGAATTCCACTTTAAACTTCATTCAACACGCTATCTATGACAAAATGAGAAAATAATAACTAGTTCGTAACTAGTTTGTAACTACTTCAAATTTCAAGAAAATTGTATTAACTTGATTGCTCTTCCAAGTATACTTCTATGCAGCCTTTTGTTTGAAATATAACTCCTGCCCAAAATACTTGCTAATATGAGAGCAAAATTAAAGCAAAACCGCAAAGATAACTATAGCTTACAACTTGCTTGTGGCATGCAACCCCAGTTTGCGGCGACATACTTTAAAAATAAGTTAACAACAGCAGCAGCGGCAATATTAACAGCAAAAAATATAAAAAAAAAATGAAAAATAAAAAATAAAAAATAGCAATAAAAACAACAACAACAGCAAGCAAGCTGCTAAGCGCACAACAGCTGTGGCATGTGCGGCCAAATTTGTTGACTTCTTTACTTTTTAAGACGAAGACTTTTTAATTCGTGCACTTCTTAGGCACTTTCGAAATATGTTTGCACGTGTGTGTGTTTGTTTGTATGCGTTTACCATTTGGACGCGTGTGCTTATTAATAAAATTAAATTGTGCTACTTTTCATATTAACGCGACGCCTGTTGGTAGGCGCATTGGTATGTGTGCAAAACACATAACAACAAAAAAATTTGTCACAGTGTCAAATATTTTTCACTTGGAAAATTTATCAGCAAAAATTTTTTTTGTAATTTTGTTTTTTTTTTTTTTTTAATTATGTTTTATTATACACTCTTCGGGGTATAATAAGTTTGCCAAGAAGCTTGTAACACAGTGAAGAAAACTTTAGAGAACCTATGAAGTGTATATGTATGTATATAGTACGTAAAAATTTTGCATATGTTCTTTTCTCCGTAAGAAGATACTCATTTGTCGGAATTGCCGAAATCAGAACACTATATGATATAGCTGCCATACAAACTGAACGATTTGAATTAAGTTCTTATAAAGAAAACTTTTTTATTTGACGTGATATCTTTATGAAATTTCGCATAAATTATTTTCCAAAGCACCGCCACAACCTCCGAAGAAATTGTTTGGATCGGGCTACTATAGCGTATAGCTGCCATACAAACTGAACGATCAAAATAAAGTCCTAGTATGGAAAACTTTTTCATTTTAAAAGATATGTTCTTGAAATTTTACACGGATTATTATCCAATAGAACAATATTATTTCTTAAGGAAGTTTTCAAATCAGACTATAATAGCATATAGCTGCCATATAAACTGAACGATAAAAGTCAAATCGTTGTATGAGAAACTTTTTTGTTTGGCAAGCTATCTTTATGAAATGTCACAAGAACTATTCTTCAAGGATGTGGTACAAACTGCGAAGAAATTGTTCAAATCGGAGCACTATAGCATATAGCTGCCATACAAACCGGTCAAATAAAATCAAGAAAAAAATCCTTTATACGCTTTTATGCCTTAGAAGTGCACCGATGAAGGCTATTATAACTTCGGTCTAGACAAAGTCAATATTTTTTATTTATTTTATTTATTTTCTTTTTTTACAGTGTTAGATGTGTAGAAATCAAACGTATGTGTGTATTTATAGAAAAATTGCTCGCACACCTGCTTGAGTAATTAAATACAGACATATTTGCGCATTTCAGCAAATGTCGTTCACTGTTTGCTTTCCTCAAGCTCAAATATTTTTCGACTTTTCGCTCTAAGCTGACGTTCAGCCCACTTTCATGTGCTTATAAACATACTTAAACGAGTATACATAGTACTAGAAATGTATGTATATAAATATGTTTGCTGTGTACAAATTATTTTCAGCGCTTAACAAACACATAGACTCACAAATACACGTATTAAATACAAATATTTAAATACATATATTTATAAGTGCTGCAGTTGCTTGGTACGCCATGTGGTATGCGCAACTTTGGCTCGCCTGTGCGCTACAATTTCGATAAGCTGTGAAGTCATCAAGCGGATTATGCGCGCTTGTTGCTGTTGGTTTTTGCTATAACTATTAACGTTAATAATATTTTTGTTGTTGTTGCAGTTGTTTCTGCAGCTACTTGTTATTATAAGCGCAACTGTTGCTTGGCTGCTATTACGCTAACTCCTTCATCTCTTCATCCACTCCAATGTTGCTTTAATAATTGAGATTTTGCCACGCTCACGGTCGCTTACGGTTGTCTACGCCCGTTTTCGCTCGCTTACGTGCTCAGTCGCTCACACCCACTCTCTCATTTGCTTATTTGCTTGCTTGCTTAGCTTCACCTTGTTTTGATTAGCAGGCAATTGATTCACAGTGGGTTGGCCAAGGTCTTCTAAATATAAATATATATACTGCTATATATACCTAATACATATATATATATATGTATATGTTGAAGTAAAATTTCTTTGGATTTAGAGACGAAGGTAGCGTCTGCTATCAACAAGTGCCGATCAACTATTTGAATTTAATTAAATACTCTTTATGCTTTTGGCCCACATTATTTTCATTATGTGCGATATTTGTGCAGCACAAGTTCTACTTTTTGACGTCTTCTTTTCACACATACACGCCCACATGTATAAATATATATGCATACACACTTCTGTTGTCTTCAACTTTATCAACTTTTTTGCGTTGTTTGCCCTGCAGCCACTTTTCTGCCCATTTTCGGATCGATTTTGTTGCTCTTTCGCTTCATTGTGCTTTTCGT
Source organism: Bactrocera correcta (assembly GCA_027475135.1). NCBI lineage: Eukaryota > Metazoa > Arthropoda > Insecta > Diptera > Tephritidae > Bactrocera > Bactrocera correcta. Next base: position 35,656,577 of record CM050325.1, on the reverse strand, counting down.
ATGTTTGTATGCATATGTATATGTATTTTGCCCTTTTTGCAGCTTTATTTTTGCCATATTGATTGATTTCGTTTGCAAATTCAAGCCCCAAAGTTGTTGATAAGATACATGAGCTCCTTTGACAAGTGCTCATAAACACACACATAAGCACACTCACAGGCGCTTTAACAAATATTATACAAATATATACATACATACACATACAGTGCTTTTCGCTGCTCGTTCGAGTTGCCCACAAGCGTTTGTCTTTGCTACTTTTGACCCAAATTTCAACAACAGCCGCCTGCCTTCACATCTCAATCAATCAGTTTCGCCCAAAAATCAAATCTACTCACAAAGAAATAGAGATAACAGCAAGTCTATATACATATCAGCATAACTGTTGACATATATATAAATACAGAACATGTGTATTGTTTGTGCGCTGGCAGGCATTGCATGTGCTTTAACTTAGTAATACCACGGATAAAGTTCAGCTCACTGCTATTTTTCAATTGAAAAGCATTTGGGCTTTAAGTCAGCTTTCAGAGCATTAAATTTATTGCTGTGCACTTCACTGAAATGCCATAAAAACCATATGGTAATGAGTGTGTAAATGGTCAAAGCTATTGACCGCGCCATTTCGTATAATGATTGCTCAGGTTTAAGCCGGAAAAACATTGCGTTTGCGGTTGAATGGAAATGATTTTGGTAATTCAGGTATTTCATTGATGCACTCTGTTCACTCTTTTTTTTGGAATTTTGGGTATTTTATTGCCATGATACTCTGATTTAAGTATATCAAAGACCAAAAGAAATCACATTAAAGTGAAAATAAGATAATCAATAATTTACTATTCAAAGCTTCAACGATTTATTCATCAGCGTGTGCATACTTCTCACCACATTTCTGGCAGTCTACCTATGAGCAGTTATAAAATGTGGGTTTTAACGCACAATTTTGCTAAGACACGTTCATAGATCGCGATATTTAAAGTACATATAATGCATTAAACTTCAAAACTATGTTCAAATATATTGTTCAAAATATTAAAATTCAAAACTGTGTTTAAATATATACATATTTTTCAAACTATTTACGCCTAAAAATCGCTATCAGTTATAAGGAACCGTCTTATTTTGTTCACCACTAAACTTTATTTTCCGCTACTGTAATCGAAAATTCTTTACGAAAAAATTGTTATAAAATATCACATAGTTAAAGGTGCATGTCATGGCTAGCTCAAAATGCTGCGCGTCTACACTATATTCTTACAATGTACAAATTTTTTTATGACGCATTTTTATTCCACGATATTTAAGTTTTCAAAATATTTACGCCTAAAAAACTTAGGCACTTCAAAGGCACTGTGTTTTCGCTACTGCATAGCTTTATGTTTCAGCGTTTTACTCTAAAATTATTAGAAGAAAGCTGTCTTAGTTAAAAATGCGTGTAATCGCTTAGTAATGCCATCTTACAATGGTTCGTGCACGGGCCATACAATTTATTATCATATAATATACTCTTATAAAATTATTGCTAATTAAATGCAAAAAAAAAATGTTTACGCTAAAGTTGAGCACAAAAAGGTCGCATCAAGGGCAAGCGGTATCTAGTAAAACTATCTTGGAAAAGTTTTATAGCAATCAGTGCTTGGAAAGTAGTTCCAAAACTCTACTAAACTAAAGCCTTAAACTATGTAGTTAGATTTTCAATTTTAAAATATTGCTATGGGTTGGAAAAACAGTTTGTATGAACCCTTAAGCAAGTGCAAGAACCAGTTATATGCAGAAAATATAAAGAAAAAAAATACAATTAAAACTCTCATTACCAATTATTATTTTGCTCAATGGTTGAATTTGTTGTAGGTGTGTGTTGTCGATTGGTTCGTTATGGACATTATTTATTAGAGAGATATATAGAAGTGGCTGTTTTTGCTAAAAATTATTGTTATACATTTATGGTGGTTGTCTTTGCTAAAAATACCAACTTCACTAAGAAATATTTTACTTCATTGACGCATTTCATTAAATGACAAAATTTTATACTTTCTAATGGGTTAGAGTTGATGACTTTACTGAAGTTTTAGCAGTTCATACATATATTTACTTTATGTGATTTTTATTTAGAAAGACCTATTTTCAGTTACTCAGAGTTATTAAAATTCGTCTGAGTAGCGTCATTCAAATAACATTTCTCAAAGAGAGAATAAGAAAGCACAGTAGTAGATTTATTGGGTATTCTAGTCAAGAAATAAAAAAATAGATTTTATTTTTTAACAAAAAATTTTTTTATCGATTTTATTTTTTTATAATCGATTTTCTTTTTCACCAAAAGCTGTTTTTATCGATTTTTTTTATAATCGATTACATTTTTTTATTTTCAAACTTTAATATATATGAATATCTCCATAAGAGAGCTTTTCAAAATTCAATCAATTAATTTTTTCAAATTAGAAATAAAAAAATCGATTTTATTTCTTATCGTCTTTATTTTTGAACAAAAATTTTTTTATCGATTTAATTTTTTTACAATCGCTTTTATTGTTTACCAAAAATTGTTTTTATCGATTTTTTTATAATCGATAACATTTTTTTATTTTCAAAGTTTAATATATATGAATATCTCTATAAGAGAATTTTTAAAAATTAAATCAATTACATTTTTCAAATTAGAAATAAAAAAATCGATTTTATTTTTTTATCGATATTATTTTTCAACAAAAATACAGTTTTTTATGGATTTTATTTTGTTATAATCGATTTACTTTTTCACCAAAAGTTGTTTTTATTGATTTTTTTATAATCGATTACATTTTTTTATTTTCAAAGTTTAATATATATGAATATATCTATAAGAAAGTTTTTCAAAATTCAATCAATTAAATTTTTCAAATTTGATATAAAAAATCGATTTAATTTTTTATCGATTTTATTTTTTTATCGATTTTATTTTTCAATAAAAATCGATTTTTTATGGATTTTATTTTGTTATAATCGATTTTATTTTTTTTAATTGTCAAATTTAATATATATGAATTTGTTTATGAGAGGATTTTTCAAGTTTCAAATTATTTTCGAAGGTATAGATGTTCTTCTAAACCGGCCTCTAAATTAGTTCGGTCGGAACTGAATTTTAAACTACGTTTTTTCTCGAAAGTGTTTTTTACAAAACAATATCCACGATTTCTCAGTTGCTACTCGATCGATTTAACTGAAATCTTATCTGGAAGAGGATAGCTAGAATGTTAGTGTCCTAGCAACATTTCAAAAGTTATCTGAAATTCATGCCTCCTTACGAAAAATATGTTTCAAATTTAATTTCTTATTTTTTTTTCGACGTGACCTTTTGAATTTGGAAAGTCTATTAATATTAATATTGTTTAAGGTTCTTAGGCATGACATCATTTTTTTTTTTTAATTTTTATCGCATGCGATTTTTATATTTTTTTATTCTGGTAACAATTTCATCGCATACGATTTTTATGATTTTAATTTTTTGATTTTGATGAAAAATTATCGCTTTTTCCGAATAAATGTTCAATAATAATAGTACATCTGTGAAAGAAAGATATTATTTTTATTTATTTATTAAATGTAATGCCTATTAAAAAACTGTCATGCAATAAATATGCTCTTTAGTCACTTATAGGCATAATATACAGACGTACTTAATTAGTGTGCACAACAAGTGTTTACTATTATTGGCCCTGTAAACAAATATTTGTAATAATTCTGTCAACAGATTTACAAATAAAAACAATTTTTGCAAAAAATATGCGCCAACCCAAACATATTGCAACATGAACCCACGCTCATATACAATTAAGGATACATTTTCATATACATATGTGTATGTATAGCTACAAAAAAGGAATCACGAACTAAATTAGCCCTTCGCCATGTCGCAGCTACACGCCTTTTTCCTCTTTTCACAGCTTCCCAGCAATTAAGCCGCAATTTAATGCTGTCCACTGCCCACTGCGCCAATCAACCGTTAATGGACACTGCAATTTAACATTCATTTGCGTTCATTAAATCCGCAGTCGCCGCTGATGGTTATGGCAACTGTGCTGAGCTGTGCTGGGCTTCCAGTGAACGCAGCGGAAGTTAATAAATATTTAAATGCGCTTCACATTAAATTACATGCGAAAGCTGCGCGGGCGTGTGTAAGCAGGCATAGACACCTAGACATGTGTGCGTGTGTGTATGGCGGAACGCATGTATGAGGTCAGCTGTCCGTCCGTCGCATTGACGAGCATATTACAGCTGCCTTCGGTGCGTCAATGCAAGCGACTTTTGTCAATTTTCCGCATACTTGAGCAGCAATCCACTTACTTTGCTTAATTTTCAAAAGCCCAGTGCAGTCGTTGTTAATGGCCGGCGAATGCAATTGGGCGTCGAAAGTCAATGAGGGCTTAAGATATATAAGAGTGTGTGTGTGTGTGTTGACATTTAAGCCGGCAAAGTCTGGTAATTGCGCGATTGTCGTTTTTAATGTCTGCAAATTATGTGTATTTATTATTTTAAGCCCTTTTTCTGTTGAAGTACAATAATATTTCTTATGTTAATAATAAAATTTGTTTTCAGTTGAAGTTGAGATTAAGGAGTTAAGAGACTTGTTTTTCTTATTGAGACTTATTCATGAATTTTTTTTTATTTCAAATACAAATTTTGAATTCTCTTTCGAGCTTTTGAAATGATCACATCAGGATCTTGTACTCTTTCGGGATTTTGGTATTTTTAAACGATCCCGATATTTCGAAGGTTTTAGAAAGAAAATACTTATGCAAAATTTTTATTTTTTGTTAAGATTTAGAATTGTCTAGAGTTCGGGATTTTTAAATGCTCACATCGGGATCCCGATAATTTTCGGGACAAAAATTAATGCAAAATTTTTATATTTCGGGGTATTCGGTATTTTTCTTTCTAATGCATTTTCGGTATTGTAAATTCACAAAACGAGATCCCGAAATTTTTCGTGACTAAATACCAGTTTTAGACATAAATTTAGTGGCTTTGGCTTCGTGTACGATATTTTCGCAAAAAAAAAAATAAGTTCGCTTTTAATTAAAAAACCAAAAAAATAAAAAATTATAAAAATAAAAAAAAAAAATTAATTTAAATTTTTTATTTTATCATTGAAAAAAATTAAAAAAAAAAAACATTTCATTAATTTAGTTTGTTTATTTTATTGATTTTAGTTTTCATTTTTATATTATTAATTTTAATTTTTTCTTCATATTTCTTCTAAAATAGTTGAAGTATTTTGAAAAGTGTGCGCAACTAAACTAATCTCTAAAGCTCAAAACGCTCATGTGTCTCACAATAATCCTGTTTATTTTAATTGTGTGGCTTCATTTCATCAAAAGATTCTTATTTGATTATTTGCCTGACATCCTGCCAATTCGCGTTCATATTTTACACATCTACAATGCCTCTTACATAAAATTACCCTTTTCTCAGTTTAGAAAGAAAATTAAAAATAAATATTCAAAGGATGAGCACTGATAACACGCTAACCCAAACGCACTTGCCGACTGCTCATACACACTTAATGAATACTTAATGAATGAACACACACACACGCATATATACACACTCTCTCTCCCTTTCTCTGTAATAATAAAGAGCTCAGCACAGCCCATGCAATAATTAAATTCAGCAAAAAAGTAGTAAAATCGCTTAAACCACGGAGCGGTTGCGAACAACAGTTGGCACCATTCGAAATTTGATAAACCCAACAAAGCAACCACAACAACAACACACAGCGCACAAGGCACAACTTTCGACAGCTTTGTGGCGAGGGCATTGCGGCCAACGGCAGAGGCCGCAGAAAGTTGAAAAAGCCACAAATTGTACGATAGTCGCAAACAAGGCGCTCCAACTGTATATGTTTATATGTGTGTATGTGTGTAAGTGTATGTTTATGCCTTCCGCTGTGAATGCGAAATAAATGAATTGCTGTGCGACGCCAGCGACGGAGAGATAGTGGGAAATTGAAAATGGTTGTAAAGAAATTATGCATTGAAGTCGTTGCTTTGTATGCAAAGCGGTGCGCGCACAAAAGTAGGCTACACAAACCGGAGGCACTAGAAAAGCGCTTAATCATGTTTAATTTGAAATAGCAAAGGATAACGGCAAAGGATGCAGCAGAGATAAATGACAAGGGCACACTGCCATGACAAAGATATAGTTGTACCGTGCCATTTGTTTTCGCTGTCGTTGTTGT